>BEXV01000125.1:218466-287052 GCA_003118195.1 Hemicentrotus pulcherrimus
GGGGGAGGCTACATTAGAGAACACAGCCTTGCTCTATTCTTGTATTTTGGGCTTCAGTTTATGTTATAGAATAAACAGGTTGAAGTTTATCTGAAAAACAGATATCCTAAGTTGGCATTAATTTGACTGAGATATATTTTATTTTACTCCTATATAATACAGTTTCTATTCCATATAGAATAATTCTTAAAAGATACATTTTTGTGATGGTAAAATATCCTAGAATGCATACACTATTTCCTGTAAACAAATTAATTTAAAGATTGAAAACACATGCGGCAAAAGATAACGTTCATGAAATACACAAATTTATTGCATACATACAATGAAAGTGTATGTTACAAAATAGTACTTTCTTATTAAGAGCATAAATTTCCAGCTATAGAACATAATGTCTGATTATTTGTAAATGAAGCATATCAAATTATGATAATTACCTTTTCATGCTTTATTTTGTTCAGTTTGATTTAAAATCATGATTCATTTTTTTCCTTCTATTTAGGCTATCTTTGTATAAGTAACAAATCTTCAACAAAGTGTCTATTTAGGCTATCTTTGTAAAAGTAACAAATATTCAACATAGATTTACTGCGTTTGAAATGATCCAAACACTGAAAAGGTTCACCTGACTGGTGATGTCTCTCGAAAATTAGTTCTTTATTCTTTATTAGTGGAAAATTACCTCTTTTGGTAAACTTTCCCTTTCTGTTCTGCAAGCTTCTTCAAATGTATGTCATAGCTGGCGCTGTTGCTGATGCAGCTTTCAGCACAGCAAGTGAAAGCTTACCAAAATAGATAATTTTTCTACTCGTAGTGAACTAATTTTTAAATGATTTTTAAAAAAACTTAAGAAAACTATCATTTTTTTCAAGGAGATCAACCACTAGTGATTAACATGTTTAGAGATAAAGAATAATGTGCCACTTATGAGTTCTTTCTATAACACAGTGATTAACAAATTATCCATATACATTGCTTTAGGCGACACAGATTCATTTCAGAATAGTTTTTAGAGCCAATATGTGAAAAAAACATGAAAACTTGTGTAATGCTCAACTACTACACCCCCTCCCCATCAAGGTCAATATTTATGTAGAAATATAAGATACATACAAATGACATCTCTCAATTTCTCAATTTCTAATTTCAGATGCTGAGCAAGCTTATTTGCGATCAAAAAATAATTAACAAAAAATAAGAAGACAAAAACAAGAGCTATGTAGATCTTATGCTGGGTATGCCACTTTGTGTTGATAAAGTTTGTAACAATGTTGGCTAATTTATTATTCCTAACGTCTTTTTTTCTGCCAAAACTTTTCTAATCTGCCACTGATAGAAATGCATATCCCCGAATACTGTATATTCATAAACAANCCCCCCTCAAATACATCTTTTGAGTCATAAGTATATTTCCAGAAGGACATAGAAATTGCCAATTTGATAGAAATTGCATGCTGGCTACTTAAAAGAGTTTAAAATGTACCCCCGATAATGATAATCTGATTTATAATGGAAACTAGTATTCTTTGTTGCTGAAAGATCCAGCCTCTAATATACTTGTTACGACATCTGTCGTAAAGGAAGTCATTTATTGACAGGATCCATAATATAAATATTATTGATATATTTTAAATCGGTACAAACTGCATCTTTATAACTTCCCATACTTCCTGTCATAGCATGTGGATGCTCTTTCGATTTGAACACAGCCTGCACTCCGATATGAGTAAATATATTACATGCATTCGAATTAGAAGGTTGTTAATTCTATGCTTGATCAAATTAGTTAACATTCTTCTGGTTCTTATCAGACTTTATATATCTGTTTTTGGTTATCGCCATGATGACCGATTCCTGCACATTTTTTAATTGTAAATTCGTCGCATCTGAAAATAGGGATATATTCCCCCACCCCGCCCCCGCTTCATGATATTCTAAGAAGATGTAAGAGAACCCCTGTCAGAAGTTAAACCAATCAAAGACCCTTAGCTCTGACGACCCCAACCCTTGGGACCGGTTAGACGATGCAACACAAGTCCTTGCGGGGAATATTTCATCCAATGCGCCATTGGGTACCCCATAAACATCCCCATCATCGTTCGTACCTCGGCCTTCTAAGATCGTATTTGCGTTATTCTCCCTGTTCTTTACACCGTCGGCACTTTTATGTCTAGAAGAATCACTTTCTTTTCTTTTGTCGATTTGCTTCGTCGTCTTTTCATTGATTCCTTTGTCTGTTCGTGGTGTTCTCTTTATGACATAGCTGTCTTTCTCTACAAGTAGACTTGTCTGATCGCCCTGAATCTGTACATGATTCTCGGAGCTAATCGCCTCCGGGTCGTCCCCTCGTAACCTCCGAACCAGATTTACTAAGCGATTGTTGACGTCACGAAACATAACTAAATAATGACCATCGGAACATAGAAGAGATGATACACGGAGGTTATATCTAGAGATAATCCTTACGGTTTTAATTCCTGTCAGAATATTGTTTGTCACCTCTGTTTGTAGGGGTTGAAGCTGAAGGCCATGGGGAGATATGAATCAGAAGATGCAGGCATGGGTCGTCTTGTAAGAAGCTGATTCTGGAAGATCAATTCAAATTAAAATATGGAAACGGGTACGATCAAAAATTTAAAGGACTTTTTATATTTAATGTCTCGGAGGTTGCTTTTCAGTGGTATTTTAGGATGATTTTAATAGTCAGTTTCTCGGAAATTGCAGAGCAGTCTGATCTACGTTAGTGTCATTAAGATGTGATAGCAGTGAGTAAATGCTCTCTCATCCCTATATTATACTTTCTTTCTTGATATGCCCGTGTAGTTATGGCATGTCAAAGAAAGCAATTGCTAATATCTTAAACAGGCGATTGCAAGTGTAAAGTATTGGCCCTTTAAAGTATGAGGATGATTGAAAACAGAGTTTGTTTATACCCCTGCCGGGATATTTTCAATTCATTTGCCCAACTAAGAAAATACCAAAACACCCCTGATACATCCTGAAAGGTATGAATACCATAACCGTTCGCTAGTTTTGGTGCCAAAACATTGGTATACACAACAATAAATGTATATGTATCTATATTAATAATCAAGTAATGTAACTTAACTATGCATATGTTAGGACATCATGCGTTTTATCATCAATAATGCACTATATTATAATATACACGGTAAATCTACGTACAGCACACTAAACCTGACCAGACTGACCAGCACTAGCACGACAAATGTTCATATTTGGCATTGATATGTCTCTGAATATACAATATGCAGCAATTAATTTTGAGATCCCCAGACTTCCTGTCTCCATAGGCCCTTTCCCAGAACAGGTGATATTTAGACCACCATGAGAGTGTAACGGTTATATAAGTGGGCAGAGGTATTTGTCGGATTCACTCCTGCACTGCACCCCCAAATGAGTCAAAATACAAACACTCGTCTGAAACAAGGACTGTCATTTGGACTCCATTCAGATTTTTTAGCATTTACTTTGGCCCATTACTTTTAAACTACGACAACGCTTGAGCAAACTATAGTTAATAATGACCAATTTATGTTGAAAGAAACACAAGAAATTACATAAGACAGTCAATGCAACCTACCTTTAGCTGATGTAGGTCAAATTCTAGACGATCACCTCCTTTCCCTTGGCATTCAAAACCTCATTAATAAAAGGTACTGTCTTGTAGTTTTCTAACGTAGTGAGTACTTTTGAGCTCTGTGCGTTGTAAGGCAGAAGTATAACGGAACAGAGTTTGTTTACGTGTAGTCTGCTGGATCTTGTGTAGGCCCTACACATGCTAAAAGCCCAATTGTTGTAAAGGACCTATTGTCCCCGTAACGTTTCACAGACTGTCCATAATATATGTACTCGAATCTAACAATATACATGTATCACAATTAAACCATAATAGAAGTACGTCCACATGGGTCAGAGTACTGATATCTTTAAGAGTTATGATTCGCACATACTGTGCTTTACATTTTCCTTGAAACTTTTATAACGCTTTATGTACAAACACATGATTGGTGAAATATCATGTTTGTCGACTATATCCTGGCTGTGAAACTTTGACTAAATTAGGCGGAAGCACGAGCTATAGTGACTTTGCACTTTGTTCGGTTCTAATGAACTTTGAGCCCCTGGCCATGCATGAAAGCAGATATCTTATGTACTCAATTAGTATGAGTAGCCATGGTGCACTATATGGGATGGGATTTATTAGAGACAGTTAACTTATGGTTGAAAAAAATTCAACCCCAAATGCACAATAATTAGGAGATATCATTTTTAAAGTTTGAACTTCCTATTCATGTTTGGCTATACCCCAGACAAGCTTCGGCTACTGATAGCTCACATATATCTTCCCCAGCTGTTTATATAGCTCTCTCGATCCTCCCCCTTGCCTTCAGTATCAGTATTTCATTCTGCCAATGTGGGTGATTTGTATCTATCCCTGCTGTAACAGAGTATTGCTGAGAGTGATCTCTTTATTATTTATCCTTGTATTAAGTGTCTCCATCCTTCAAAAACAAACAAATAAACAAAACATAAATACACGCAAGTCAAATATTGTCAGAGAAATTGTAAAGTGTAAGACAGTAATGTCTTCGAATGTAGATCGAGATTGTCACATTACTACTTCTTGTACGTGATAAAAACTTATCTAGTAATTTACTCAGGTTCCATATTATAATTACAATAATATGCACATGTATATCCCACTTTGGGCAACAAGGAAAGGAATCGTTCATTTCATATATCTTGATGAACCAAAAGTATCGTCGAATATTCGAATACGGATCAAGAAACAAGTAACCTACGGTACGTCAAAATCTCACAACAAATAACACGAAATCCATCAACTATTTGAATATAAAGGAGGTTTATTATTTTGTATCGTTGTGGTACATTGTGCTAGTACTATATTTTGTTACACTGCATCTTTCAAGGAATTTTCGTCATCAGATAGATGATGAAGACGGTTATATGAAAACGACGATGACAAGGAAAACGATAATGATGCTACTGTTCTTTTTACTTCATAGACAATTTGAGTACCAAACACCAACACAGCTATTTCTAACAGCGTATAATGACTACGGTTTCACACTCGAGACTCCCCGTGTCAGTAATTAAGCCGTTTGAACGCTACAGAAGTTTTCGAAGGTTTTATTGATCTGAAGGTTCTCTAGATTTTTATCTCAACTATAATTCGCATTGGATTTAATATTTATTATGTCGAACAGCATCAGATTTAAATTTGGTTGGTCATTTACGCAATATTTTTTCATCTAAAAAATTATATAACATTTTATAACAATGAAGTGAGTCCTCTTTTTATATTTTAAATCAAATACTTAACGCTATGTCTTGGATCCGGGGTATGCACTCATCAAGCAAGAATATTTTCAGCCATTACAACAAATATTGACGGCTTCCTATACCTTCTTTATAATAATATATCTTCATTTCCATTATTTGAAAATAAATCAGTGAAGAGGATGGATAAGTTCTCATGCCCATAGCTTTTAATATCGTCTACAATTGTCTTCAGTTTCTTACAATATACTTTAACACGACACGGACAAGTCTGTTAATTTTCACTCAAAATTCAGTCAAGAATTCTATTCAATACACAATGAACCTCTCTACAAATAATGGCTCTGTCAATGAGTTATACACAGCCACTTCAAAGTTCAAACCATCTCAGTCTCTTCTAACAATAACCACAATGATATCAAATAAAACAAATGACGAGACTAGAAACAACAGGGCATTCGGGACATTATCTAGAGGACAAAATCGAACAAATATTTCACGAATGATTTGAACAATCTTTAACTTACTTTGTGCTAGGACTTCACATCAAAGTCTCTAGCACTTGCTCGTATAAACTCTCTAAAACGCAACGACAATACTGAAAATACATTAGATTCAGTAAAAAGAAATTTCGTAGCAATAACTTGAAACCTCGTCAATTAAAAAATACAATATATAACAAGTTCGAGATAAAACTACTAAATTGATATTATACGTCTTCGTTGAAAAGATTGTGATTCTTGGTGACAGACTGACATAATTTCAGCTGGTATACGTTGTGAATTAATCTAATCGTTATTAAGTTAAATATGTTTTGCTTGCAAGCAAATCGGAAGAGGTTTAATGAAAACGAAGGCCAACAAATTTACAAGAAGGACAAACTTTATCTTTGACATATTCCAACATACGATTCGATATATCTCGATCCCATTTTTGTAATAACATTTCTTTCACCTTTTCTTTTCAGTAGGATATATATATATATCTATTTTTCAACTGTATACTATACCTGCTTACAGAACAATGTAGACACGCCTTTAATATTTCTATTGTTATTATCATCATTATAGCAAACTAATTGGTAAAATTATATTCAGCTCAGTTCACTATAGAGTTTGCAACCACTATGAGTAGGAGGCCGGGGTACAATATCGACATTAAATGATTATACTGTATAAATATTCTCACCGATTATTCTTGTATAGCATTATGTTGGCTTTATACAATGGCATACATTAATTTCAATTTCTGTCATGGCATTCATTGCATTGTTAGGTAAGACAAGTACAGAATATGACTGTTAAATATGAAAGATTCTGCGGGTATTTTTTTCCTCCATTTTATTTGCGAGAAATGTTGTGTATACCCACTCTATTCTAAGTAATGGCAACGTGTGAAGGAAGAATAGAAATGTACATGCTTATATTATGTCACTCCAATTATTTCATCTGTAATATTCGGCATACCTTCGAAGCTGTCATTTAGCAAAAAATAAATCAAAGTAACTATAAATTGGACAAAATTATAGCTTGAACGGTACACACGTGCGAGGTCCACAGCAACACCAGTCTTGCTACAAGCAGTCCTTTGTATATACAATGATGCAATCGTAACAACAAAAATAGTATAATTTTGAACAAAAAAAGCAATATAATTTTGAACAAGTCGTATCTGTACAGATCTTCGCTGGTACCGTTAGTGGAGGGAGAATTCATGATATCTCATTATGTTTCTAATTTATTTTCTATCATCATGAAACTTTGAGGCAACACATCTTTACTTTACATAGTGACTCGGCTGTAAGAGTAATCGAATTCATAAAAAAGAATATTTTCAATCGAAATAAGAGTGTTTAGATTTTGCATAAATTTTTCCTTTTTTTCTCTCTAAAATATTAGAACGATTTAAGCAAAACAATTATCAGTGTGATGTTGTTTGTTTGTTAAAACTTTTATAGAACGAAAGGTAAATAGTAAACTATTATATTCGATCATAACTATGTTGATTATTGCATAATGATAGCCCACTCCTAGCAAAAGTATTTTTTTAAACAATTTATACCTTATGACCTGTGGCTCAGCTTATCTTTAAACCATTTCTTACCTGCTGAACTTACATTGCTGATTGCTGAAACATTCTTCACAAAACTTTACTCAGTCTAAAATAGATGTAACCCCTTAAGGCATGTACTCGTTCTTACCGTGCATTCATCCATAGAACAACGGTTTGCACTATATGCCATACCATATTTTAATCCACTGACTACCTAAACAAAACTTATCCCCCTTCTAAACATTTTTTTTTAAATCCAGCATAGTTTCCCTTCGGATTAAGCATGCAGGTAATTGTTTAAATAAAGAAAAAAATTAAATCCATCATCTAATGACCAAGCATATTGATTAAATTAAACATACTTATTTGCTGCTGGACGGTTATAATTGTCACATAATCATTTCCAATGAAAATGCGAGAAAGATCGTTGCAATTCAATTTTAAAAGCAATACAATTTTTATTGTATTATCACCAACGTAGTAAATACTTACAACGATACATAACATCAAAACTAGTCAATAAGATATTTCAAAATACTAGGTCTAGACAACGAATGGCAAAGATAACTCATAACATAATCATCGCACCTTAAATCAGTTTGCACCGTATACAACAAGAAAAAAATAATGCAAATTAATTCTATAAATAATCAATAATCGCTTTTGATTGAACAATGTGCACATCGCATAACTAGTCTGATGTCTCCTTTTCAATACTTCTTTCTTTTCTCCACTCATTTCGAGTAATGCTTATCCATAAGAATGGCTGCTTAGTGCCCCCACCAGCCAAGGGCCAACGTTCATGCTCCTTCTTGTTTGCGATCCCCTCCAAAAGTAGGCAAAGAAACGATTTTTTTTTTCTTGCGGCGCTTTTTAATCATATTGTCTGAAGAATAAAAAAGAATGGAAGAAAATGCACATTTGACATGAAAGATCGAGTCAGACCTGCACAAAAATGGAACGAGTGGTTCAAATTAGCTGTACCAATTTTTGATACAATAGATGAAACATTTCCTGTTTGTTTTATAGTGAACACAACCAAAGGGTGAAGACAAATAGTTATTGAGTATACAGAGTTTGTGATATTTGAATATTAAGTACATCAAGCCTGCAGAATATGACATGTTCATGTATATATAGATATGTTTTATCGCTGCATGTTTTCTTATATTTTAGGAAGAATTTGTTTACATCATAATTATATGGAACTTATTTCCAATTTGTTTGTCATCGTCCCAAAATCGTTTACAATCCTTATATAGATGCCTTCTTTCTTTCTTTCTTCACACACTAACCCTTGTAATGTTAAATCAGAATATAGTCCCTAGTCACGCGACGCACACGTTGTCAAATGATGGACTCGTTGAGAGCATTGATGTCGACATCTCGAGCGTCGATCACCCCATCGACATCCCGATCACGACATTCCTTCACGTCGTCTGGTACTTGACGTCCATCACTGCTCCCAGGGCCTTGGAAATCATCGTAATGATACCCGTTGTGGTAGTTACTATTCCTCTCGTGCGTTGAATGATAGTTACCTCCTCTTTCCTGACTACTCGATCGATGGTAGTTCCCACCATCACCTCCACCACCAATATTTTTACCCCCTCCACCACCACCGCTACCACTACTACCAGCTCTTTCATGTCCCGAGCTATAGTTTCCTTCTCTTTCAAGAGACTGATTATTTCTAAGTCTCGTTTGCTGACGGTCGCTCGCTAGTCGCTTTCGTTCTTCTGTCGACTTGCTAAGCCTGCGGTGTACTTCCGGTTCACCACTGTATTTGTTACCATGGTTACTGCCGCGCGTGGCCGACTGTCCCCGTCGAGTAACGGCTTCGTAGTCAGATTGAGGTATTTGTGGTGTGTTGGGAATGGATGCATAGTGGTCATACTGCGAATCTTCATGACTCAATGTTCTGTGTATCACTCTAGGAGTAGATCCTTCATTTCTACTGCTACTTCTACTTCTACTACGTTTTTCTTCCAAGCTATGATTATTACTTGAAGAAGCGTGGCCATTTCCACCTCCACTTTTGCTCACTTTGCTCAAATTTCCATTGTTGGTACCGGTTTTGCCCGGTGTTTCTCCACGCTTCTTGGTGAATGTGAGACTGCTCGTTATGACTTCGTCTTCCTCTGTAAACACCTTGTTCGGCATGTTTGTAAACGCCATCTGTTGGCGGGATAATCTATGGAAGATGTGAAAACACAAGGGATTAGTTTCGCATGCAATTTACAATCTCACCTTCCTGTTTCTTACTCTATTTTTTGTTATTATAAAGAAAATGTTTAAATTAATTTATCACAGACACGTTGAATAGCGAAAGATAAAGTCCCATATGGTATCTGTAATCAGGATATTAGATTACGACAACATTTGCGAAAAAAAACATGTTACTAAAAGAAGAAACACCAAGATAAGACCAAAGAGATACTTTGATAAGACATAATATTAGTCCAGCAAATGTTTATCTCAATTTTTTTTTGTTACTATGAAAGAACTTTTAACCATCAAAGCATTGCGACAACGCTTTGTGAAGTTTACGCTAGGAGACAGAGCATAACCTGGGCCCCGTCTTACAAAGAGTTGATATTGATCCGAATCAATATCAAGTCCTCCAATCAATCACAAGTCTGCAGTCTCCCATCTCTTATGTACATAGTTGTGATTGATATCAACTCTTTGTAATACAGGGTCCTGGACTATATTATCCTTACTCACTTGACTTTACTAGCCGAACCTAGCCAGGGTTTTCCCTTCTGCTTCGCTGCAGCATTTGTATAAGGGATATCTGGATGACGGGTTGAGAAGTGACGATCACGAACTATGGGTAAGCTGACTTCATAAAGCTCGTCAACGACCATGAAGCTTGTCTAAAAATAAATAAATAAACAAACAAAATAACTTATAAACATATTCTGATTAATACAGGGACTCGTCTCAATTAAAAGGTTAAGCATATATCCATGAACATGGACGCTTAAAGAATTATACGGGTCCTTCAAGTTTAGAGCCTAGTTCACACAAAACGCGGGTAACCATCAAGATGTACCTCATTATGTGAACGAGCTTTAAAAAAAAAGCTATCTATAAAATACTGTATAAGTCCAGTGCTGTGTTTTTCCCCATAAACCTTATTGCATTAGCTCTCATCTTACAGGAATGCACTGTTTATCGACCTTGAACGTCCTTACATTGAGAAGGCGACAATCCTCCCAAATCCCCCTCCCAAGCTAATAACGCACATCTGTGATAGCCGTAAGAAGCCATTACACGGAGAAGAGCGAAGCATTGCTTTTAAATTACATTGCAAGCGATGCATGCTTGCACCGACCATAACGCCAAGAGCTCTAAAGGATTGTCCCGTATTACAGGGGTATAAACCTGGCCATTCCCAATGACGTCGTAAAGCGTAATGTTGACGAAAGTGCAGCTACGTAACATAACCATCATTAAAAAAAAAAAAAAAATCTGTCCTTGATTTATTTAGACGTGCCTTGGATGCGGTGCAAGATGTATGTAATGTGTCAATTTAACACAGAATTACATGACTATTGCAGAAGCATTGCGATATAAACAATTAACTATTGTAAAGCAATACAAAATAATATACAAGAGGAAACTCCAGCATGACGCCACCATTGTTATTCGGGGAACAAAATTATCTTGTATTGTACATTCAAACACTGGTGACAAGCAATCATTTCGTCCTCTTTTTAAAAATCCACAACGTTCATGATAATATAATAAGAATAATTATCGATCACCTACATAATAATTATGAACAAAGTAACAGAAGCATAACATTGGATTTGTAAATAGAAGTAAAATATATCAGTAAAAGATTCCAAATATTTGAGGGATTTTCAGATTAAACTGATGCCGTGATATGTGTTGATTTTTAGGGTAAAAAATATTGGGTAGTGTGTAGTGGGTGGTGAGCCAGGCTTCCACTACTTCAGGGCGTGACCCCGGGCCCGGACCACCCCTGACACGAGTTAGCTCCAGCTGACAGCACCCAAGCGGTATGCCCCCTATCCAAGGTTTCGGAGCCCCTAGTGCTTTAGCGATCACCTAACGTAAAAGGATGTTATATCATCTGGAGGCCTTTCTGTTGCCGTTCTAAGCCACACGACCACCTCAAACTAAATGTAGAATTATTAAAGGTTGGGCCTAGGTGTAGCATTCTCCAATCAACCTTATTTATTGTTGTTGTTATTATTAATAGTAGTAGTAGTACACCCCGTAGTAGTGGTATTATTATTATTATTGTTATTATAATAACAATTAGTATTATTATTATCATCATCATCACCATTATTATTTATTTCTCAGTGGTATAGGCCTATAAAACACATGAGTAAGGACTAATAACACATTTGGGACTTTGGTGCGCTGACAAGAAGATGTACCTTGACATTTCTTTTACATACAGGTAAATCTTCATTACCGAAGCTTACCAGAGGACAAAATAAAAGTGCAACGCTGCTAGAAAATAAAAAGTTTCAGATCCTCCATGATGACTTCATGATACATTTTTATAGGATGATATTTATTTTTTGTTTGGGGGGAGGGTGTGCTGGAGTAGATCGAATTGAAATGCCATTAAGCACTTGTTTGTCAACTGATGTTGATTTCAATAACCATTTCTCTATCCCTTTCTGTATTAGACCCGGGCGTAATAGTGAAAGTTCGTGATGATATAGCAATGGTCTTGCTTGTCACTTTACATTTTGACCGCTAGCATGATGATTACTGTTAGTAAGGATGTGATAAATGTAAAGAGACAGACATAATTACAAGAAGCCAGATCAGAATTATGAAACAAGAAAACATTCATATTTCAGAATGAAATTAGTAATAAATAGGCGAATTTGTATAGAGCATCTATACATATTACATATCAATTCAGTAATGGGTTTCGCCCCCCCCCCCTCGACTTGTATTTGTATAGTAATGCTAACATCAGATGAAGAAGAATAAAACAGAATTTATGAGGTACATTAGCATCTGAATAACCGAATAAGTAAATGAATGAATAGATGGATAAATTAACAAACGTTTAAAGAAATGAATAAGTAAAGAAATAAACAAACAAGAGACAAAAAGGGGAGTGTGGGATAATACTGGGATGATATGATTTTTTTTTTCTTTCTACTGAACATGAATTTAGAACATACCCATGTTTATTACATCACGATTTATGATGTGAATGACCAAAAAGCATAACAAGTGCTGACAGAAGTCAAACAATGTGATTACCTCAATATTTCTATCAACGATCCAGTTCATGTCGAAATCATCATCGTCTTCGCCGAACGGGTTCATTAGGTTCTCTGCCACCTGCATTGAGTAGGGAGGGAGGAAACGTCACAACATCTTAATCAAACGGACCTAAAACTCCCTATCAGATGAAAATTAATTTTCGAAAACGACAAAAATAAGACTGATATTTATAAAAGTACAAATGCCATATAGATTAATCCATCAATTTTAACATTTAATATTTTACCAGTGAAATATCACCATGTTAGCCTAACAAGACTAGATACAACAAAATACTGTACAGGGGGCCGTGTCTCCTTCGATCTTTCATCATGTTTCCCGAAATAGTGTTAATTTAACTTATTCCTCTATGAGTCTTTCCTCTACATTATTGTAATCTTATATCACAGACTGATTGATTAATAGGTGTTACAGATGTAACAAACAAACTTACAAAAAACGTCTTGTTTGTATCAATGTTTAAAAAATGGGACCTAAAGTGTCGTTTAGGTAGTATGATTCGGTAAACCACCGCGGCCTTTGTTTACGTGTAAATGAATAATATAATGACAACTGAGTGAACAAAGGTCTGCTGTCTATCCACTTAGCTCTATGTTATACGATACAGAAATGGGGAACATAATACTTTACATCATCATTGAAACAAAAAACCCGACATATTATCTGAACTAGGCTGCGGAAAGGCTGATTCCTAACCTTTAACCATCCAACATAGAAGACGAATTCTAAGATGGTGAACCCTGGCACATAGACATCAATGGTATGCCCGTCGTATCCCATCATCGGGTCCAGATACTGGCGACCGAAAAGACAGGCTAGGAAGTAACTATATGTTGCTATTGTAACAACCTGTAGAGAAAGAAAAACAATTATTATTCATGGAAGCAAGTTATATCTGCTTATAATTCATGTAATTATGATAGATATTCAATACGACACGATTGCAACTAAAATCGTTTATACTTTTACAATACTTATATTGCGAAACTGTAACTCTGTGAAACTAAGAGTCATTGTCGGCAACAAGGAAGATAGACGGGACTCCACTTAATCCTTTTAATGTACATGTATTAAAGAGTTTAAAATCTTCCTCTAATTTGTTCATGATAAATCCAAAAAAAAAAAATCGTTTCCACTTTCCACAACATATTAAATTAGACAAATTCATATACTGAATGAACGGGAATGCAAATTCTTCTTTTGAATCTGAAGATTGCTTATTTCATCTCGTAAGTGCTGACTCATCAAATTTAACTTATTTTCAATATAAAGAACAGCCCGAGGAAATGAGGTAAAGAGAAAAGAAAGACAAGAGAATGGATCATGTCAAACAGCATTAGACCAAATACACGTGCAAACCGATACGTTCTCGATAACTCTAAGAATAATACTCATTTCCACATTGTCTTTTCTAACTTGTGATACAGGGGGGGGGGGTGCTAGATAAAATATTCTGTATATCGTAAAGTAAATAAATGAAAATGGAAATCTAAACTCAGTTCACGTACTTATGTCATGTTCATTCAAATATCTGATAGTATTATAAACGAATTGTTAAGATTTCATGGATATTACTTAAAACAAAATTCTTCCTTGTGGAAATAGATATCAAACATCATTTTTTTGGTGGTTTGTAAAAAAAAACAAGAAACATATATATAACATATTAAGGAATATTGAAATACGTCATGCGTATTACAAACTTTATTCACGCCTTGGAGTAACACATTTTCCATCATCCAGTAACTCGCTTTTGTAAAATATGATATTAGATTTTCTCAATTTAGAAACGTGTCTATTTATCTCTGCATGAAACTGGGTCTGTTGATGCAAAACACCCATTACGTTGATACACTTTAAGCTTCAGAGCATCAAAACGTAGAAAAAAATGTTGCCATAGCAATGAATTGCAATATTTTCATATTACGTAGATTGCATTATTGGCAGCGTAGGAGGAAATGACTTCATGTTTATAATCTCAAAACGGATCGCATCACAAATAGAAAGAAGAATCTAAATAAAGACGGACGAATATCTAAATAAATAATAAAGAATCTGTTTTGGAAGCTAAGATGACTGCTGACAAGAACATCATAGCTTTATCATTATGAAATATTTGCATCCAATTTTAAAGGACGAAATTATGGATAAAGAGCAATGAATATACCTTGCTTTTTTAAAAATATTTTTTTACCTGAGTATAAACTAGTGGGACTACAATCCAGTCGTAACCATAGAGCTCGAAACATTTATTCTGGAAGTTGTTCAGCTCCTGCAAAAAAAGAACACAAATATAAAATGATGGATTGACTTTAGTAGGAAGGGAACAGCTCTCGTAGAATTGACAGTGGCAGGCAGTGAATTAAACAGTGTTGTATAGCGAGAAAGCTTCTGAATAAAAAATGGATGATTCAGGTATGAGTCACATTCATGTTTCTCAGATGAGCATTAGTATCATCCAGACTCGCATCCAGGGGCTCATGACCAATAATGTTTTAAGCATTCTCTTTGCGAAGAAGAGAAACGGTGTCGATAATGGTGCGATGGAATAAACTTGGGATTGAGTTTCGTTTTATCAATGAAATGTGTCACGTATCTGAATGAATCAGCTATCTGGATGAAGAATTATAATGACGTCCTCATTTTCAAGGATCTTCCGCTTGGCAGGGTGACTAATCAGTACCAGTTTGTAAGAGAATATCGTGTTGAAACGTGACAAAGACACTAATTTGGAACCCGATGGAAAAGATGAAAAAAGGGTAAAAATAAGTAATAAATACTCATTTGAACAACATTCTTTTAGAAAGGTGGTTTTACTCTGTACAGTATTCAGGTATATATCTCTTTTCTTTCTTCTTTATCACCTTCTTCACGATCGTCTTCTTTTTTCTTAGTCCGCTTCAAAATTCTCCACACACCTTTCACTTCTTTCTCTCTCTCTCTCTCTCTCTCTCTCCCCCTTTTCTCCCCTCTCTCATCCTCCTTATACAATCCTCTTCGTCTTTTCTTCCTATAAATCTTCTATCTCCATCTTCCTCATGCTCTTTCTCTTGATTCTTATTTTATCATCTGCCTTTATCTAAGACTCTTCCCGTTATCTCAATTGCACCGTTTGTCATATTCCAATCTAGACGTGACCCACTTTCGTTCCATTCTCCATCACCGTCTAATCAAATGAATACAAATTGGGTACAGATTCAGATTTCAAAAGCGTCAAAAGCCTACAAGAGAAAATAGGAGTGGGTGATAAATCAAGACGGGTGCATGGTAAGTATGCATTGGAAAACTTGGAGTGGTTTCAAATACCTTGCTATAAGAACAGATCACAGAGAGTGTGAAATTGTTAGAGCAATACAGCTTTCAATTAGGATGTAGTGTTTATATTCTTTTACCCGCGTTTAAGTGTTACAAAATAATGTGCATAAGCTTTTTTGGCGGTTTTGCATGAGAAAAGAAAGACCGCTGCATTTGGAGCTTTGAATCATTTTCATTTATAAGGTGTCGAAACCAAGAGCGGGGTCTCGGATTTTGTGAAAAGAATTTGAAAATTCTGAAACACACACACACACATGCACAATATTTTTCAGGTTCACTTTTGCTCTAACATTATTTTGATGAGAGCAAAGACGTACCTAAATGTATGCATGATTTTATTTAATTGGAGGTCTCTGGCCGGTTGTACCCTATAATTCTGTCAGTCTGTTGTCGGAATATAATTCAGTATCGTAATAATAATACACATGTGCAGAATTGGTAGTGATCGAGTATTACAAAATCAGTCGACGAATTTTGTCTACATGAGGAAAATTTCATTCAGATGTAACAACATTGAGAAAATATCCTAGTACCTATCATGTTTATGGCTTCTAAAAAAATGACAAGGAGTAAAGCAACAGCAACAAATACTTTACTCCCCAATGATCTATTTTGGAGTTTACGAAGAAAAAAAAAGGTTTCTGATACCAAATCCACCAGTGGTTATTGCATGCATGTGATTCAACAGCATGAAATATGCTACCACGTAATATAGAGGCGCCTCAAGTGAAATGATGGTGGAAAAGAGTTTGGAATGTGCCCATGTTGATCCCGAACGTGCCCCTGATGGCAACACGCTCATCTATTTCATGTCCTTAAATAGCGAGCATCGCCCTTCGCCTAATTGCATCTCTGCTGTCGATATTTGAACCAAATCGAACCAATTACAGATGCGATAGAAAATATTCTTGCCCTAGATGCTCCTTGGTTGGTATCACGTGTGAAGGGAATGGGTGCAAGAGGGTGAGATAAATTATGGAGAGATATGAAAAAAGACAGTGATGCGGGAATAAAGGGCAGCAAAGATACGGGAGAGGAAACGGTGAAAGAGTGAGAAAGAAGAAGGAAAAGAGGATGGGGGGGGGCAGACAGCGAAGGGGAGTGACAGATTCGAGAGGAAATGACAGGAAAGGGAAAGAAGATGGTGAGGGAAAATCTGAAAAATTAGTTATTGATCGGTAGGTATTAAATCGAAAATAGCTATCCAAGAGACTTCAGAATTTTACATTAAATGAATATTAGGAAATTTTGTACAAGGAGGAACATACTAAAATACAAATTAAATCAAAAACAAATCAAATAAGGAATCAAGATGCAAGAGACAGACAGGTGAAACTCAAAGCTGTATACAAATGCTGAGATAAGGAGACTATCATACATTGACATGACTGCGTACCGATAGAGTACATTATAAATGTTAGAAATCTTTGGCGAGGAAAGAAGTCCCAGCGAGATGGGCGCGCGGTGGAGGGAAATGACGTTCAAAGTCAGACAAAAAGCGCGGGTCAGATATCGGGAAATGAGATTAGGAGCAGGGAATCTCATTTGCACGGGCGGGCGAGATGATTTCCATCGGCTATTCACTGCCCACGTATGATCAATGACTGCATTTAAGACAGGGAAAATGGTGAAAGAGGAAATACAGAGGAAAGAGAGAATCGGATGGGGGTGCCGGGAGAAAATGAGAAAGAAAGAGAGAGAGAGAAAATTTAAGAAATAGAAAATCATCCATCATGCCCTCTCTCACACCGATTGTGGGGAAGGACACAAACGGTAAACAATTCAAGAATTTTTTTTAGAACAGCGTCTCAAATGTTCACAATTTTACCACGTAGGGCCTATTTTATGTTTAACTGATTTTATAATTATTGTCTGCAGTTTGATAAATAATAATTATCCTGTAATAAATATTTTTTCACTTTTCAAGATTGAGAAAAACCCCGAAGAAAACTTTCAACTCATATCATGTCCCCAACGTGTATTTGAATGAATGAATGAATCAATCAATTAATAAATAAATAAATGAGCACTTCGGCATCCTTAAACATTAAATTTGTGGTTTAAAACCTTTTTAAAATTATGAACAACGCACTTCAAAGCATGCAAAAAAAGGGCAGAAAAGTCATCTATTGCGTTCAATATTGCAACCGTAAAAAAACACTTCAAGCTAGTTAAATTATCTTCCTATAGTGTCCATTGTATATAAAGCTCTTTTCCTCATTATTTGGAAACTCCATAAAATATATCGATTAAGCAGTGTTACCGAATGTTTAAGATACACGGGAAAATATAGGACGCCATTCTACATTTGTCATAATACATTGATAATAATTTGTCTCCGGGGAAAATCTTTACAGTCAAGGAGCTCAAAATAGAGTCCGGAAATTAACTCTTAGCATCTTCCAGCCCTCCGGTTAAACGTTGCATCTATTTAGAGAGATTTGTTGAGCTCCGATCCCTTGACAGGACATGATTTATCAGCTAAACTTTGGTCTCATTGACCGTAGTATAAACTTTCAATGTTTGTTTGTTTTGTTTTCCGCATGAAACATACAATACTTGTATTTAATGCGCAGAAAATTTTAATATACAAAGGAGGGAATGAAAACAGTTGGATAGCTCATGGGTATTGATATAATAAAATGGGTCTTGTCTTACGGACCTCTGTATACAACCTTTCTTCATACATACTTGCGGCGACAAGAGCTATGTGTTTTTGATATTATCATATCACATTGTACTTTTGACAAAACAGTCTTTAACATTGTTCATATAGAATCTCTCTTTCTATATTTTCTTTAATCAGTTAGATTTTATTCCCCCATATTCTCTACTTGTTCACATTAATCGACATTAATTTGATGAAACACCATTTCAAGGGGGAGAAATAAGAAAGGACGGGTGACTCTTTCATAGTCTCCAAAAACTGTATACATGCACGCGCACACACCCACAGCTACGCCCACTGACACATGCAAAAGAAAAAATAGGAAAGGAAAGAAAGATCATAACGCCCTTTTTTATAATGAATATCCGTATGTACAGTATTTTGACTGACGCCATTGTATCCTTTGGTTACTCCACTACCGGTATGGTCATTTGATTGGCTTCTTTCCACCATAATGCTCTAGAGAATAAAATGCCTGTGGCCATTCTTGATTAAAGGACATAACAGACGAGGAGTGACGTATACTCCTCTCTCATGTAACACGTGTTTGATACCAGAGGACTACCTCTTCTTACATATGCTATATTTGACATTTGGGGTGAGATTTGAAATAAGAAATACAGAGACAGTGCAGTGGTGTGTTTCAACATTGCGTTCTCGTGTGGAATATGAATTCGAAGCCACGTATTCTGAGTGTCATGAAATGCAATATAAGGATATACAAAGATAACATGATAACCATCTTGAGGAATGTCTCGATACATTCGATGTTATTCATAAATAAAACATTTTGAATACTCACTTGCCTATACAGCAAGATGTCTTGAGGAATATCAGCCATACCGGCAGTGTATGAAATATTGCAAAAAAGTTGAAAGCGACTATTTTGAGAGAAGCTCAGTTTCTCTTTAGTATGAACTTTTGTGTTTTATTGATCAATTAAAGAGCTCGATTAAAACGGTCGAAGTGATTGGCAAGTGGAATATAAGTTATGCTTAATAACAATGCCAGTATGAACAGAAGGGAAAAGAAAAAAACGAGGGCAGCATAAAAGTAATAGCGCATGCCAATCGCAGAGTAGGAAAAAAAATAACAACATACGACGCAATGGAATGAATTTAAAAAAAAACACGACAACCACAACTGGTTCAAGATGATACCAAGGTATAAATAAAGGAAAGATCGATGAATATGTAGAGTACAGGTAAAAAATGATAATGGCAACGCCGATAAACATGGTCCACAGGACTACAAGCTTATACAGTAAGACTTCTATAGGCCATTCATATTCCTTTGTCCATCTTATGGAAATGGAGAACATCTAAGAAAAGGAAGATGTATTTAACTTGTTATGATTGGCGGAAATTACAAACGACGAGTGACTTCTTTAACTACAGATGATTCGCGTGGTCAGATGACTGAGTGAAAAGGAGTATCACTGGTTTCTGTTTGAAAGAATGCCAATCCAATCGATCTTCCGTCATTAGTAAGGTCCATTAAAGTGCTAGGGCAAATAACGGGATTGATTCATCATCCACCTTGCAACTTATTCCTAAATGCTTAGATTGTCCTCAGCTCTTAAGAATTAAGCGAAGGAGGTAATGCGCAGAAATGACGACCCGCTCCATTAACCCAAGTGTGCTTAGCCTACATAGAGCGTGAGTTTATATAGCTCTCACAAACATTAAAAGCATTTTCGAATCCGTGGATGTATGCTGATGAGGGGATTTGGCGCTAACAGAACTGTCACGGATTAAAGCTTCCTAACACACATTGAAATTTGTATGTAATTTGTGAGCCAATCACGGGCTTCAATATAACGTGTTATATTCCACGTAGTGTCGTGAATAATGCTTGCTGTGCAGGGGTATTACAATGTATAACATAACATTATTCTATACTCAATGAACAAAACATCGTAGTTGCCACAGAGCTTGGGTTTTCACAAAATAATGTCCTGAATGTATGAGAAAACAAAGGTATATCGATTCAGGCACATTACCTTGAAAGGAAAAAAATACCACAGAATAATTTTAGATTAAATAACAAAGCTTGTAGACCATTATTAACAATCCTGTGCTTTCTTTGTTAGATGTGAACTTATTATGTTCTAATTGCAAAGGAACGTAGAATAAATTGTGTCAAAATTGCAATCCACGACGAAAATGTATAAGTTTATAAAATGGACTTAGGCCACCCTCGCACCAATATACATACGGAGAAAGAGAGAGAGAGAGGAAGAGAAGGAGTAAGAGAGAGAGAGAGAGAGAGGGGGGAAGAAGGAGAGAGAGAGAGAGAAGGGGCGCGAAGAGGGGGAAATTGCGGGACGAGAGACTGATCGAACGGAAAGAAGGGTGTAATGGTGCAGAAAACGAAAGGCAGATGATAAGGGAGATTAAAGAGAGGAAATGAACAGTCATGGGCAAAGCGGCACCTGGGAGGTTTGGATGCAGAAAAGTTGCAGGGAAGATGGAGTCAAAGAAAAAGACAGCGACACGCCTATATGCTTTCTTTGTTCCTCATCATATTTTGGGTGTTAGGTTTACTTAAATCTGGATGAAGTCATATTTAATTCATCAAATCACCACTTTGACAATGATAACAGTTTTAATTTGTTCGTATTCTTTAAATAAACAGATAGAAAGGGAAGCCTAACTTCTTTCCTCTGAAAAATGGTTTCAGTCTGTATGTGTGAGTGTGAAGGGATATAATTCCTCAATAATCCTCCTTTTATTTGTAATATCACACATTTGACAGGCATAGTTGTAGTTTCCTGTGATGATTAATAATTATATAAACAAACAGATAACCTAATCATCTTTCCACCAGTGATTTTCAGCCCTACCTTCGTCAATTTTCATCATAATTCTTCCTTCTCCTTCCTCTCTCGCCATTATCATTTACTATAATCAATATCATAATCATCATATTGTTATTATTATTCGTTCCATATTTATCAATATCAGCCCCATTACTATCATCACTACCACCACCACCATCAACAACAACAAGATATTCGTCATCACTATTTTCATTACCACCATAATCACTACCACCATCACCATCATCATCATCAACACTACCAACAGCGATTTCACCACCAACACCAACAACACCACACCATCAGTAACCCCTATAACCATCATCATCACCCCCGCTAGCAACACCATCAACCCACAATCACCACCAAACCCTTCACAACTACCATCATCACCATCGTGATCACCATCACCATCACTATCACTTCCAACATCACTTCAATCACCACACCATCACCGTCGCCACCACTGAATCCAACATCACCACTGCCACCACTACCATCAACCTGTCATCACCAACACCACCACCACCACCACCTGACACGGAAACCGTTCATACTTACGTCTACGACAGTTTTCATGGCCGGGTCACTGATAATACGGGCTTGTTTGCGACACATTCTGCATAGATTGACAAACCAAGCACATGGTACCCAGTATTTAGGATTCTCTGTGCCTAGGTTCTTAAATATATCCTTCTCATCATCAGTCATTAAACCTAAAGGAAAGAAATCATACGAGCAGTTTTTGAAGACACATGAACAAATTCAATTCAATTACCTTCATAAGAACAAATTGCTAAAAATACTAGTGTCTTTATAAAGAAATCTCTTTTTACTTTTAGTTAGTGTTAGATGGTAAGTAATTTTGAAAACGAGCAAAAATTAATCATTGTCAAGGGGAAGATAGATTAAGCTTACATAAATACATTCCAAACGTATTAATACTGTCTTGTATGTGAATCTTTTATAAATAAATAATTAATTGAAAAATATTTGTGAATATGACATACATAAAGGCATAACGTCAGACTGATCAATCATTCTCATTTCTTTTATCATTTATCATTCTGACAAAACACTCAGTTTCACATAAATAATTGGTCAAGGTGAGGTAAATGATAAAGTACATGCATTGTCATTGACACGTTGCCCCCACTGGGGAGTAACAAATAATAAAAACAGCTTACACAAAAAATGGCATGTCATTCAAAGAGGAATGTGTTATAGAATGGATAACTGGACGAGAATATTTCACACAAGAGAATGTTAAATTTCCCTGAAACGAACTTGAACATTACTATTGAACATAGAGTATGAAAGAATATCATTTCTGAAAATGCCTGATCAATGGAAAGCAAATACGCCATAAATTATGGAGGTCTGTTTGCGTTGCAGGAAGGTGAAGGTGATAATATATGTGAATGTATGTGAGGATACCATAGGGTGCACGTAGCATGTGATTTATCATATACAAGCTCAAGATACATGAACATATTTCTTCTTGTATATTCAAACTCCCTCGGAAGATATTTCAGTTTTCATAGTGCCAGTTACTTCCATGAGATGCTGTCGTTTTAGAAGTTATTTATCCAGCTATCTTAGTAAGCTTAGTCCTGTATCTGCTTACGTTGGTGTCCTTACATGGTGTATAACCAAACGTATATATTTGCAGGACCCCCTTTTTAGACGTATTTTGAAACTGTTAATCGACTTGAGACTCATCAAATCAAGATTCTAGGCGAGTTGTCGGATAATTGGGAGTAATTACAATTGAACAAAGCTAATCATACGCATAAAAGCTCATCAAAGTCTGAATAATCAATTTTTCTGTCGATGTGGTTTATTTTCTCCTAACTTTTTTCTTTCTATTTTCCTTCTCCTAAATTTCAGGGTCACCTTCAAAGAAGGTCACTGCTACTAGCTGTATACAAAACAAATTTCCTATAGCGACTATAGTGAGGTATACATGGCAAATTTAAAAAGATGCCAGCTAACTTATTTGCTTGAAATCAGCAGTAGATCTTAAATTAGTGTATGCTGACCAGAAACTCCTTTTTTCGTGACTGAATTTAAGTGCATTTTCTAATTTTAAGAAATGAGTAGGCTGTGACACAATATTCTTATAATTGTTCGTCTGTACTATGAAGCCTATAATAGTATAGACTGTTAATCCAAAAGGGAGGGAATGTGGAGATATTTTAAATATATAATTGACAAGTAGACATCTTTTCATCTTACGATTTACTTACGCAAAATTGATATCCCTATTAGACTTGTTTTTATTAAATACTAACAATATTTAAGGTCATTATCATAATTGCTGGTGGGTATTTGTAGGAAATTGCTTTCTTTATCGTAATCATTTAATTTCCATCACCATCACAATACAATCCCAATCCCGAAGATTATTGCAGGTATTTCATCCCTCCTCCTTATGACGTCATACCTGCCTCTACAAGATGCGCAAGAGTTGGGAACCTTTTCTTAACCCTCTTGCTCCCAGACCTGTATACCAGTATAGCTGCTAGGTTGACATAACGAGCCAATGTTCTCCTTATTATCTTCCCATCCTCGTCGTTCCCAAGCACGTGAGCGGAGACATTATACACCACCCGGTCTGGCCAGGGTATCGATTTGAATTGCATCCACCATCTGGGTTTAGGAGAGAAGAAAAAAAAACATCAAGAAATGTGGCTTTAATTATTTCTTTATTTCAAAGAAAAGTATAAATAGCATTTCACGAATTTGCATAAGCACAACATTACATGCACAATTATAACCAGGTCCATGAACTTATTCGGGTTCAAGGCAGGTTTGTACAATAAATCATAGAAACTAAAATAAAAATACAAAGATGAAATGATGTAATTTAAATAAAAGTTACTAAGGAGAGAACATATTGCTATCGTAACATTAGCAGTTAAGATCAAAAATCTCATTACATGGTATATGTATATCAAGGAGTACATTCTTAGAGCATTTTTTGGCATGTCTATTGATACATTTCATTTGTAGTAAATGTATTTAATGGATTTATGTTTTTTGATTCCGTAAACTCAATGGTTTGGTTAAATTTGTCAGTAACGCTTGCTGCGGCTATGTGAACGCAGTGTATATCATCTGGTCAACATTATGCCAACTAGTGTTGACAGTTGGTATTCATCCTACCCTGGCATCACCTGACTAGATAAACAACGAAACTTCAAAGGAGTTGTTTTAAACTTTATTCCTACTGATACCAGCCAAGAGTAGATCATTACCAAGCATTGACCATACACTTAGTCCCATCAACTGTATTTGATGGTGATGTTCAGTCGTACATTGGAGTAACAAAGTAATGGGCCTCCATATGACATGAGACAACATCTCACAATGACGTAAAGACGACGAGTGAAATGGTTGTTCAAGTTTTCTACCACACATTGAGAGGCCAGAGTAATCGTCTGAAAGGCTTCTCCTGCTGTTAGGGAGAATGTGAAATGCAAATACTCTGGACCATCATACGACTCCCACCTTCCTATGACTGAGGCGTGCGCGTGATGGCTGCATCGTCTGAAGGCACGGAATTGTTTCACTTAAAGATAAAGTTGATTTCTGGTCATGCTATTGCAGTGTGGAAAAGCCTGGAAGTAACCGGGAGAGGTTGGTATTGTGACACAACGACCTCACAGTATACACCCAATTTGGTGTATACTGTCACTGTGAGGTTTTGGTATTATCAAAATAATGAGAAATCGACTTTGCTGACAGTCATTATGCGCTGTATACAGGAATGTGTATTATGATGGGGCTACACATACGTATGGCATGAACGTTGCGTCCAAACATTTAAGCTATTTACCTTGTTGACAAAATATTTGATACTCCCCTATTGTCAAAGTGTTACTCCTATGAGGCTAAGTACCATCTTTTAATTGCCACTTTCTTCTTCTTTATGAAACGAATCGTTTATACTTATTTGATGAAGATTAAATGCGTGGTAGTTGATGAGAGCTATACCATGGGAAAAAAGGAACAGATCAATACTGGCAATACAGCAACTTCTCAGAATGTTGACTGTGCTAACATAGCATGGGAGCTGGTTTCATAGTTAACCAAAAATATCAAACGTTTCATCTTACATCAAAATGAACATAATGGTTCTACGTTGTCATCACA
Organism: Hemicentrotus pulcherrimus; assembly: GCA_003118195.1. Lineage (NCBI taxonomy): Eukaryota > Metazoa > Echinodermata > Echinoidea > Camarodonta > Strongylocentrotidae > Hemicentrotus > Hemicentrotus pulcherrimus. Next base: position 244,098 of record BEXV01000125.1, read on the forward strand.
TGGTGAACAAAATCATTTCACTAAACAACAGCTGTACTGCCCCGGTTTGACAAAAGCACGTAAATGCCATCTAAAACCTGTCCAAAGGTAATGTGAAAACACAGGAAAAAACGAGATTTTGTGGACAGCAGACGCCTTCACTAAATAGTTCATCTAATTCACTAAAATTATTTGTTCAAGAATGTATTGTTGATATATGAAATGTGATTTTTGTTGTTGTTGTAATTTTGAAGTTGTTTCCTTCTATTAGAATAGAAAAGTAGGACAGAGTGAGGATTTTTTTTCGCGTAGGCGAGAGTGTAAATAATCCAGTAATGCAACTGGATATGACGGTTGACTCAGTTTCTAACTTGTTGACACATTGTTAGACAACACATTATGGAGGCAAGACAGATAGCATAGCATATACAGAAATTTAATAATAATATAAAATAATGGAAGAGAAGAAAGAAAGATAAAAACAAGGTAGAAAGGAATTGATGAATTAGAGTTAAATGAATTCGGAAAGAGCAGATTTCCGTATTTAAACTGGCAAGGGTATAGTTGAGAATGCCATGACATGCAGGGAGTAAATAACTCGTTGAAGGAGATGGTAATACGCATGTCCATCATCCCTCATCCCCAAGAGTGAGATGCTATTGTCAGAAACAATATATAATCAATAATAGTTTCTTTTTTAAAGAATAATCTATGTATGCAATATAATATTTTGTGTTGTGATTTGAAACATATCTGAACTTGAACGTTTGTATGAGTGGCATCTCATAATTCAAACAAACACTGTCTAGAAAAACTGGTATTCAAAGTTATGTAAAGCCTACTTAGAAATTAAACTTACCTATCAAAGACAACGGTAACATAGAAACCCAACACGAAACTTATAGGGAACACTTTGGTGTAGTCGTAAGCGTAAATGGCCAGCTTCTCGAAGCCTACTTTGATATCCAACGATCCAACGAGCGCGAACCGGTAGATGAGGCTGACGACGGTGTAGAAGAGAATAAAGACAATCATCTCACGCCAGAGGAGTTTGTAGACACTGGCCCGCCATCTTAGAAGTAGGCCTGCAAGTCCACCGAGCTTTATCTGCAAATAGAGTAGGATAGTAGCGTCACCAATAAAGCAAGTTTAAGCACCAATAAGAGTAATGCTTAGAATAACATTAATGTTAAGGTGAGGAACAAAAAGATGTGGATGTTTTTAGCCAGGGGCTTATCTAGCATGGGATGAAGACAGTGAACCCCTTCCATGTTCATTGGCTCTACTACTGTCACTACGTATGACCGTCCAGAAACATCACCCACACTGTATCAATTATTGTGGACAACGTTCCTGCTAGTATTGGTGGTGGTGGTGATAGTATTGTTCTGACTGCGCTGTTGATGATGATGTTGTTGGTAGCATTGTGGTGGGAATGATGATTGTGGTCATTATTGCACTTGTGTGCTAGGGATGCTGCTGCATGTCACTGGGGAGCATGTTAACGGTTCTGGGGTTGAGGATGATGATGGAGATACTAGTACTGGTGCTGGTACTGGTGCAGGTCCTGGTGCTGTATACATCTACTGATGATGCTGTTTGGCGTTTGCGGCCGTTTAAGAGATAGTAATCTTGCTGCTGCTACTGGTATGCTGGTTACTTCAAATTTCTGATCTCGGTGATATTGAATGATCTCGATTACGTGCGGGTAATAGAAACATGGTTATTAGGCGTGCTTTGGATCTTTAATGAAGTCAATTTCCACCTATTTCGATCATTAACGTGCATTTTGGCACTCCAACTCGTTTTAACAACGATCCCTGAAATGAATAACTTGATAATTACTAAAATTAATCTATAAATATCTATTTTCCTCATTAAGTTTATAAGTACTTAAGCGCACAGTCTTATCACATAAAATCTACCAACAATATCCACTGGACATGCTCTTATATCCATGACAAGCTACATAGCAATATATATTGTTTACCTAGCTGATCCATACATCAAGATGGCATGAGAGATAGCGGAGTTTGTTTTACTATCACGACTAGAGAGTAATAGAGAACCCTGTATATTGCTCAGGAAACGACATTACACAATGACGTCATGGTAAGGAAGACTATGAAAGCTATATTTCACCCTCAATCCAACTGCGACACCCTTACAAGGAAACCCCCTAAGGCGAGAAACTGTAAGCAGTCGAAAACTAGTGCATCGGACTGACGAGGGTAACACAAATTTGTCGGTGTTCGTTCATTAAACATGATACCTATTCATGTTATAATAACGCGTGGGTTGATCCATGTTATAATAATAGACAGAAACGTCAGAAATAAACTTACATACTTGAGTGATGACCTGAATTTTAGAAGATAACAAAATATTATAACATTCCATTGTGGGCGTTTTTCAAATGAAACTTGCAGTGTGAAACAGTGTGACCATACATATTTTCAAATGTTACCTATATGTTTTTTTTAAATTTTTATATACATGCAGAACTGAGAATGATCATCAGAGTATGATGTATTAAATGGATATACTATATTCTTTCTGCTTTAGAGGAAGAAAGAGGTACCCCGATCAGACCTCCTCTGTTAAGAAAACAAAACCTTTACGATAGTACATCGTAAAGATTTGTTAGAAACTTCTGTAATGCAGTGTAATACTGGGTTGATTTTTCATATTTCTTCTAGTTTTAAAGCTTTTGATTATTATCAGAGATACAGTATACTTGCATATTAGTTCATTTCTAGCAATGACTCCAAATGTAGTCTTGCAAATTTCTATATGACCTGAAAATGTATTATTACTCATCGATATGACATGCTTTTTCCGTCTAATCCATTCTCTTTTTTAAAACCTCTATTCGGCTCTCTTTCCCCTTCTCTCACTCTAAGCCTCTCCTCACATATATCTCTAGTTTTTTTTTTCTCTCCCTCTCACTCCTATATTTTCAACATTTTCCAACATTTTCCAACATTTTCCAACATTTTCCCTCTGCCTTTTCAAATATTTCCCCAGAATTCAGTGAACACCATTTTTACTATCATTTATTCACCAAAAGAAATACGAGTTAAGAATGGAATTTAATGAGTGGCCTGAGTTGACCTGGAGGGTGTGTGATTATTCTTTTTTGTTTGTTTAGCTGGCTAGGGTGGGAGTTGCTGTCAACCCTAAATGTATCCTGCAAATAACCCAAATTATATTTCGTATTATACATAAGCTACGATATTGCGGAAAATGCAAAGGCTAAAAACGTCATTGGAATTAAGAAGATGATTTCGTTCTGAAAAATTCAGATTGCTCTGAGGCAATCGCTGCAGTCAATACATATTTATAACTAATTATTTTATCTGTAGAGGCGCCAGACTTGGCATTATTCCATGCTGACTAACTGATCGCCTCAAAGGGCACAACTTTTCCTTCCTCACTGGGATTTTTTTTTTTTTTTTAGGAGTAAAGAGTTACATTTATGTTATGAGAGACTTTGCAACATTCTGTCTTTTGCAAAATGAGATCATGTTAATGTCATCATCACGTGGTTTAGAAATCATTGTTCGCCCTTGGATGTCGACGACTATGGATGTGATGTCATGAAGCTGGAAGGAAGAGTGTTCTTGGAATCTGTCGAGAGCCTGGAATAATTGGATCTGATAACTGCACCTTGACGTGCTCTCATATTATAACACCAGGCCACCTCCCAGTGGGGTTGGAAGATGTTCGACTTTCAAGGTGCCAGATATACAGCGGGCAGACAGACACGATGATCGAGATGAGGAGATGTATTTTGCACATGGCCTACAGTGATATAATGTTTTTGCCGTTATTAGACGAACCCAATGATTAACGAAAAAAAGATAGGGATACGCCCTAGGGTGACCCTGAGGCCACTGCAGATCTTCTGCGGCCGCCGCAAGTATCTCTCGATTTCGGGGGTATACGGCCACCGTATCCTAGCCGTAGAGCAAATGTGGCCTAGGCATAAACGAAGCTACCAAGTAGTTACATGATTGTCCTGTCACAATGACTTCGTGCAACTCTGATGGATTTTCCTTTACAAGAATCCTTGAATTATTTCTAAAAACGCGTGCAAATCCTATATCAGATTTGGAGATTTAAGAAGAAATATAGACAGTAACAGAAAGGTTTAGAAAATGTAAGAGAAATTGAGAAACTCATTGTTATTTAGGGTACGCGTATGCGTGTTCACTCCCTTTGAAAGCAACCCCTATCTCCGTCGTGTATAAGTCAATAAGGGACAGACTTTGTACCCCTTTACCGGAGATTTGGGGAACACGAATGCGGTCCCTCCGACTGCGGAGTGGGTGGGGCGGAGTGGGTGGGGGGGGGGGCAATCTTCCTGTGCCCCCCGTAACATCAGCCTATGATCCAAAGAAAAACAAGGAATTAATTATATAACATAAAACCAATCACGATTATGATTTTTTTTAGATCAAGAAAAGGAAAAGTAATAACGTAGCTACCGCACCTCTTAAGTTTCCACAGTCACCTAAAAATATACTCCTTCGCGGATGAAAGACATACATAGTACATAATCTTGATGCACATTATGTCGAACATTCATGAACTAAAAGTACACTGTGATCATGTTTAGCAGCAGGTCAGCGCACTTTGTGAAATTATTTGAGTGTGGTTTGTGCATCAGTGATAAATGACATCGTTGTCCTACTTCTTGCAAGTGTTCACATACCATCGGTGTATCTTAATATACCAAGCTCCAATCACAGATGCGCTCCTTAATTCACTTACATAGAGGGTACGATGCTAAAATAAACAACGATCCCATGTTTACAGTATTTAATGATGCAGAGGCCGGTAACCATTTTTGATAATAGGGTACGCAATTACAATATCTATTCGTCAAAAATAAAGTCCTATCAGAAGCTACTATATAAATGCTAATTATATTGAAAACAAGCAAATTCACCGTTGTCGAGTTTATAATTTTCATTTTTGTATAGCTGTTTAATAGTTAAAAGAGAAAAGTTACAAATTTAATACTGTCCGCTATTTTTACATAGATTCATTATTTCATTCTCCCTGAAACATATTCATGCCTCCTGAAGCATCAGGAAGCAAAGCCCCGAACTAATATTGCGCTCTTGTCACTGTCTCGAACCATAAAAGAGGACTTTCCTTGGAAATGTATCGAAGCCACAGTGAACATTATCACAGTTTCCTCTCTCTCTCTCTCCCTCTCTCTCTCTCTCTCTCCTGCAACTTGAGTCCGTGGACCTTCCTGTGGGAAAACCTAATAATGTTCCGTGAATAGCACATTGTATTCTCAGCGTAGATTGAATGTAGCTCAAACTGGTTTCGGGTTCATCGAATAATATAAGCGGTAACATAAATTTTACGTGACATAGTGTCAGCCAGTTTAATGAAATAGCTAGACCTTCAACAACTGACTGAACATTTACAAATAACAAACGGAATTAAAGTGAACATACATAATGCCAAAGTAATTTATAAATTAAACCCCTAAGCTGTATAGGTAAAGGAAAAACGAATTTCTCCAAAGAAAGCAATACGCCAAAACAAATGTCTCTAACATTATTTATAGGAATTGAGAGTGGGGCTAGGGGCGTGTTTGTGACATTAAGACTAAACTTTGCATATCCCTGATAGCTCATAGAATATTGGTTCTTTTGATTCTAGGAGTGCTTCATCAAGATAGGCTTTAACCCATGGACCTGATGAAATAGAAGTCCCTTGACTCTCAATTTATCCGCTTTATCAACCCAGCCTTGCAAATGCCTGATGCTGATGCCATCTCACCCATACTTTACACTGTCGATAAAACGGTCCATCCCCGAACAAAATAGAAAGTAGCACTGGTATAATGCAGAAGATACAACCCACACCAAGGAAAATAACAACAAAATGGGAACCCAAATACCGTTCAGGGATGAACACATTACCCCCTCAGCCGTAAATTCATTTCCCTGCAGGACCTGTGCATTATCTTGAGGCTATAGATGCCTCACTAAAGCCTTCTTTTATGAGAGCTGTCCTCGGCTGGCGTAACATTCATTAGCATGAAATGCCATTCCCGCCAAATATGTGAGATAGGCCTATGTTTATCGTCTGCTCGTATCAATAGACAAACCAGGTTCAAGAGCAATGACATGTATGATAAAGGTCAGGAATAGGAGCTCATGGAAGAGAGAACGAGAGGTAAAGATAGAAATAGAGGATGGAGTGAATGTAGAGTATGGACAAATAGAAAAGAGGGGGATAGAGAAAGAGAAGGGGAGAGAAATATAGAGGCAAAGTGACAAGGAGAGAGGGAGAGAGAAAGAGAAAGAGAGAGAGAGAGAAAGAGCTAAAAGAGGAAGAAGAGATGGCAATAGATGGCATGCATTTTTAGAAAAAATGCAAATAACGTGGCTTACATAATATTGTAGCTGTTTATAGCGGCATAAAATTAATAGGACGCATATTGCGAACAATCTAAGCACTCTCTTTCACACCGGATCTGCGTAGAGTTGCGTGATGTTGCGTACCGAGTATGCTTGAGTGAGGCTGCGTATTTATGGAAAAAATGATGCTTCGGCTTAGTCCATGCGAAGGTTATGCGTAGGCTGGCGTACGATGGCGTACCTACGGCGTATGCAATAATTGACGTACCTACGCAAACGATTGCGTACGTTTACGTCAGACTGGCGTAGGGTAGGGTACTATTGCGCAGGCATGGCGTATAGTAGCGTAGTGTTGCGTAGACTTGCGTAAGGCCAGTGTAGTGCAGCGTACGCTCGGAGTAGTCGGTAAGCAACACTACGCAGCTCTGCGTATGGCCAGGCGTGTACGGGGCAAGTGGAAAAAGAATTTTGGATACAAATATAACACTACCATCGTTAAATGCTATTCCGCGAGCCTTCAATTTTCTATGAAAGCGATTTGGCATAAATAGAAATATTTGAAATTGATGTGTAATCATGTTGATGTTTGATTGAAAGTATATTCAAATCATGTAAATCTATCAAAGAAGTGAAGAATAAAGTAGAAAAAGTGTTGCAAACCAAATTCACAATTTAATGTTCACAGTTTAATAATCCCCACTACCCAAAACTTAAAAATCAGTTGTCTAGATACTGGTAATATGATCAGGGAGCTGCAGCCCCTCCCCCTGGCTTGTATACGCCTTAGACCTTCACCAATAAAAAATGAAATTACATTTTGAAACAATTTCGCATATTCGTCGAGCCCCCTAACCCTATACATTACCACTTGATCGGTCGTAAAATTCATTTTAACATGTCATGTAACACATTCACCTCAATACTGAGGTCATAGTGAAAATGGGATTATCATGGTTTAAAACACGGTAGTCCATCATCTAGCACATTCAGTTCAATCTGAAATGATTTATGTGGTTTATAAATATATAATTCAAGACCATGGTATTACATAGAAAAAGGAGTAAATCCCTTAAAAGAGGAACCTCTTCCGAAACGCCGGATTATATCAATTATGCCGTTATATATGATTAGTCGACCCAAGCTAGTGTTTAAATTAAGGTTTCTACTATATACAGCTACAACATCAAGAACATCAAGTTAGCTTCCCTGATCAAAAAGTATTGAGCATAAATAATTGTATAACTTATACAATGAGAGCAAAAGCACAATGAAACAAAATAAGGCTCCAATCGTTGAAGCCGCCATCAGAAGACTTCAAATTGATGCTTTGAGCATACGAAAGGAATCATAATGGTAAAATTTTCTTTAATTTTGAATTTAAATTTTACATCATTAAGATGTATAATGCCATGAACAGAGCACCAGTTAGCCCTTGAAGATGAAAAAGTTAGTCAAAAATGCAGTAGATGTATGCATACTCCGTCAGAAGTTGAAATACATCACATTGTATTCTTTCTTTATTTAAGGTACCTTATGAACTAGACGAGGGCCTCCATCCAGCTAACATCGGGTCCCGGGACGATCGGTGAATACATTAAGCAATGCCACACCTCCGAGGGGCCTCATCCCTTACTTATACACCCATTGAATGTTTTCACCGTTGTGATACCGATACAACTCTCTTCGCTGAATCTAATGCTATGTTCCATGGACACAATGTTATTATTACAATGTATATTAAGATCTTTGATTTCTGAACAGAGAATATAATATGTTTCTGTTTGAATTTACAAACATACATGAATAAATTAGATACTGATTTCATGATTAACATAATACTGTTCAATAAACCTATCAATAATCGTTTGCAATTAAAACCAAACATCAATCAATAAACAAACAACGAGAGGCAAAACATAGGAAAACACAACTTGTATGAACTCGTTGTTCATTTATTATCACCAGGAAGATGCTTTAAAGGGTAATACGGTTATTTCTTGAAACACCCTGTGCTCATAGTGAGACGGTAGCATACTTCATTAACACGCAATATAGCTGTTGGAAGGTGTAACACAACCCACTATATACGACGTAAGTGCCACTGAAATACACCTGCGCACCGAGGCTCTCCACACCAACTAATGAAAGCGGGTAATATTGGAAAATGAATCCGCTATGACCTGTTGTTTAAATACTAACCTGTTGATAGTGTTCTATTCATAGTAGAGACTTGTTATGAGTCATTGGGTGAATAATATAAAATGTATTCACAAGGGCCTAATTAATGTCTTTATTAGCATTTAATAAGCTCTATATTATGGTGTGGATAACATAAAAACTATCGGGGTAAATGAAATAAAACATAAGTTGTGTAAAGGAGTTTTGATAGGTATATTATGTGTGTGGGGTGTAAAAGTACTACAGCAGTCAAAGCTAAAGAGTTTCGGGCGGCTTTTATTCAAAAGGTAAATAAAAAATATACACTTTCTTGTATTTTAACTCTGATCAGTGCAAAAGTTCCAACATGTCTTGTATTTAAAGATACACACAAACACAATACACAACCACACGCACTCATATGCAAAAATGCCCACACCCATAATATACATGTCATACATTAAGTTAGTTCACTTGATAATTATAGAGATCATGCCTCCCATGCATAAACGCATGAAATGACAGCAAGTCGAAATATCTCTACCATAGCCACATGTAGAGACTATTTGAAAAACACCTATACTTATTATACTAGGAATATGATGGGCTGCCATACGTATTTGCAATATTATTATTATTATTATGATAATGACCATGAGGTTCAATTTGGATGGATTGATCATTCGCACGTTCACTTATCAATAGGAGATGTGAAACAATTAAATGTAAATATTGATGCAACCTTGAATAATACCAGGAGAATTATGCGTGGTCGCAACAGATAATGTGTGCTGGCATGCAGGTACATGTAGTCAGACCGAGGAAGATGACATTTCGATCATGTTGACGATGTACACAGCAGGACATGTTCACTGTATTATAATATTTAAGCGTACCAATTATTCTGGTTTACTAAATTTTAATCAGCAAAAAGATAGCACGTTATTTCTGTGTAATAGGAACGATCTCGTTTTCTAATGCGTTCCTCTTATTGTTTCTTTCCTCTTTGCTACCAGTCAAACATTAAGTACACAGTCAATAAGCCTATGATTTATTATATATTGTATAGGGGAAAAAATGAATTGAGGTTGTTTTAGTGGTCCAAATCATCCAATGTGAAAATCTATTTGTCTTGTCCATTTAACTAAAAGTTGGTTTTGCGTTCTGATAATGATAACAAGCGACGATAAAAAGAATCCTGCGAAATTTGCAGTGAATTGTAAAAAATAAAGATCTATGACATCGGCTTATTCTTCTGCAATTATGACGGTCCAGTTACAAATAGAAAAGAATAAGAAGACAGGTATAGACCCGATCAATATCTCACATGGCACGATACATGCAAATTAGTCTCGGTACTGTCAGTGTATGGGTTTTCTGAAGAAAAAACAACTCTGTGTATTTTACAAATCGAATAATGAATTCATAAAGCCTACTGCATGCCCGGACTGCATGAATTGCAATTCAGAATGATTTATGATATCATACAGTTTTTGTCAAACTCAGAAATATCTTCATTTTTATTTTCTGCGCATATTTTTCATGTTAAACATTGACAGAAGCGAGACAGATGCTGACAAATCGAACCTCGTTATAATCATCTTCGATAATGATTGCAATAGATCATATTTGAAAGATGTTTAACAACAAAGGTTGTATTGCCGTTTCATGATGACGTTTGCTTTCAGAAAGGAGCATAGAAAGCAACAGCTATGATAAATACCGTGTGCATGTATGTATAGCAGAACTGCCCTAGATGTCCATTATCATCCTTTTTTTTTAATCGTTCATGCGCGTTCTTTGATGCACGCAGGCGTATTAATAATTGATTCCATAATGAGATATGAATGAACGATCATATTCAATTTGGCAACGTCAAGAGAAATGATCAATGTATGTCAGGATATTGGATGAACATGACCACATCCAGTCCGTATGAGAAATGCATGCCATTACTCATTGAAGTATCGGGCTAATTTGTGGTGACACAATACAGAGGATTGCTGGTGAAGGACAAGATGAATTAGCCACAGACACGGGGATAAAGCTTTCACATGTCTTTGTAATGAAAATTGACATGGTGTAGACGACTACTAGTGATCTTTTTCCTGATCGTCCTTTCCCCCGCAATATTTGTTGGGGGTGTTTCATGTTTTTTAGACACAGTGATTGAATGTTTTCGTTCTATGCTTCCGGGTTACGGAAAGGGATGGCAAAGAAAGAAGGGATTTAAAGAAATACATACCATCAATAAACATGCATCTGGTTTTATCCATGGAACTATTTACAATACATATCATATTATATTATAATCCTCTTTATCCTCTTATGATTCAGTTATTCAACAGCGTATAATATTATTAACGATCATGTTCTTTTCATTTAGTTTTTGAATTACAGACGGATTGATTTTTATTCGATATGAAGACGCTATTGACTTTATTCAATAATTGTATTTATTTAAAAAAATATTTTTAAAATGATTATCATATAGACGGATATCAGAAGGCATTATTGCATGAAACATATAATTCCACATAAGTGGAAGGACACATTGAAAGTGAACTACACGAAACAAAAAATATACAGCATTATACATTTTCTTACAGCGGAATTCAAAATGCACTCCCTTTAAACACTTGTATCCCGATTAGTATAGTAGTAAAACTACCGAGAAGGCGGCTCATTATCATGGTAATCCTTGTAATGAATATGGACTATGAATGCATTAAAGATCATTGTTCATTGGGCGTAAGGTCATTCGACAGCCATTTGCGAAATGAAAATTTGTTGCATGAGTGACCAACTGAGTCTTATTGAGGGAAGACGGGGATAATAATGAACTTTCTTGTTGCATTTACATGATATTATTAGCATTATTGGCTAATAGTTGGTGTATACCTAATTGTATAATGATGAGCAAGCTAATGATAAGAAGAATATGGTCCTAATTTATCCCAGGGTAGCCACATCAGTATTACTGCTCTTCATGGGGACCGATTAATGTTACCACGGCATTGTAAGGTACCCTATAATACACCTGATTCGAGAGGAAAACCTTTCCGAGGATGCAAGAACCATGGAATAGGGGTCCATGCAAGAACCAACTGAGAAAGGATCGAACCATGGACCTACCATGATCGAACCCAAGACATTTCGTCTCAAAGTCAAGAACCTTCATCACTATATCACAGTGATCCCACAGTTTCAGCTTAGCTAGATATTATATTTAGAGGCATTCGGAACCTGTGAAAAGGTCACGGAATAAAGTGTAATATGATATTAATTCCTCATTCCTCCTAATTGTATATTTCATTTCTAATGCACATCCCCTCTGAAATGAAAACAATTTAACTACCTCCTTCTGTTTATGTTTATAAATCTCTTCATAATTTCTTTTGTATTGATTCATAATGACATAGAAGAAAGAGAGAGAAAGAAGGAGAGAGAGAGAGAGAAAGAGATTGCAATAAACAAACAGGACACTTAATCAACGGAGATTATTTGAAGTTTCTATCAGTAATTGATCATGGAGGAGAGCAACTAATTACACAATGTGTTTCTCAGGAGAACAAACATGTCCGGGATTAAGCAATAAGAGATTGGTCGCATGGTCACACTTAATCAAACCTAGATTGATACTTGCTTAGCAGATGATCGGGACTTACAATAATGACACAAGCAATTATTAGTCCTGATAATTTCACTGGTGTTAGCATCGATGACGTATTAGGTAAAAACAAGGAGGGGGTATAGGTCTGAGTGAAATGTGAATTCTACTTTACTTCGAGTTCAAAATATTTAGACATGATATAAATCAGTGAAAGCGACATACCTTCTTGAAATAGTTACGGGCTGTACGTGATTCTGTCGTAGTGACGTTAATCCATGGTTAAAAATAAAAATATCAATATAATAACAATAGTGTTTATAATAATAATGATAATAATGTTTTTAATAATAATACACCGGCTTTAGCCACGCTTTCATGATAAAGCACTTCATTTCTCCTTTATAAACCACGTTTATCAAAATATAGGTCGAGAGTAATGTTTTCCTTGAGGAGTTTAGTGCTGTGACCATCAAGATAGACATAGATTTGAACCAAGAACCGTGTGGTCCATATTCATATGAGTTAACCACTAGATCATGACACCTGTATGTATACGTTATGAATGCGACATGGGGTGAAACTTTAATTGAGACGACCTTCTAAACTCGTTTCGATGTAGTCAATTGACAATGGGAAATATGCTCGTCATTGCACGCGATAAGTATATAATTATACTGGCTATTCAGAGTGCTGAGGACAAGTACGTGATCACAAGGGCCCTTCTTAAAGATGAACGAGAAGGAAAAAAGGAGAAAGGTCGAGAATAAAATGGCGCAATGAATGTCTTGCATTATTTTGATTGTAGTATTTGGCGCTTTCTTCGGAGGTAGCTTCACTTTCCGAAAGGGGTGTGGATTGGGGCGAGAAGATGCCTTTTAGGAGGAACGCGGGGTGATTCCAAGTGCATGCTTTCCATCAGGAATTACATGCTGGGGTGTGAGTCGTTTGTACACAGCGTCATTGTTCTCTGTCTCTACTCTCCATGAGGGATAACAAATCGTAACGAGTTACTCCTTTCTCCACATACATTACTATTTTATCAAGACGTACTACTCTTCTCATAATGTGAATGGCATCCGTCCTTGGCAAATTTGCAAGACGTGCCTGTGTGTGCACGACGATAATGCACATACCCAAATACGAATGATAGTTGGTGGCGTAACATTTGCGCTTTTTTGACGACCATCACCCCTGCCACTCACCCTCCCTGTCTTTTGCTAGATCTAAAGCACCTGACGCCATCGGTTTGAAGCTAGACGAATGTGGAACAGATCTGATTTAATATAACAAGGCTGACCGGTTTTCCGAATGAACGCACGTAATATGTTGATGATGATAATCTATATATATATCTCTGTAGGCATCGTTCTGCTGCTAAGTGGTTCGTTTGCTCCAGGTTGTTTAATGTGCCGGATCGTGGCTTCCATGGACCGGGCCACTGATTTGCATGATAGGGCAACATTAATCGTTCGGTAGTGGTGGTGGGGGTGGTGGTGGGCTTGAATTTGACAGTTGCTAGACCAGTGGGCATATGATGTGAAGAGATATTTTAGAGTATGATTATAGATACATTCAATTTTATCATGGGATATTAATTCACCGATCGCTACTACAAACTATATCTGCGGCAACCAAAATGATATAACAGTAACCTTTCCCTTCAGAAATCGATAAATCTACGTTACATATCATAATCTGGATAATAAGAACACGATCAAAAAGACTTTCGGAAAGTCAATTTTGGCAATTTCAATGGCCAAGTCCATCATCTATTGAAATGACATATTAACTAATATGAACATTACTTCTAAGGGATAAACAACGGGTTTTGAAATTGCCCTTTGGTTGATTTCACGCATGTCTTTGTAATCTTGTTATAGTTATATTACGTTTTCAAACTATGCGTTTCATTATTATTACTAATATTATCTTATAATCCTTTTGCCACAACATCTTATTCTTGAAATAAACTAAACCGAGATATGTCTATTGAAAGAATCGTCAGACATTGTGGCTTTGAATGTTTGTCTGAACGTCACAAATACAGGTAACAGTCTTAACAACGCGTGCTTCTATCTCATCTTGGAGCTCTCTCCCCCAGATTCACGTCATCAGCCATTGTCATCTATATAAATGCATGTAATGATACTATCTATTCTCAGCTAAGAAAGATACATGTATGATCACAGACAGTACATGAACATGAATGTCAAGCAAAATGTCAGCTGAACAGATGGCAAAGGATTTGTTCTTTATATTCCTGTCTTGGAGATGTCTATCCCCTTCGGCATAAAGCATTTAATGCAATCACAGTGTGCATTTCTGATCAACATCTATGCATGTGTTTTTGTTGATGTAATTCATTCAACAACAATACAAATACTTTGTGAGTAACGTTATAAGCAACGTTGATGTCTTGTTAGACGAGTAGCAAATAATTTGGCACACTGTACGACGATTTCAAAGTCACTGTACCACTGCTAACCGGAATAATTGTTTTTAGATTTCAAAGTTAGGAATTAAATCTCATTTTCTGCATTTTGTTTTCTTCAAAATTTCCTGTCGTCTACTTCTCTATTCTATACTATATCTCTTTCTTTGTGTCGCTCGCTCCTCAATGTAAAGAATTTGTGAATGGTTCACAAAATAACAATAAAAGCAACATAAATGATAATTATACAAATAATGATAATTATAATATTAAAAATAATAATAATGATAATAACAATGAAAATTAATAATACAAATTGGCCTTCTAATAATAATAATAATAATAATAATAATATTAACAGGCCTTCTTATAATGCTTATAATAGCGACAGCAATAATGATAATAGAAATAATGAAATTAACGAAAACAGATCGTAGTAGATTTTTCCATTATATACAATGTGTTGTCATGAATGTCTATCTAGAAGGCAATTGGTATATACGGAAACATATATTACAGAATTTATTTAAATTACATGTGCTTTAAATTTACTGACGAAAGCCATGTACTATAAAGAAGTAAATGACCCTAAATTATTTACAAGTTTTACAGTGTACATGGAATGGTTAGGCCCCATCGAAATACAAAGGGCCTCCGAATATTCCCTGATTCCCGCGATCACTGGACGCATCAATTATGAGTACGCAATGTGATATTCTTACGCGGGGGGTATTATAGAGCTGTGACGTGAATGCTGTGGTTGTATCAATATTTGAAGAAGATGATGGGAAACTAAACAAAATGGATTCTCCATACGGGAGCTAACACACGATGAGTTACATGTAATTTGATGGCAAGGATAGCCCTTCAAAAGATCAATGTCGTTACACATGCAATTCCACGAGGCAGCGTGGCTAGAAAAAAGAGAGTTTTTTCTTGAAAATCCGAAACAGTTGGTTCTCCAGTGTATTATAAATTAATAGATATATAAAGCACACCCAAACATGTTTTACTTCAATTTTGGTCTTGGTCTCACTGTGACAAACCTGGAGATATACCTTGAAGAGGACTATCTGTATTTTACACTTAGTACCTCTTTCGTGGCCCACTCCCTTATAGGATGTGGGTCTCCTTCAAATATTGACTCTTTGTGACTGCCAACGTCATTGCATGGCAGAGAACCGAATTTCAATACTCCAAGCTAGATCCTTTGATTTCAGGGGCACATCATCTGGGTACTCGAAACTACAAATCTCAACTGGAGTGTTGTGGGGCGACAGAGAGTCATGGATTCCAGTACTTCCAACCAACCATAGAAACATAGGATTAACATAGGAGAGTCTATAACTGAGGCTAGTATAAAGTCACGATAGTACCTTATAGTACCACATTTACAAAGATAACAGTATTTTAAAAAACCATTACCTAGAATGACTTGCTGATCATATCACTGGAGACTTTGATTTACGATGTTTTGTTATATCCCAAAGTAACAATCAACAGAAAAGCTTAGAACTTTTAAACATCAAACACAAGTAAATTAAAAAAAATACCATAACAAAAATTAAATACAAAGTGAGTTGTTTTTCTCTATATTAGGTGTAATGGAATTAATATTAAAAAACATAAACATTTTCACGTAGATAACGATAGAAAACTAATTTGTAATTGATGACAACTCTAGGGCTAAACAAATAATTTCCATAACGCTCAGTGGCAACCATGTACCTTGATTCTTGTCAGCTAACAAATCCTGCGTTTGAGAAAAAGAATGTTTCCTGTACTGGAATAATCATCACATCAAATCCGATAATGGCATTAATATCATGACCCGACGCATTATCAGGTCTCATAATAGGGTCGAATTCATTTGGACATGACACCCAGACGGAATGCATCCTGCATTTCCTAAACAGAGTAGTCAATCTGAAGCGGTTGAAATCAATAGATGATGCATGGCGCCAGAAACTGGCACTTTGGTAAGGAATCCTGGGACTTAAAATACCAGGAATTGGATGTAAAGAGGACAGATTGAGAGGAGACGACATACTGATATCACACTGATCGGTAGCATTATGCGAGATAGAGATACGGAACCCACACACTCAGGCAGAGACGGATTGAATTCGATCTTGTACTGAATTCAATTTATTTCATTAACAACTGTAAGGTTGGAAGCAATAATCGTCATTGATATTCGTTCTTATTTTTTGTTGGACGATGGGAGTTAAGTCCAATGAAGCTGTTAGTTTCCACCTTCACTATACGTTCATTTAAGCACACAATCCAACCACATGTAGAAGAGTAGAGAATGAAGTAATGAAATGTACGTAACCATGGTAATGTTAATTGTCTGTTAAATTGAATACATGACTGTGTGTGTTGTTGGGTTGGGGTTGACGGTGCCACTGTATGCAAACTATTTGTGAGGGGACAGAGAAAAAGCAGAAAAAAAGTGATCAAAATTTAGAGAGTGTGGAGTATGGAGACGTATAGGCAAAAGAGAAAGGAGAGGAGAGTTGAAAAGGTTATATATATGTTTTCTTTCTTGTAGCTTTCCGATGATAGTGCAGAGTATACAAAAATACAATTGAAATAGGCATTACTTTCAATTATAATTGGAGGCAAAAGGTGTAATCAAACACGGAAATATAAGGTAGAATACTGGAAAAATGTATCTGTTGTCTATGTTTATTTATTTTATTGAATTTGAAAACAATACATTTAACGTGTTTTACTGATCTTATATGTTTTTTTTTTATAATATAATTTATCATCCCCCCCCCTCGACCTCTTCAAAAATTCACAGAACTCGTTTCAATACATTCTAGATACACTTAGTACATAATTGAATGGCAGATGGTGTTTGAAAGATACCAGCACGAGTCCATTTTCTTGAAATCAATTTTCCTCTCTCTTACTTCCTTTTCTTTTCTTCAATGAAAGCCAAAAGCTCATAGTATATCATCACCATCTCATTAAGAAATAAATCTGGGCATGCATCACCGGCCATGGGATAAACTGTTTCAATGAGCGCGGTCAGAGACATCTACCCTTGGCTAGAACATAACAAGGGTAATTGAAGAGGCCATTTTGAAACCCGTTTTTCAACTAACGTATATACGACAGAGTTTTAGTATAACTCAGTTAAAGGTTCTATGTCCCATTTGCAGGCCAGCAAAATGAAAAGGTTAAATTCCACCGGCATTTGAAAGATAATACAAATTAAGAACTTCCCTCAAAACGAAAGGGCTTAAAAATGTATTTTTGTGGGAAAATAACAACCGTTAGTTGTCTGATCAATTTTAGGGATTGCGGTCCTTTAGTAAATACATGTAGTCTGATTTTTAGACCCTTGTACCGAGTGGTGTACATTTTGTGCTGCGCAATGATTCAATCAGTTTTATTTTGGCCATTACAAGAAGTGGGTTATTGATGTAAAAAAAAAACGTTCATGTACCTTTTACAGCTAATTTTATGTATGTTATTACCAAAGAACAAAAACGAAGTCAGTCAGTCACTCATTAGTGTTTGACAGAGAAGTCTACAAAGTAAACGGATTTCCTTGCAGAATTTGAATACTAGGATACTGCTGACGTTTAATTCCTGCAAAGTTCTACAGAAGTTGATGTTGGCTGCAAATGGGACATAGTACCTTTAAGTGACACCGATGAATATGATTTACATAAGATATACAGATTCCGTTATGAGTGTATTAATTTTGAAGGGGTTGAAATTGACTATATTCAGTGCAACACAAGGATTTGGTATGTGATAAAAGATAACATGACAGAAAATAGTATCCATGAAAACAAAAAATGGATTTTTTGTAAAAGTACAAAATATGATGTAGAAGCACAATTCGTTTTATATGATATAATAAACTTTCATTATATTGTTTAATGAAAGTTTATTATATCATATAAAACGAATTGTGCTTCTAAATCATATTTTGTACTTTTACAAAAATACCGTTCATGCTGCTTGATGCCGTATTACTCCCAGTTTTTTAATGAAGCAAAAATATGCAGCTAAATATACACACAGACATTGGATGAATGATAGTGCCCTTTTCGTAACTCCATTTAACATGTCGAGAAAGTGACGATGAAAATGTAGTTTATCCTAACACCAGTACATTTACTGCAATGAGAATATCGCGTTGATTTTGAGCAGGAACTGAATCTAGACTCCCGTCTACACTGCACCCCATAATTGCCCCTTAAAATACACAATTTTTCCTGAGGGAGACTCCATTTTGTTTTCCAACATGTTAATTCAATTTACAGACAGCTAGGGCACGGGGACCCCTTAAATGGACAATTTGAGTCATGTTTGGATTGACACCAACGCCACAGTAAGTTTTGCTTCGTCCCTATAGGGTAATGTTTTCTCTGCATGCAACTTGCCTGGGGTAATATATAATTACGGTTTCCCTTCTAACCATATCTATACTAGAATTAAATCATCAGTCAAATTGGGAAAGAAAATAACCTTTTTATCACCCACTTTCTTTGCAATTTTTGGATAACCTTACTTTTATTCAATGGAAATGTATATCATTATGTTACATAGGTGAGAATAGAACTACTACTACTATCTACGATTACCATATACTACTACTTCTGGGGGGTGATTCACAAAGATCCTAAGTTGAACTTAACTCTAAGTTGGACTAAAAAATTATGGAAAGCCGTAGCATCTCTGAAAATATTTTGTAAAAGTTATTTTAAAAGGCATAAAATGTTGATTCAAATCAATCATATTTTCTATTGTCATGGGAGATTTCCTGTTCTTGCTGTGGAATTTATGAAAAGTCTAAAATACTTGTTTTTTCACTTTTGAATATATTTAAATTTAAGGCTACAAATTGCTCTCCATAATTTTTAAGTCACACTTAGAGTTAAGTTCGACTTAGGATCTTTGTGAAACACCCCCCTGAACTGAAAAGAAATTCTAATTCTACAAACAACACACAACGCAGTAGTGACGACATACTACGCAAGAGTTTCCTACAAGGCAGACGGTAGCATTTCTGCATAATGTGGTGCATATATTTTAGGCGGGAAATATGATGATGTTTCCTGCAGGACCACAGCGCTGCAGTATTTATCCAGATGTTCCGCTCCTGGCCGAGTTGGGCATTAATTTCATAAGAGGATGTTTAGATACATGTAAAAAACAAGCACATTAAGAAAAATGAAAAATAAATAAACGAAGAGGCAACGATCCTATACCTGAGAGTAAAGTAGGTGCTATATGCAACGCTAAGCCGAAATATATTATCTGTATTTTACATTCTGCTTCACTACTCTACTTATAATAAAGTATGAAGTAAAATATTATGATAAGATCTTGCTCATAATATATAGTGCATTTGCTGTAACCGATACACAACTGTGTTCAGATTTGTCTATTAAAAAAAAAAGAAAACAAATCTTCATTTTGCACATATGGAACTACATCCCAGAGTAACACTTTAAACACTTTAAATTTCACTTTATTAAGGTTTTTATGAAAATAAGGTATATAGCAAATCACTGACGAACTTCAATATGTAGGCGGAATTTAAGTTTTATTGTCAGCTTATTTTTTCTAGTATATGAATCTTCTTTGCCGAAAGATCAAAAAATCGTATAGAAATGTGCATATAATATGTGTATTTTGTTAATACTGAAAATCCGATATGCGAGAGCTAATTCGTCGAAAGAACTACCATGATGGCTAAATTGTACTTTGCACTAGGGCTTGAATCAAAATTAAGGAACCGCAGAAAGCTAAAAACAATTGAAGCTACTTTGATCCTTTATAACTGTAGTTACCTTAATCATGGAATCCATTTTTTCATTACGAGGAAAGAAATATGGCTGCATCGATAGTAATCTTCCTCTTGGATACATTTACGTTGTCTCATTTTACCGACTAGTCTTCACTCACGGTGAGGATTTGACCTGGTTCATGCATTGATCTCAATGTTTACCTAAGCCTTCATCTATCATGCATCCCGAAGATTGTACTGAAAACACGTTTCCACTGTCATGATTTCATCATCACACTTTTTTCCTTTTTCCTGAGAAGTGGCGGTCAAAATACTCTCGAGTGCGCGATCGCTTTGGAGTGAAAAAAGTGCAAAAAGCCATTATTTTACAGTGGAAGGTGCGCATTTAGCAGAATGTCGATAGGAGCAGAACGAGAAGGGGAAGGAGAGAAAGGGAGAGAGAGAGAGAGAGAGAGAGAAAGAGAGAGAGAGAAGAGGAGAGAATGGCACGAATAAAGAAGCAATGAAAGAAAGAAAGAAACCGCATGGCGTGAGCATTTAGCAACCATGCGATGGAACTTGGCGAAAGTAGGAATGGTCCTTCTGGTAATGTAGATGGGCTGAATTGTTGACGGTTGTGCGTTGATTGATCAATATCCTGTATCACGAGTCAGTCAGTCGAGAAAGAGAAAGATTGGCAGGTAAAATGACAGATGAAGGAAGAGGATGGGACTGTAATATGGACCAGATCAACGAACTGTCAAACTTTTCAATGTATATGAATGCTTTTTTGTAATGCCCGTAAACAAAGCAGACCTTTCCCATTTCTTTTCAATTGGAACAAATGTCGCTGAATTAAAAACAGTTGAGAGGATGAAAGGACTTACTGCGTGGTAATTTTGGTAGATGGCAATTGACAATACTTGGCAACTATTGAAAACTTACCTTGGGTAAACACATAGGTTGGTGTATTTATTTATCGTTCAAATTCAGCGCTTGTATATTATTGTAAGCAGTAAGCTAAATCCCATTTTCCTCCAATATGATGTATGATTTGAATACTAATCTCGCTTATTATACACTTCAGTATTACTGGTTCCGTGCAAACAATAATTCAACAGAAGCTCATGACATTTTTATTTCCATTCTATTTATGCCTCGTTCGAAACGAAAGGGATAACGCTGCATTTTGTATTACCTGAAACCTGTATAATAAATAGTTGCGATTCAATTGCAACTTGTTTGCGATTGATAAGCAACAATAGAATGCAAACTTGCGATTGATTCGGATGAATCGTAACTCTTTATGAGGCCTGCATGCTATAAACACTGTATGATTTCTAACCACTATAATAAATTGAATGCAAAGATGTACGAGCGAAATCTCAGGGGGGGGGGGNCCGTTTCTACATTTTCTTGAACTCACGGTTCCCCGAATCGTTACTTTAAAAATACCATTTTTAATTTCGAGCGAAAAGCTGTCAAAGGTTTGGACAACATGGTGATCGAAGAGGACTTACACCAGAAGCAGGTGGAAAGAGGATCTTGTTCAAGTTTGACCTGATTTGGTGGACTGATCCGCGTGAGTGCTGAAGCTTTAAGATCTTACGCTTCGTGGGTTGGGTATAAGTGCTGCATGGTTTAAACTGATCGATGCCAGATATCAGGTCATACCAAGGCAGATTGGCAGTTAGAGAGACGGAGAGAGAAAGACAAAGGGAGAGAGGGAGATAGAGACAGAGACAGGGGGTGAGGGAGGGGACTATACCAACATGTCATCGCGTTTTCTGGCCACATTAATCAGCAATTAATATGTAGACAATATAAATTAGAGAGGGAGAGAAAGAGAGAGAGAGAGAGAGTTAGAGAAAAAGAGAAAGAGAAAGGGAGGTGGTGAAAAGTCGATGATGCAACAACAACATCAACAATGACATTTTTCACTTTATTAATCCACGACCTTGAACAATACCTTTACTCACCTTTGAAAAGTTCCAGTATATTAGACAATGATACAATAATTTCACATCGTTATAAATTATGATAATAGAGATGTTGAAATGGATAAATAAAGATTAATTATACTTCCATACGGAATTATGAAACTGGAAAACACACTAAAACCCACGAACACTCAAACCCACATACACACACACACATAATATTACGCCCGAAGGATATATAGGTAACACAAAACTTTACGTTAATGAGTTGATCCAGCAAGACTGCAAGTATCAAAATATGCTCTGAACAGGAATACATTACAGAAATTTAACACTAGCCAATCCATATTGAAAGGCACTGGCAGCTGGTTGAAGGAAGTCTGGAACTGAGACGTTTTGAAAAGATCAATAAATAAGCAACCTCGGTCAGCCACTGACCGGTATGCATACAACAACCACTTTTAAAAATGCTCAAAAACCAATCGATCGCGTAGGAGGAATCGAGGAATTGCTGTACAATTCCTCCAAACGGTTATTGTACAAATGCACCTTTACCCGAGGGTAGCTTGTTGAGGTATTGTTAATACAACACCGTCGACACGTGAATTGCAATAATATGGCTATATAATGCATGTATAACTGAAAACAAATGAAGATACACTTCGAGAAAAAACGTCATGATGGAATCAATTTGGAAACGACATCGGTCTATTCGTTCGTTTCGTTTTTATTTCCGTCATTTAAAAAGAATTCACAATGAAAAGAAAGTAACACAGAGAATGAAACAAGAATTAAAAAAAAACAACTTATACATAATACTATACATTAGCAAGACAAAAACAAAAACAAAAACAAAAACAAAAACAAAACATTAAGAACGAAAGAACTTACACCGAAATAAGCAAAAAGTCAGAGAAAATAGACGGCAAGAAAGATAAGAAGAAGTAGTGGAAGAAGAAGGGGGGCAGAACAACACAAAGCAAAACAACAAGAATAGTGGCATTTAAAGAAAAAAGAATGAACATTCTATTAAGGCCATATTAATTTAGTTGTGAAAGAGATCCTTTGAATAGAGACAGAGATATGCAATTGCGAATAGGTTGGGGAATGCTGTTGTATTATTTAGCCCCCTGTAGACAAAAAGCGCGTTTGTAGTTTTTTGCTCTGGGTTTGGGAAAGGAAAGATTACTGGTCTTGGGGTGTAAAATATGTTTACAGCTAATTATTTGGTGACATGTCAATGGGGATTTTAAACATCAATACTGTAATATGGAATATATGGCGAAATCTCCCATCGCAGTATTTCATGCATTGAAGTAACAGAATATGTAATCGAGGCTTTATTTTCAAAATAGTTCTTCCTGCTCTATTTTGAAGCTTATGTAATTGATTAATGTATCTTTCATAAGTAGACTGTAAAACTATGTCTGCTTAATATAGATGAGGTAGAATAATAGTTGGGTACATAAGTTTTAATTTTCTTCTATTAATGTATTTTCCTAAACGACGGAATTACGTATACATTCGGTAAAACTCCAAAACCCCGCCCCTCTCGTGAAAAAATGTCCCCAGCATAATTATGATATGAGGATCAAAATGATCATCGGAAAAAGAGGCACCAACAAATAAATAGTGCGCCTTTCGCGTTGCTTGATTGCTCAGTGATTTGGGATGTTGTTAATTCTATTAATCGCGCTAGCTCATTCATCTCACGAGGTAAGATGGAAATCTTTTCAAATCGATTCCTGTTCCTTAAGTTTCCTTACGTTTGAAACACTCTCCACTGCTTGGGCATCAGTTATATTCGTAGACTTTGGTTTTTGCGTTATTGCAGTCAAAATGGGTTTGGATTAGTCGCATAAAACAGAAGGTCACCGCTATATCCTCCACAGAGGAGGGGCTGAGCATGCAGGTAACATTGCCCGGGGTTGCTCGGTATACTATACCGCTACATTGATTCATAATTGTTTAAATAATTTCAGTGCCGTCTGGTACGTGAGCTCTGACGTTTGTTGAACTGGACAAATAATATAGAAGAATTTCTAAATAAAAAATAACAAAATTGCTATTCCTTTTTATTTCTATTTCATTCCATGCAGAGAGTATTTTGATGTAGATTCACATATTTGAAGATAATGTTTGATCAAAAGATACTTTTACTTGCATCATAGAATTGAATGGATATTCTCATGATTATGCCTAATATAATGATGAAAAATTAAGAATTTGTGTGTGTCGGAAAGAGATAAGAAGAGAAAGAGAGAGAGAGAGAGAGAGAGGGAGGGGGGAGTTAAAGACATACAGAGGGAGGTGAGAGGTACGTGGAGTCGGGTGGAGAAAAATGACTTTTTATAATAGAACAAAATGAGTTAACAATGATTAGATAATAATATGGAAATTAGAAAATATGAATTCCATTTACTCCACCTATTATAATCATGATAGAATGCACTGGAATGTTCGAAGTTTTCGCAACATTATTATTTTATAACATTATCATAAAAATGACAATAACGGAAGACATAAATAAATAATCGGTGTATGGGATGGGTAAAGCACACAGTAGTAGACAAGAAGGGAATCTATCGGCTGTGCAATATCCCCTGGGATATATTCCTTCAAGAGCCTTGAGAGACACTACAAAATGTCTTCATCTTTAATGTAAATAGGATGATATCGATAAGGCGTACTTGGTTCTACTGCCTAGCGGGCTTCAAGTCAGTGTACTTTTTCCCTGCCCGTTCTTGCTATTTCCCTTATATAATTTCCCATTCTCTTTATTAAATGACTACATAAGCGTGCTAAGAGTAGGCTTCCTGGATTAAGGTAACATTAAGGTAATACGAGGGATATACAAAGTGTGATGAACTGAGTGGAAGAACGAGGCCGAAGTATAATGGCATAACAAAACTGATGGTTTTCCTCGTGGCACCACCGGTTACTAAATAAATGTCCGCCTTTTAAAATTTCCTAAAAATATATTTTATCGCTCAAAATTGGCGAATGAAGTTAGATTAAAAAGAAATTCATGAAGAACATTTCAAATGGGGGTCAAGGCCCAGTTAGATCCTGACCATACAAGATTTTTAAAAAAGAACAGACATAAACTGGGATTTTTATATTTATGACTATCCATTCAATTCGTTCTCAGCAGTTTTCAAATTGGTTCATATCTACTTGAGATATCGGAATTCAACCAGTCTGACTACAACAGTGTTCAAAATGCAAATACGATCTCCTTTAAAATTCTGCTGATACGTGGTGCAGTCATAAAAAAAAATCTTTACAAGGCATGTCCTGGGAAGGCTTGGTGTACGCGAATTCATGGAATGGCATCAGCAATCTTCCAGTGCGGTAGACATTTGCCGGAAGAATAAAAAGCAAGTTAATAAGCCGCTTAATGCGTTATATTGTATGATTGAAAGAGATTGTCATTCTGGTAGAACTCTGGTAGAAAAATAACCACCGATATAATTTTTCAAATATAGGACTTTCAATCGTGTTATGTATTAATTTCTCACACAATATCATTCCAAGAATTAATTTCTTGCATAATATTTCTTTGTAGAGGTATAAACAAATTATATTTAATTGATATTTTTTTTACACGGCAGCAATTTAAAGAGCAATAATGATATCAGCTTCAGTTAAAATAAAAATAATCCGCTTTTGCAGCTTTTTGAATAAAAACACGTCCTCTATGTAATCATGAATAACCATTACAAAATTTATAATTGAACTAACGAAATAAAACTGCTAACTTTTCAAACTTTTAGATTTTCAGCGTTTCACATTCTGCTACGTAAGACCAGGATCACAGATTATAATAAACATTATGGGTACGACATTCCGAGGGAACTGAGGTTACTTGCCCAAATATCGACATTTCCAGTTTATAAATCGTGCGAGCGAGGAAAGCGAATGAGTAAAGTATTGACACGCTTTATAATGACGAAAAAAGTTTGTCATACAAATATACTCCGTAAGATAATTAACAAATATATAAATAGACTACCTCTCTGTCTAAATATCCAAAAATGGCCTAGAACCCCCTCCCCCTTTCTCCGACCTTACGCCTCGTAGCTGAGTGTGTAGGAAGAAAATATGTCGGATACCCTGGATACTTTTCAAAAAACCTCTTGACACTATTACAGCTCTTTCAATCACCCTTGCCTCTTCTCCGTTGGGATAGTGTAGTCTTGATCAACGTCAACTTGGGACGTGTTTGGAGTACCTCCTCGTCCTGTTTGTCATTCTCTGGCCATGGGGATACTCCGGGGGAGATGTTCCTTAATGTATTGTTAATCAACCCGTCTTGCGTCATGGCGTAGTATTACCGCTGCTACTGTGCGTAGCGTGTTCAAATATTTGAGGGATTATAGTTAACTGATATCTGACGTTCCTTGCGTGCCATCTAACATCAGGGAATGATGTAGGTAAAGGATGAATTGGAGTCCAAGAAATCCCACACTTCTACTTCTTCCACCTTCCTTTTGATTCCTATTTTTGCCCCAAAAGATCAACGCAGTAATTCACTTGCAGGACCAGATTGAGTTCTTGTCCGAAAATATTAAACTTATCTTCTCTGTTCATCTTCATGATTATTTTAATGTTCATGTCTCATTCTCATATGGGAAAAGCAATACTACATTGTGTATCCTAGGGCATAAGAACCCATTACGATGAGGAACAGACACCAATGTGGATAGTATCCAGTGCCACAAATATATTATATATATGACATTTCCTTTAAAAGTAGTAAGTTAACTAGAGGCCCTCCGTGCGAATCTGATCTCACTTAATGAGGAAAATGAGATATTAGTACCTATATCATGTACGTCATTGTTGTGGTATAGGTGGGTAGGTGCATTTGCGTGTGAGGAAATTAATGTCCACATAATTATACTAAATCACGTAAATATATTTCTAAGAGAGAGAGTGGGACGTGAAGAGGTTTAATAGTATATAGAGAAAGAATGAAGGAGACAAAGACAGGTGCAGGGAGAAAGAGAGAGAGAAAGAGAGAGAGATAGAGAAAGAGACTTACACAAGTCATACAGGTAATGATTGTAAGAAAATTGGCGTCATAAGTTAACCAGTGCGGTGCATAGATTTAATTTGAATCAAATCTATGAAATGAATTCGAATTAACCTCCGCAAACAATCAACACTTCTCACCCAGAAAGTAATTTCGTCGCATTATGTCGAGAAAAATCGATTTTGTTTGACGGTCCCCGAAAATAAGCAATAACCAGAATCGGAAATTGATTTCCTTTCTTCATGGATGACGGTGGTATATTAAGTTAAGATTAAAAATCGGGGACAAAGTCTAAGGGGTTTATTCTGATAATGAAGTCATAATGAGGAAACGAAAAAGCTTAGGCGTTATAAATTTATCCATTATACAAAATAGGTATGGTAAATTTCATATTTGTAGTTTAACGTTTTCTTGTTTAAATTAATTTTACACCTTGAGAACTTGAAAGTAAACTTGTTATGAAAAGTTGTCGATCATCATATACCAAGGTTTAATTGGTAACTTTGACAGGATGTCGCCAGACGGTTAGGTTTTAAGTTGGTGATGACGTAGAACTAAGTCAGCCAACAAGCTTGCCGGAATTTTTCCAATAATAAGGATGGTTACCAGAATTTAAAATTTGCCGAAAATACAAAGGAAACAAAGTTTCGAAGAAAAAAAATTAACCAACAAAATTTGATATTCTGATACAGTCGTTGGAGTGTTAACCCATCATCTACCAAGGTCTAAAACTATCCAGTTTGTAAATTTAAGATTATTTATAAGTAGAAACGGTAATTATCAATTTATACTGACTGCAGTTGGTCATTCCATCATCGACAACAGTAGCTTGGTGGAGCAAGGGGGTACAGATTACCAGTTTCCATGGACGTGCATGGCTACGTGCCTTATGCTGCATGGGGTACAGGAAAGAAGAGCAGCTGCAGTAAACAATATAACCAACGGCGCCCACGCATAAGGGTGACCAAAATATGCATAACCTCTTCATCATAATACTATTACGTTCGGCTTTCAACGAGCCCCTCTTCCCAATCATATCATCATTCTGTAAGACCGTCCCAATAGGCCCTGTCGAAATATCATGGAGAGACGTTGAACCAAATACATTTAAATAGCAATAGCTTGCATTTCACATCAAAATGTATCTCAAAATGCAAGGAAGGGGCTATTAAAAAGGAAATGCTATTTCCATGTATTTAACATAATCAGACGGAAATGGATCGATTTGCATCGTTGTTTATTTAAAAGGCAAACATAATCGTCAAACAGGCTCAGGTGGTAGAGAGAAACGTGAGTAATACTTAACAGCTTGCAATAGAAATAGGGAACGACAGACTTTTCATGGTTCAGTACGTTACAGGCACATATTTTTTTAAAAACTTTTAGATGTAAATACTTTAGGATCAAACATAATATTAGAGATATTAAATGTAGAGCAATGATACCTTTGTACCATCGGCTCTCCGATAATAATTTTCTAAACACAGGAATTATTATGGGTATTAAATATTTATTTAAAAAGGAAGAAAAAAAAAATGTCAACGAATAGATAATTCAACGAGCTATGAATCTCATTTGTTCTTTTCAGACAAACAAATTATTGTGTCTTTTAAATAGTGGTCCTGATTTAAAAAAATGAATAAACGTATCAACACAAGCACTTAAACCATCTGATATGACTTTGAACTTTTACGGTTTACCCTAATAATTATTTACCCATTATAATAACCACATGTGTTAGGTTTGGCCAAAAAACTTATACATGCAATATTGATGAAAAGAAGACAGACTCGTATCATAATCTAAGACATGTTATATCGCGGTAACACCATGCATCAGCGTAATGAATGGGCATTTTAATGGAAGTCCAATAAATATTTTGACAGTGAATTGGACAATTCCATTAGGAGGCAATACGTGGGACCCTTAAGCTCAACAGCCAAGAAATTAAAGATATGCCGTGGTACAAACACCTTGCGGTGAGCTTCGCGACATTACTCCCTCCCCGCACCAATAGGCAATTTTCTGCCCGAGCGATCATCGCAAATTCAATATCTTGAAGCGATGAGATTTGACGCGCTTTGCTCGGTCCAATCCGGTGTTATGACCTAATCTAGGATAATAAGCGGAATTTAAGTCATCCCCTTGATATAAGTGATCATTTCACGTCAGAACTGACGGTTCTCATAATGATCGATGATTCGGCGTATAAAATAAAAGACGGGGATAAAGGGGTTAAAGGGTGTCCCTTTAATACTTTTATCAGACCTCTATTAATTGAAAATAAAATACAGATATCAAAGTAGACTTATCAAATGAATGCGACAACAATGTATAGACCTCTTCGAAAACAGCAATATTGAGATATATTTAGTAATCAAAATTGACTGGCTCGGGCATAATTTCCATGTAGTCCACACTTAACCTCGAGCAACCCAAAATGGTTTGAACTAGACCACCCAAAAATCATTTCACCGAAATCAAAATCAAAGGTGATTCAAAATGCAGCAGAATTCGGTAAGGCTTACCATTCACTTCTATTAGCAATGTCGCAACCTTATACTAAAATAACATTATGCTAAGCAATCACAACATCTAAAATATATGATGGTTCACGAAAGAAATCCTTAAAAACAAGAGTAGTTATTCCATTTACATCTCTCTTTAAAACTAATGGCTTATCTTATTTCTCTTATCTTATAAAAGTCAATAACTATCTAGCTATAATTATACTACAATACAATTCAAATAATTACTTCTGAGAAATACACCTCAAGGCATGTTAACATTGAATTAAATTGAATTGAAGGCGCTTCACTGGATTGTATATACAATGTAGCTCTTATAATAAAAACTGGGAACTCATAGGACAATTGGAAATCCCAACGCAAAATAATTTCTGCTACTGTAATAGATCACCCGCAAGGGGACCCAGCGTGTCAAACCAATTTTGTTCTTCCAGTGACGGCTTCATCATGGCATCGACATGGCACTGTTTTTACAGCAGGTAACCATAACCAGACCAAAGAGCAGTAGATGATGAGGGCTGCTGAAGTAGACAGTGAAAATGACTTCTATACCCAAAAGAGAAAAAACATAGGCAACTAAAAGGAATTTTTGCGAACAGATGTACAATCCATTTTCTTGTTCAATGTCAAATGGGTGACTTTGAAATGAAAAAAACTATTTACGAGGTATTATATTAGGTCCTTGAATTAAATCTCTAAACATCATTTCGTGAAACATGAAGTGTGTGCTTACTGGAAACTATAGCCTATATGATTTTATAATTCATGTGAATAATGTTGTTTGAAAGAGGTAAGAGTACCCTTTAAGACAGCGGTGCAGGCGGACTGTGAGCTCTCACGTGTAACGTATGCGTTCGAGCGTCAATGTCAATTAACTGATGACTTCAAAATATACCATCAGGTTGGTATGCATACCATAACACTCAACTTTAAAGCTCGTTGTCATTGTAAGGACATACTATAACCCAAGGTCAGGTGAAATAAACTAGACTGTGGTTTTTTAAAACGAGCGTTTTTTAGAAATCAAAGTGAATATTTTTTCTTGTAATGAATCCACTACTAATATTATGTTTATGTATTTAGGCAAATATCACGATTGCAAAAGCACACATGGTAAATCTACAAACTACGGACATAATATAAGAATTCATACCATTTTAAACTTGTGTACAACCCCGTTTGAGATAAGATTCTCTGAGCTTCTTCATTTAATATCTCTTTTGTGTACACATAGCCACAGTTAAATAGTCATCATCCCGATCCGCTCCGAAGTAAAGACGAAATTAAAGATAAACTTTAGTACTGGTAATGCGATTGCATTGTCAAAGAAAAGGTTTGGAAAGGATCAGAAACAGTTGATCATGTAGCATGTAAGTAATTGGTGTGTCAAAGATTGCATTGTCAAAGAAAAGGTGTGGAAAGGATCAGAAACAGTTGATCATGTAGCATGTAAGTATTGGTGTGCACTGCAAGGTCCTGTAGTCATCAAAATCATAATAAATTTGACAGAGTCTTGGTAAAGTAACAAGCACTGTACACAGAAAGCTATATATGGGACAACGCACATGGTGTCGGGGCTAGTACTACCTTGATTTCATTGTCTTTCTATGCTCATTACTCAGCCAGTATACATTTTCTTCCAAATTTGTTTGGTACATGTCATTTATTTGTAATCTTGAACATTCAGTGTAAGTTTCGTTTGATTCTGTGAGAATTATTATTATTTTTTTAAAAACCAGAACTGGAGTTTATGTTTAACATGTCTTTACGTCATTGATGACAATCAGTTACACGTCAAACAGCCTTACGGGGAGACCCGGAAGAAAAAAGCCCAAAACAGCAATGATACAACTATGTTACAACTATTGAATAACAAAGAAGATTATATTAGGGACTGCGCGACATTTGGGAACCCATGACTTCAGCGTGGGTGTATAGGAGCGCGGATGGGTTTTCCTTGATTTGAGAAAGAAGAACGCAGATGTGATGTGCATGGTCTGCTATTTTAGTATCTTTCTGAGACAGATGCAATGTGCTTTGCTGTTCATAACCTTAGCCACTGTGAGGAATCGCCCTATAATAAGATTACACACAAATGGTTTTATCGTTAGAGTTTGATTAGTTCAACGGACCTAGTGTGGGTATGTGTGTGCGGGGATTGGGTGCGTGGGTATACGTGAGTGCGTTTGTTATGTGGGTGCGTTCATTTTTGTAAGTGTTTTAAACAAAGAACTGTTAGTGAATAGAGTCTATGCTCAAGCACAGTTTGTTTGAAATAATAATGAAACACGTTTGATTACACTTAGCCCTCGTTTGACTACACATAGTGTTTATGGAATTCCTAGATCTATATTTTACTTGTGCTCAGATGCAGGAGCTCGTAAGAATAACTCAGAATGTTCACCCCCAACAAATAATAATTGTCGAATTTATGTGTTTTAGGCTACTTAATTAAATGGTAATGGTAATGGTTTTATTAAAAATTCTTTTGCAGCCAAATGGTTGAATTGCAGAACTTTGTACATTGTAAAAACATAAATATTTATACAAACAAAAACAAATATAATGAATTAAAATCTTGATTTTCAATAATTATTACTATTTAAAGTAACCCCACTGAACTTCATTTTGTGTGCCTTTTCATGTTAAGGGTAAGATAGAACCTGTAAACAACGTGAAACAAAAACAGTATTCATTATCAATATACACTACATTCGTCAAGATATGCATTCGTCTCCATAAGATGTGAACACACACTGTTTTTCATATCATTTTAATTTTTCAAAGGTAAAATAAAATAAGATTTTGTACAGGGTAATAAGTATTTTGTGGGCGGATGCCCCCCCCCCCAATATTTTAGATAATGACTGTGTATCTATTGGNCCCTCCTCCTCCATACTGGGACTGTCTGGCGCCTCAGGATAATAGTACTATAAAGCAAATCCGATGTTAAAGCAAATTCATTTTGTTATCTATTATGGAATGCTTATTCATTCAATCAATTTATTTTAAAAAAATCAAGACATTATTCTTTGCAATGTCAAGTTATGCCGGTTTTAAAATCATGAATATATTCTACATATCCTAAGCCAAATAACTTGTTTCGCTCATTTCCCCCATGCACTAGATAATAAAAGCCACTAACGCATTAAGCATAAAAGGGTGATCAATCACATTCTTTAACTTCTCCTTCTCTGTCTCTCTCTCTCTCTCTCTCATCCTCTCTTCGCTTTTTCTATCTTCTCTCTGTGTCTCCATCTGTCTTTCTCTCTCTATCATTTCTCACCTTCTTTCATTTCTCTTTATCTGTCTCCCTGTGTCTCCTTTCCCTCTTTAGCACTACATCCTCTTCCTCATACTGTCTACTTACATACGCTTGGACAATACTACCGTTATTTGCTGAATTCCTTACTACTACATTGTAGTACTGTTGTACAACGTGATCGCAGCACGAAGGAATTAACGCCGCCAGGTACGCAAGGGAGAATGTGGAACAAGCGCTCTCTCAATTTTGGCGGATAACGCATTAGCTCGGAAACACCAGCCTTGTCCGATGCTATGATGGAAGAGTTGGAATGTGAAAGGTTCTTTGGGCTACGGGATGGGTATTAGATAAATGAAAGTGGAAGAGGAAGACAGTGTTTATTAAAAGATAAAGAGGGCATTCACGTTTTACGATGTAATGAGGTTATAGTGTAGGTTTAAAGTAATTACCTCTTAATATTATTATGAAATCAAGGCATAGCGATTCAACAAACCAACTCAAGAAAATACATCCTTACGTTTACCATAATCAATGAAATTTATTATAAAAAAACATATATGATGAGGAAATTAAAGAGATCTGTATTATAATTAGGCATGATCATAAATTTTTATTTCTGATGAATTATCATGTAGAAATTACGTGTGTTCTTGACCTGGGTATAAATAGTTTCGCAACTATGGACATAGAAGTATTATTGCAGCAATCAGCAAACGTTCCAAACCCCTATATTTTATCATATTTATCATGCTTATGGTTTAGCGACCTAAGGGTGTTGTTTAACATTTCCCATGCATTCCTTTTCTCAAAAGCGTGATACACTTGATTACATTGATATAACACGGCATATCAGAACTCTGATTTATCTGAAAGGATGTTGGATAGTGGATATGCAGGACTGAAATGTCACTGCGCTTTGAGGAAATCATGCTGAAATGGCCGACATGAATTGGCCTAAGGGACCGCCATTTGCCCGATGTTCAAGCAAGGGAGAAAATGGCTCGCCGGGATGTCATAATATATATTTTTTGTTTTCCCCTTGTGTTCGTTTCCAGTCCGAAAATGGTCCATTGGTAAAATTGTAATACAGCGGTTCCGTTGACATAATAAAGGAGGGTCTTCACTGCTTTACTGGGTCAAAGGAGCATTCTAAAAAAGATACGGGCATAACATTTTAAAAAGGTATGAAAGCATTTGGTGAATAAATGGGACACAATATTTGTTTCCTTCATCTCTGTAAAAAGGCTCAATTAGATTTGTATTATCTATTGGAATCTAGCCTTTAAAATATGCTGGGAAGAGTAGTATCATATTATTATTCTTGACTTTTGAAGGCGCTTTTGCAGCACCCAATATATACTGTCGTTATGGGAGAAAGTCAAATGAACTCACTCTTTTCAACGACCGTGAGTGATACGACGTTAAAAAATAGACTGTATATATCAAAGGAATGCATCCGCCACTGTAAAAGGTGACCTGACTGTATGTGCAATTGAAAGAGAAGCTGACTATATAACGTGAGCAACACCTGTCATCCAGTGCGGCATCCATTAGACATGGTCGGTGGTAGCAGTATACTCTGACCTAATCAAATCATAAACATCAACGCACCCTTTCATTATACACGTCCATGAGGTCATCTCTTTGAAATATAGAGTCAATGTCCTGAACAAAAAGAGTGTAGAGATTAATGTTTGGGAATTAGCCCGTTGGATCTATTCTTAGCTAGGTCCGTAAACAATTTGTCATAATTATCTTACAGATATTGTATGGCGCCAAAGTTATGTGGCCCAGCAAGTTACCACAAGAGAGCAGCACAGGCTTTTATAGGCTGTTTACAACTATATTAGAATAAAATTATAACGGCCAGTTTGTTTCTCGGCATATTATAGATATCTCCCTCGTTTAGGAGAATAATTTCTTAAGACAGTAATGTTGATATAATATTGGTAGGTATGTAGGATTAGAATTCTGATGCTGTCTAGAACCCAGGAAAATCTGCGCTTTCAATCATAGTAGATGTAATATCATTCTTGTTCCTATGCTATTTTTTTTGTTGTTAAAGATCTCAAAAAATAAGCCTGACAGGCTTCCCTGCATTCCTGCAGAATCCTCGTACATTTTATGAAGCATTCTTGAGTTTCGCGTTTTCCCCTAGTGGCAGTAAAGCGACACGAATCCAAGGGGAAAAAACACAACACTCAAATGCGATGTGAGGATGAAATAAGGTCGAGGACAAAAATGAAGCTCACAAGCCCCGACTTACCTGAGTATAGTATTCTCTCCGTCATAAAAATGCTTCATTTAAACGCACCCCCTGTATCATAACAATACTTCATTCCCTTAGCCTTTACGGGTTTTTTTCCTTGATGGAATGGATGAATGGAATATAGCATTTAAGGAATGTAAAGGGTTAATACAATGACAATATAATATGTCATTCGATTATTACTGGAATGAGTGTGTTGTGATACCCTTTGGTAGGCAGAAACCATTACCATTATTGGACCTTAATATATCATAGACCAATTATAACAATTACAACGGTAGCCATACAGCTCATTGGCCCCAAAGAAAGTGGAGGGTTTCTCTGGAAAAGGATGATCAGGGTTTCTTCAGTCCCATCCAAACTATATATTGGGAACACTGTGTGGTGTTGGCGAAGGCCTTTGGATATCATTCAGAAGGTCCCAGATTCGATCCTTGGTCTATGCTTCATTCATTGGAAACTCGTGTGAATTAGGTACCAGGCAATGCTTGGGTAATAACAAGATTATGGCTATAAAAAGACAAGTTCTATAAATACTGAAGCGACTACTACTGATTAATAAGCCCAAATTATTATTTTTTATTAAAATACTTGATTAAGTATTAAAGAGCTTTTTTAACCATAATATGAAATATACTATGATACCCTGCTGATAGCCATGTAATATTTTACCGTGAAGCACTGGTCATTCGCCAGCCTTAACGTAATGACCGCGGTTGTATAAATGAGACGTAATAATCACTTTGGACAAACAGTTGTTGAGCAGCAGTTTTCTGTGAATGTTGTTCATCAGTGGTCATGGAACATCGCCTATACAATCTGGCCATCTTCATCAAATTAACAGGGCTATTTTTAGAAAAACGGATATTAGTACATGCGTGTATCAGTAAAAAAATTTAATTTATATTCTAGCACTATTGTAAAAAATGATACCAATCATTTGCAAGTTTGTCATATTAATAGCTGATCGATATTAGAAGTGAACACTGTTAAAACATGTGAAAAGCGGTTAATCATTTTCACAATATTATTCAGTCGAATGAACTTGCTCTTAATTATAAATATGGAAAAATGAATAAGTAAATATTGGAAAGCATATAGAGAAGATATCACAAAAATTGTTTTGTAGTATCCGCACATGGCCTGGAAACAAACAGGCAGTATATTTCCTTTCAAATAGTTTACGAAATAACTGAGAAAGGAAAGACTTATATGCTCCGGAAATTAGTGAACATCTTTTTTTTTTTACGGTATACAGTACCACAAGTAAGAATTACGAGAAGAAAAAAAAAACGATAGTATTTATAGCATGATAGAAAAACAGGTCAAGCTCTACTATGAATGCATATGGGTTGCCAGAACGCTCCATGCCACAGAAAGTTTTTATGCAAGACAGATCAGACTAGATTGATAATGGGGGTCGGTGTCAAATGGAAACGTTTCATCAAACGAGACCCTTTTCCGTGGTAAACAGGTCGATAAAAAAGGAATACATTTCACAGTTTGATTACATTTTGTAGACAACCCTGAAGAAATGTGTCAATTCGTGACCGGCGTCTTAATGTTCCGAAAAAGAGGCGATTAGAAGAGAATTAATACGTGGTAAACGTGATCTCCACTGGATGCAAGCAAATATAAATAAATTATTGTTTAGCTGGCCAGTATTCTACTAGAATATGTAATGAATATTAAGTTTGTAGACAGGCCTAACATGTAGGGTAGTTTTTGTCAACAATGAGACCTTAAGCTAAATAAATTATCAAAAACAAAATAAATATTTTGGAACATTTGCAGGTGCAATATCATTGAAATACTCATTTGGTCAGAGCTTCAATAATGTTTGCAACAACAAAAATTAAAAAGTACTCATCGATATTGGTAATTTTAAATGCCTGTAAGGCTATTTATTTAAATATCGTTGGAAGAACAATGATTATTAGTTCAAAAACTATTTGTATTTCTGTTGGTACAAACAGATAAAACGATTTATTGCTATCAATAATTCATTTTATAACGCGGATAAAGAAGGTACAGAAAAATCATCTCCGACCCCTCTTCAAATCCCCTGTCCTATGAAGACCGTACATGATACACACCCTTGCTACGTCAGGCCTCTCCTTAATCTATACAGTCTAAGCTGCGATAGACCACTTACATCCTAGTTAATCTCCTATGGAAAATGATTTAACACGACCATGACTACAATCATTCCCTAGTCGATATCATATAGAAGGCAGCAATGATGGCGGTGGATATGATGCGTCCTAAGAGACAGTATTGTCATGGTCATGAATTAACGCAATAAGCGGGTCTCTTTCACCCCAGCACGTGTCCATTTCATTATTTCTCTCACCATTAAATATATGGTGGCTTCCCAGCTTGGTTTGATATCGTGTTTCATTTTTATGATCTAAAGTACAGTGATTAAATATGCAGGGAGCAGAGTAAATTGCGTGGGCTGCGGCAAGGTGCAATTGCCCCTCCTAAAAAAAACAAAAAAACAAAACAAAACGGAAAAGTACCCCGTGAATAATTGTTCACATGAAATAATGTGTTCCCCAAGCCTGAAGAGGGATAGACGCCACTCATCAATGGCTAGATTAATTACATGGGTTTCTAATATTGTTAAGTGTCCAACAGGTAATCGCTTCACAATAAATATTGATACTAAAGCATGGCCAAATAGTTCATCATTTCCAGTATCCTTCACTGTACCACAATGATCACCGTGAAAGTATGGTGCAAATAAATTCATAAATATTTAGCATTCTACCAGGTCCCTATTTCTCTCCTAAAGAACCTCGGAGCTAAAGCTACGAAATAAACTTTAATAATTTGATTCAGAATCTAATGAGATCGCAACACGCAGCAACATGAAATCAAGCATAACAAGGTCTTTTTTTAAAGACTCTGGTTAATAAAAAGGAGGCAAGTATTTGAATTAACTGATTAGAATAAATGTCCGGATCTTACACAAAATACAAATAACCTATAAAAATGGGGGCAGTGAAACCATTCTTGAAAGGGGGTGTGGGTGACAAAACGTAAGGATTCCCCTACCGTAGACCCGGTGAAAAAAGTCAAATTAATTTTATCATATATATATATATATATATATTGAGAATAATATATACAGGATCTATTTTAATTTCATTTCATAAATCTGCCAATTTTTATTGAGGAGCTTGTGTACTTGCAATTACCATTTTTTTTTCTAACAAAACTCGGAAAGGCTTCCAACTTCCAAGCTCCACTCGTTGCGGGATAAACGCCACTGCAAAAGTATTACATTTGCATTCTATAATTGTAACCTAGTTCATGTAGACAGACTTGGAGTGATAGCTGGACATGTTCATTCCTTTTAGGATGACGTATAATATTTATTTCCATTTCACCTTATACAATTCCACCTCGATCTCGGAAGAAATGATCTGAACTTTTGATGCCTATCAGAGTAATATCAGACACATTAAGAAGCTATGGAATCATGATCCATCGTATTATATTGACATAGAGAAAGAAGGGGAGAGAGAGAGAGAGAGAGAAGGAAAAAAAGAATGGGAGAGGGGCGAGAGAGAGAGAAAGGGAGAGATAGAGGGTGAGAGAGAGGTAGAAAAAAAGAAGGGAGAGGGGAAAGAGAAAGAGATAGAGGGAGAGAGAGAGAGAAGGGGATAGGCATAATTATGGAGAGCAAAGCATCCAGAGGAGAAAAGATGGAGGATAGAGAGAGAGAGAGAGTTAAAGAAGGGAGGAACAGAGGGAATGTGATTGCGGGAAAGAGACAGAGGCACAAAGAATGAAGAAAGAAAGAAAGAGGGAGAAGAGAGAACAGAAGAAAACAGATATTTGGAAAGATGGGGGAGAAAAAGAAAGAAAGGAAAAATAGATAGGAACAAAGAGAGAGAAGGAGAGAGAGAGAACAGAGAGTGACAGACAAACACATATGAAAGAGAGAGACACACAGAGAGACAGAGAGAGAAAAAAAGACGATGAGATAGCCTGTATTAAGCATTACGAACTCCTTGAAAAGATACGATCAGGAAATTAAATTGTGATGATGGAGCTCCAGGGCTCGTCGTAACCGTTCATATTTCGTAGCACAGAAAGAAAACCTCCTTAACCTCCAAATCCTTAAAATCCTTTCTAGACAAAGTTTGGAAACTGCAAATAAAAAAACGGGAATTTAATCTTAGTTACATCTAAAAATAGAATTTAAAATCTTCCTCTCCATCGATCCACGTCAAATTAAAAGTACACAGAGCAATGCATTTACTGATTTTTTAAAGATCAAAAACACATGCCAAAAACATCTGCCTGAAATCAAGACATGCAACCATTATTACACCTAAGTTCGATATTGCAAAAATGAACGAGTAAATCAAAATGACTAGGCATACGGTGGGGGTGACGACATTACCGAATACAAATAGCTGCAACAGTTATGAATACATTTTTGATAACCTTCTCATTCTGAATTTTTATTTTCAACTCAAAAGAAAACAAAAACATAATTATCTATTTAAAGGATAAAAAGACGCAAGTGTCACAGCTTAATTGTTTGTGAATATATACAATAAATATAAAATGTAATCATAACATACAGCAGCACTGAATAGAGTAGATGTAAGAAAATCCCTTATAATTAAAGACATGGATAGACTGGTTTACATACAATAAAGAGTGATAACAGAAGATAAATCATGAGGCCTATGGAGTTATCAAAACATTAACAAAGCTATACTTTATTTTTAAAAAAATAGTTATGCATGGGTTTATGATAGATTTTCAAAGAATAAAACAATTTCCGATCAATATTGCAATCACCAGAACCTATAATATATTCCACATAATAATATCAAACTGATCATGTGTTTTATAATGATGATATTAATAATAATAATGATAATAAAATTAGCAATTATAATGATAATGGTATTAGTAGTTTTGATAATGATATTGATAATAATAATAATAATTATAATCCCAGTAGAAGTACTAGTATCGACATATTTACCCAGGGTATAATCTCATTACTTTTGATACGGCTCTTCTTGAGGTGTAGCAATTATTATATAACATTCATTCATAATTTACTTCATATAATAAATTATCTTTAGAAATATATTATCTTTGCAAAGGAAAACACTTATTATTATTATATTACACGAACCAAAACATTTATTAACGAAATATTACTTTCAATTATTTGTTATCAATTTCTTTAATGAAAAAATAAGTTACTCACGTTACTGAAGATAGATTCCGTCATTTTTTCCGAACTGATTGAAAGTTCGGGTCTTAATCCTTGATGCTGAGTTTCCAAAGAGAAACTTTTTCTACACTTAATAATATCTTCTGGAGGAAGAGGGGGAGGCGGAGGAGGAGTCGGAGGAGAAGACATGATTGCATACGGCAGAAAGACTCCAGTACGTATAGTCCGATAAGTTTTCGCAGGAATGGCGGGATGGGTAATATGGAGAGAAAGATCGGACACTTTGCGTTGTAGGAGAGCATTGAGCGTGGTCGTTAGTACACGTAACATCCATGATGGTGAGGCTGGAAGGAGGGTGGGGCCCCATCATGAATACAAGGGGTGGCTTTATCCGAGAAAAACTTATTTGAATCTTAAAGTGTATACACACCAGACAACATTATGGTGTACAGTCTAATGCAAGGCCGTGGCGGCGACAGGCAAACACAGAAGCACATTCGCGAGAGAGACGGGAAAAAACACCGACTACGACAAGCGCGCTCCGACGATCCCAAATGAATGCTTCAGGCTGGAGAAAGGGCTGGTGTATTTTCTGTGTGTATAGCAACAACGACTCTCCCTCATACACGCTGCTCAGATGCAAGCATTCCAGTCCTAAAGCTGCCAACGTCACTCGTTTGATTCTAGGATGATTTCCATGATCGTCGCACAAAATATCATTACTTTCATGTGCTATATCCAATGGATAAAAACGACCTAAATGAATTAATGCAAGTGTTAAAATTGCATTGTCCGCCCCATAAAAATCCCTCTTGATACAGCCCGTATATAGCTCGACTCCCACAGTTAGTGACGGAATATTAAAGGTCTCTTTGCTAGCTGAGCAAAGGGGCTTTTCTATCTCTGTAGTTTGGTTGAACACCAGTATCGTGTCAACATAATTACGTTGACATAGCTGCTTCATGGCAGATTCCGTAAAGTATAGATGTCGACATGTCAATTCTCCTCTACTCAGTAAACGTGAGAGAATAATAGGTTACACAAGATATGGGGCATGAAAAGGAAGTTTAGATAAATACGATATACGAATATTAAAAACAAAATCTGCTTCGAGTTTTACATAGACCTTTCAGCTTTCTCGACGTCACTGTACGCCAATGTAAATTGAGATGACAATTAACAAATTCTGGAGATAACTAATTTAATTCCTCTTTGACGACGTTTCAAAGAGGGTTTTGGGGTTTCCAAACATGATTTATCCGATTATGTATTTAATGTTCTTAATGTCAACATCCTCCATTCATTTGTTGAAAAATTCCACTTATTGATTAATTCATGAGACGTAAGTGTAAATATTAGTTACTACAATGTTAATGTACTTCTCAAATATTATATTGTATTCCGCTTCAAAGGAGAGAAATTTCCTCCCACATTCTTATCTGTTGATGACCTCTGTTGTTATGCTAAGAAAAGTATTAAGGTATATATTTTCACTAGAAGGCATCTACAAATAATGCATTTTTATATTAGGCCTAGTGTAATTTATAATACTGCTTATAATGTAAAAAAAAACACAGTCATGTTTATTTTAAGAACATGTGCATTACGAGAACAATAAATAGAATTGAGAAATAAATAGAGTTGTATGCCTACTATAAAGATGGCACACACACTCGATCGAGGGGAATTACACTGACAATTAAATCACGGCGTAATTACGTCACACTATATGCACCGTGTAATGATGTCAAAATCAGAAACTGTCGAGGTTGATTAATCTTTCATATAACGAACGAACTGTGGACCAGGATATCAGATAGAATTATGTGTTAGCAACGATGGGTTAAGGCGTTAATCGGATATCGTCACATGGATGTACAGGATTAAGGTGAATAAAGATGACGATGTGGGTGACTTCGGATATGTCTATTATATTCTTGACATTATGTTATAATTGCAGGGTTAAATATGCTTCTGGACATAAATAAAGATTGAGCGAAAACGATTATATCTTATCTTGTCTTGTAGAGCAACACATAAATTATTTCTGCAAATGGGCGGATAATAAGTAAGAAAAGGTTGAAAGAAATCGGCACAAAGATAAATGAATAAAGAAGCACAACTATTACTTTATTCAGCACCCCCCCCCGATGAAAGGTATTTTCGAATTCCTTTGTTCTTCATTGCTCTACACATGTTTTTAAGTTGGTCATGTCATGATTTCACACTTTTAGTAAGCCATATTGTGTTACAGGTATAAATGCCACGACAAAATGCCAAGGCGCCTCGATTGTTAAATGCAAGAAATGCAAATGAAAATAGGAGAGTTGTCATGAATCATTGTAAGATTGTAAAGATAAAGGGACGGAGGATCAT
>BEXV01000125.1:296376-344004 GCA_003118195.1 Hemicentrotus pulcherrimus
GGGGGGGGGGGGGGGGAGGGGGAGAGAAGAAGAGAGTGGAGAGAAAATAAACAATTTGGGCATGTTACTATGTTTAAATCAAGGGATTTTCAATCATGGTGAAGGAAGTTTACACAAAATAATGACTGGCAGTCACTTGCTATATCGGGCAAATTCCATGAGACAGTAACGAATGAGGGAAAGAGACCAAGTATGGTACAAATAAAGACGACTGAGAGAGAAAGAATTAAACGGAATGAAGCAGATGGAAAGTCAAGGTGGAAGGTAAGAGGACTAAATGGTATAAGAGGAAAATGTGACAACAAGCTAATACCATGGAGGAAAATGAGAAAAAAACAGGTACCGGTACTAGGAAATTTTGATCGGTTAACAGAAATAAATAAATCCTGGATAACCTACTATATGTTCTGGTTTGCCTTTCTGCCACACCCTGACCATTCCTGATTCTTGACAAGTGATAAGTCTGTCCTCATCTAGAGAGGCTAGCCCCTTGAAGAGACCTCCCTCTGTATCACATTCAACAAAGTCCTCATCATAGACCAGCTTCTTTGGGTCAAACACTCGTACAGTGCCATTCCTCAAACCAAGAAGTACCTGAAATGAAATTTAAATAAAGAATCCACAACACCTGCGTTGAAAACTC
The DNA here is from genome assembly GCA_003118195.1 of Hemicentrotus pulcherrimus. NCBI lineage: Eukaryota > Metazoa > Echinodermata > Echinoidea > Camarodonta > Strongylocentrotidae > Hemicentrotus > Hemicentrotus pulcherrimus. The sequence goes on from BEXV01000125.1 coordinate 297,020, forward strand.
AGCAACAAAAGTCTTTTAATCACATTAACTCCTACATGACTCCATTTTTACTTCATTTAGTGAAGCAGGAAGCTACCACAGGTTGGGTAGGGGGTCTCAACTTGAAGAATTATTATTTGATCTGTTATTTAATATCTAAATACAGGAAGCGCAACACCATTCATGATTTAATCTCTTACCGAGGACATCTTCTCAGATCTTTATCAAAGTGCATCAATGAAAAAATGGGGACAAAATCTTTTCTTGATATGTACCTCGCATCTTGACCTTTTAAAGCAATCTCTTAATAGTAAAACAATTAGAGTGTCCCAGAAAACAAATCCCAGATGTTTGTTCAAACATGAATAATTGTACTGAACCAGGGGTGATAGTGAAAGTTAAAAAAAAAAAAAAACTGAGCGCTTGCGCGAGGCTTTAAGGAAGTTATGAAAAAATGTCATGTAACCCCCCTCCCTACTTTAAAACCTGATCACAATTTTTTTAAAATCCAAAAAAAAAATCATGAAATTATCAGGCCTGTTTGCTCTCACTATTATGATCTTTAGATATTTATTTTTTTCCTTCAATAATGAATTATCAACAAATATAAATTCTGTAGATTTGTGACCGTGACTTGCACTTCCCTTTAGAGACCAAAGTCAGTAAATAGAGAGAGCAAACAGTGGCATGAGCAACCTGCCATAGTCAAGTCCAACTTAAAGTTGATCTTAATATTTGTGAAACCCCCCCTCGACTGAACTCAGGTAGAGGAGGAAACCTATGAGATGCATACCTGTCTCTCATCAGCTCCAGACCAGCATAATGAGGTGATTTCTTTATCCTTCTCTAAGGTTGTGAGGTCAGTAAAGTTGGATGCTGCATTCTTTTTCAAATCTATTCCTGTGATGACACAAGCACACACACAAAAATTAAAAAAACAAAAAGGGTACATATACTCCTTAATTATTGTACTCCTTTTTTATACTTGGTGTCTTAAGTGTTACATTTTAAGACACTGCTTTTTTTAGTTATATAATGTAGGTTGATAAAATACTGTTTACAATATACTGTATCATTATATTCAGGCACCTTAACTTTGGAAGTGTGGAGGTCTGAACAAACGGCACACTCCTTCTTCTACAAATTTTAGCAAGGGTAGAAGTAAAAATTGAATACAGATTAAACTGCCTTTAATTTTGACTGCTTTGATAATGTCATCAAAAATTCTAATTCATAGCTGCATCACTATCCTGGCTTTGAAGTTAAAGGTAAAGACCAGTTTTGGAAACGCCCCCTCTCAAAAAATGAAATGGAAGCTCTTATTACCAATCATGTGAAAGCTGGAATGACCGGCCATATTTTTTTTTTTTTTTTTAAGTCTAAAAAATGACAAAAATCGGGGGTGCGGCCGACATGAATGTGTCCTTATGTCCTTATTGCCAACAAATATGGTACAGGCACGCTATGCCACGCCATTTGTCCAATAATGCAGATGAACACTATTATCGCTGATAAACAGTGTATATCGCTGATAAACTATGTTCAATTGTTTATCAACTAATAAACACTGTTTTTCAGTCTAAACAGGGTTTATTAGGCGATATACACTGTTTATCAGTGATAATAGTGTTCATCTGAATTATTGGACAAATGGCGCGCCATAGGTGCTTTTATCAAGTAATAAAAAGTTTTTCCTGATAAACACTGTTTATCAGCGATGAATAGTGTTTATCTCAATTATTGGGAAGATGGCGTGCCATAGAAAAATAGCACATTGCGACCGCACCGTTATGCCTGAGCTCAGGAATGTGTGAAGACTCTTGACCAGGCAGAGAAAAGAAAAGTTGCTTTAAAAGCAAGTTTTTTTGACATTTCTTTCCACTTAACTGAGAGAATCATAGGCCTGTAACCGATCATTGGATCATGGGGCGATCTTGAGCCGATCAGGGGTGATCAGATAATAATTTCTAATCGCCGATCAATAAAAATGATCTGAAATATATTGCCAAAATTTTAAAAGTTTTGGCTATCAAATGCTCTAAAAGAATTCATAGCTTGGATTATTTTGTCAATTGGAGTTGTTGTAGACCATGTTTATTGATATTTAGGGCCTCTTTAAGACTTTGAAATTAATAATATTGGTCTAGACTAAGAGAAGAGGCAAAACATCTTGGATTATTATGCAGCCTAGATCTAGATCTACATTATAATCTACCCAAGACGAGAAAATGATATTCTTTCCATGAAATCAACGCAGTCAACCTTAACCCTGTCTTACGATTTTTGATCCGGCTTGATCCAAACCTCCGATGAATGCGTATTATCCCCACTTTAGTGCGCGCGCTTTAAGTGCGCTACACATGAACGTCCGATGTTTGGCAAGTGCGCAACTGCAAGTAAATAATTCTATTTTTTCCATTTCCTTTACTATTTTCTTTGACATGACATACATAAACAGTATTTGCACAATAATAGTATATTTTGTTCTTTCAATAATCAAAAAAGAATTTTATGTTTTCCCCCGTTATGTCTTAAGTGTCCGAAGTTTGGCGGTCTTACTCTAGAATCTAGTCAGTTAAATTTAAAAATAAAATTACAACGAATTCATCAACACATGGGACTGCACGAAATTCAGATTCAGAACACATTCACACAAGCGTAATCCAATAACAATATCAGCCACAAACCGTGGTCGATAAAACGAAATTGTGAGACGATTCAAAGACTCCTGCTCTGTAATGTAGATGATCGCAAAAAAAAATTCGACCTTACCCTTCAAAATGCCGGTCTGAGCTCCCATCCAAATTTGGTAAACTTGAGACTCCATGTGGGCTGCCATGTCTTTGCAAATTGCAAACGCAGATGGCGCTTTACGAATCTTACATAAAATAATAAGCAATTCGCAATGACTGCTCATTATTATTTACAAAATACGGTGGAAGGAATTAATTCGTAAATACGTTTTTATGGCTTCTGATGTTGATGTCATGGGGAAAGATGATATATCCAATGCCTCACACCTGGCAAGTGTATGTGATATATCAGATTCTGACAATTTTAGCACGTAACATCTGTGTTTAATATTTGAATTGATTACTGCAGCTAGCAGGCAGGGTTTCGCTAACTCATTGCAAAATGCATTTACATTACATGTACATAGATCTAGATCTAGAAATGATTGAATGAATGGCGAGTGTCGAGTGCTTGATTGTGAAGGTTGAACATGCAACATAATGGCAACAGGGTCTAACTGTTAGATCTATTGGCGACTGAAAATATGACATGGAAGTTGTGACCGTTACTGAAACAAGAACTTAACTATCCTTGTGACTGTGTCCTGTGGTGTATTAAAAGAAGAAAAGGTTGATTTTCAGTCTGAGTAGGCCGGGCGATGCATTATTATTAACAATAACATGATGATGGTCCTCCTCCTTCCCATCTTGCATGAATTTTCAAATCTTACGATTAAAAGAAATAGCAATATGACATGGGATTTATGATATGAGGGAAGCAAATTTTACGAATAGGGTCTAGGCAGGAGCTTCACAAAGAAAATTCCCTAAAACTCATAATTAGAGTCCAGAACAAGTTACATATGGATGGAAAGATTTTCTCTTGAAAAACATGAACAATTTGCTGATAAATCATGTAGATATCATGGAAAGGCGTAAAATGTGATTTTTCAAGACCCTAGTCCATACTTTACTTAGACCCCCAAACGCCCCTGAACGTAAGTCAAACACACAAGCGTAGCGAGCTCTGAACTGTGACGTCACACACTGGACGAAGAGCTCAGTGCCGTGTAGCAGTATGCAGCTAGCCAGCCGTGTCCCGTATGTGATGTCACAAATATTGACGCTCTACAGAGGAAAGCAGAAAATCTGGATCTCAAAACTAACATTTTTTAGAGTTGATTTCTGCGGGGCCCCAAACATATTTTGAAGAGGAAATTTGTTGTATTTGATCAGTGAGGCTTCCCCTTCGCAATGATATGAGTTTTGCATCAATTTCAAAACACTTTTGATTCTTCGAGTGGCTACTTTAATATTCACAATGTATGACATAGGGTCTATTAATATGACATTGAATGTCCAAATAAAGATCATGAGTTAAAAGTCGTTATTTTTACTACAGTACTTTATTCTTGTCAATTTTCTTGTTATTTTTGGAGTATTTTTCGGAAAAAAACATTGAAATTAGCAGGCCTAGACACTTTTTCACAGGTTTCAAAGCAAACCGCTGCACAATACAAGTGCATACCGATGGTGAGTTGCGGGCGGGCCCGCGCCTGTGTGAAGTTATCTAACGTAATGAGGATCTGAGACATTACGGTAGATAACTTCACAGAGGCGCGCCCCTGCCCGCCCACAACCCACCATCGGTATGCACTTGTATTGTGCAGTAGTTTGCCATGAAATCTGTGAAAAAGTGTATTAATGTTTTTTTTTTTAATACTCCAAAAGTAACAAGAAAATTGACACAAAACGGGTAATAAACATAACGACTTTTAACTCATTTTGGGTATGTTTTAGACTTTTAGTAGGGTATCTCCACGCAGGAGTTACGGGTCAAATTTTGGATAGGTTTCTGAAAAAGTGCCCAAAATTTACCTGATATTTGTATGATGATGTGATTTATAAGAGCTCTTTGTTTGATACATTCTGTAAACGCGATCAAGACAAAAATAAGGTACTGTAAAAGTACTTATATTCATAGTACATGTACATTAATTTTTCGTGGATTTCGCAGTAAAATCAGCAAGCGCGCATTTTAGAACTTGCAAAAATATAAGCACAACTTCTGATGCGTGCTTTGAACGAGCTGAATTGTGTGTAATGCAAATTTAAGAACCTGCGAATATGTTTTGGGGTCGCTTAGCGCGAAAAATCAATCACACATAAATAACAGCATTTACAGTTTTTAGATCTAGACCAGTTTTGGAAATGCCTCGCTCACAAAAAACGAAATAGAAACTCTTATTACCAATTATGTAAAAGAATATGTTTTAACCAATATGTAATGAGAAAAATTTTGCTGAGAAACCACCTACTAATTGATATATTTAGTAAATAATCATATATCGATCTGGCCTGGATTGATATTGCGATTTCAATTCAACATTGAACATATTGGGCATATATTTCTGCTTTTTTTGCAAATTTAGGTTGAAGTATTGCCATCTAAATCTCTGAAGGCAATATTTAAAGTCACATAGAAGTCAGCTCTCATAGGGAATTCGACACCATTCGGGTGTTTACCCAATAACGGGTGTTGTCAATCACCAGGGTTAGCCTCGAGTTTTATGACCATTAGACCTTATGTAATGCTTTGCTTTTCCTTCGCCCGAAGAATGTCCGATCATGCTCCGAGAGACTAGAGGGTAATTCTTGATGGGCCAACGAGTTTGCTGTGTGCAGATTTGTACTCCCATTAATGGCATTTCCACCAAGTCTGGTGTCAGTGAATTACGGCCTTCTGCACATGGAAACTGACTACCCACTCCCTTTAACAATATTGAAAGGATATTTGCAGCCAAAATCCTTGAACCGCAGTTTTATCAATAACAGTCTATACATTAAAATTAAAATAAAATATTGCTACTTGGTCAAGTGGACAGCAGAAAAATAAGAATTAAAAAATAAAAAAAATTTTAAAAATGGAGATAATTAAATTTAGAGAAATGGTAATGTCCAAGGCTCTTGCAGCCATTACCGATGTGTGGCACAAGTGTCACATGTTTTTGCTTTTGCCTGACATAGCGTCATGGGTCACATTTATAGCCGCTGCTTTTTTAATTCAGGAAAATGGCACCATATATATTTTGGTTTAAAAAGTGCTGCCTGACCATTTGGGCAGCTAGAGAAAAAAGAGCACAAATTCAGTTACCGGTATTGCTCTGGGTACGCTACTGTGTGTGTGTGTACTTTTTGTAGTAGCGCAGAGATCTGCCGAGCCCATTAATATCAGCTGCTATACTGTACTCACAACATGATGAAAATATTGTTTGTCAATAAATGTTTTTTTTATCGCTAAGTACATGTACATGTACATGTATGGTCCTTCAATTACTGGAGGATGGAATGACATGCTTTCCATGATTCTTTAGTACAACCCAGAGAGATAGAAAATAAGGTGTGTTCGTTTGGTTTTCCAAATTCTTAACTTTCTGTTTAGCTGATTCTTCTCAATTTGTTAGATTGCCCTTTTAAATGCACAATTGACACATTAGTATTTAATCTCACTGCACCTGTTGCAAGCACCCTTTGATGACAATGTATCTTACATGTAGTGGTGCATGAGTGACTTGATCTAATGATGAAAACAGTGATAATTATCCATTCAGCTATTGAGATCATACTCCTTTAATTAACACTAATGTGCAGTGGCATAGCTAGAGGGGCATAGAGGCATGTGCCCCCATCCCCACCATGTAATGAAACAAAATAGCAAAGAAAAAGCGAGAAAGTAATAAAGTAGCTTTGTAAATTTGAGTTTCATTTTCCAAGTAATGAATGAACATGTACTATGCCACAGCTAATGTGCATCCATTTACATGTAAGACAGAGTGACCATTCAACATTAAAGTGTTTCATGACATGACATTATACATTTTATGAATCAAGTACATTATAAATCACTCCCACTTCACAACATTCAATTTGATGAAATCAAAATGAAGAAGAAAGAATAAATGCCCTTGCTACATGGATGCTTGCTGCTAGGAAATTAAATTGCAAGTCATTTTTACAAAAGTGCTTGTATTTTTATTGAATTCTTCTTCTTTCAAAGATGTAGGTGTTTTTGGATACAATTTCTACCAACTGATTCTTATATGATATTGACATACTTCCGTACAAAAATATCACATTTTTAAAGGACCAATTACTTCTCCTTCAGAAATCTTGAGCTCTGTTGATGAAATATTTTTATTCAATTGTTCAAAGTTGTAGTGAGTGTGGTTTGAACACTTTTTTAAATCAATTTTTTTGTTCAAAGAAGTTAAGGAACTGTAAGTAGTGAACCCGAGACCACACGTAATGCCCAGTCCCTCTCTCTTAGGATACCTCAATATAATTGTGTCTCCATCAATTGATATGCATGCATATTGTGTATTGATTCATTCCACACGTTTGAAGCTCATGTAAGGTTAATGAGGTATGGTGAGGTGACATATGATATGTGTTGCGTTTACTTGAACTTTCAAAGTACATCATCATGCTACAATGTGGGTGTGGATGACTCTTCAAAACATGTAGTACATGTATGTCCAAGGAACACCCCTATTCATGCTAACTAAATGCATCAATTTACAATTTAATAAATATTTTGAAGTTTGGATGTATTGTATGCAGATCTGATTCATTTCTGTGAAAGAAATGTGTCTCAAAATTTCTCTTGCAATTGTAAAATTATCAACATTTGTTTTATATTGCAAGGAGGAGTATAGATTAAAACAATAAAACAAATTTTTATCAAGAAAAATATTTAGAGAAAAGTTCTACAAATGGAAACGTAAAAGAAAATATGAAGGCTTGGAATAGAAAAGTATTATTTGCAATTGGTAATGCCAAAATGAGAGCGCTGTATGTAAAAACAGAAAGATTTGCAGACTAGATAGACGGTCTCAACTTATGGCATCTTCATTCCCTTTGTATGATTTATTTTGTTAACAAAGTTCAATCATTTGTGGTGTTTAAACTTTTTTTGGGACTAATTTCAAGAAACAGTCTCATTATCACCAAATGGCCTACATACATGTACATGTACTTCATACATTGTAGGTATACATTGTGTGGTACTAAACAGGAATGAGTGAACTCACATTGTTGCAGTGTCATCAAAGATAAAAAAATGATTGAACATAAGATTAAGAAATCGAAATTGAGAGGGACCTCATTAAATATTTTTCTTTCTGCATCCCTTAAAAACTTCAACTCTTAATCAGAAAACTTTCTCCCTAGAAAACTAACTATGCAATGAATAGTCGGGACTTATTATTTACCGGTAGGCTACAAAAAGAACAACACTCTGGAGACAATACTGACGACACAAGCTCAGCACATCTAGATTGGAATTTGCATTTGAATTGATTGTATCTGTTGCAATTTCATACTGAGTGAGCCATGTTGAGATGGAATGTTACATCCCCTTGCTTCATCCTTCATTCCCCTCAGTGAAGAAAGTAAGCCTAGATCCCGCCTTGATATGAATATAAAGGGTACATGAAGGATGAAGAATACAATGGTGTAATCTTGTGTTTTAAACTATTAATCCATATACATGTACATCTGAACAGTGCAACCTCCAGTGGTGGTGAAAATGTTATCATGTTTCGCTTCATAAACACATTTAATGTGCTTCATACCATAATTGTTATTTGAAAACAAACATCAAGTTCATGATGCGAAGTCAAGGATCAGAGGGAGCTCAAACACAAGTTCATGTACTTACTGGTAACTGGTATTTTCCATGACTTGCATTTTTTTGTCAGATAAATGTACATAAAACATTTAATATCTAAAACCCACACATCCTTGTATATTTATATTGTAATTGGGATTCATAGTCTATGTACAGTTAATTTGATGAGCTCTTACTTTTCCTGGACTCCCGCTCTCACTTCACTGTAGTCAATTGTGTTTTTGTTTTAATGAGGGGCAAAAATGTTAAAATTGATTACATGTTTTAAATACTCAAAATGGTATTTATAGCAAAAAGAGCAATTGGGTAAAGAAATATGAATTCTTCAGTCACCATTAAAAGCAGTATTTAGTTTTGGAAATGAGTCAATCAGAGTCACAATGATACCTTCTACCAGGGAATGTTAGTACCTTTAAGTTCAGGCATGTTATCGTTTTGAATGGTGAATGCTAGGAATTAACCCGAGGGGAATATCAGCTATTTTATTTCAACCCTGCCTTTTAAATCATCTCCAGCAGCATTTCAATCTGACCCCCAACAAAATGGCAGTACAGCAAACTAATTCCTTTTAGAATATGTTGTCCATTGTGCATGCCTTTGCTGTTAGAGAATCAAAAGTATAACATTGGTGATTTGATTTTTGTGCTCTATGAATAGAATGTGTATTTGTATTGGATGGAAGGTTAATGTGCTTTATCTTTGGCAAGCTCCTTGTTAAATGCTTCACATTATATATTCTACACATCATATGCAGAAGGCTGTAATGTGCTGATAGATATAATTGCTGTTGATGAGGTTGGTGTGAATTTAATTCTAGAGTTCACTTCCTGTAACTTTTCTAATTTAGGCTATGTAAAATGAAATTGAAACAATCCCTTGTTCATGCATGTTGGCAAGGTTATTTTTTAAATTTTAGTCCGTTTACACAAAAATACATTTCCAGGAAATCTGAAGTACAGTATGTCATTAAAATATTTGCAGAGATGCATGCCTAGCATGTACATTTATGTACATGTACAAATGTACATGCATGTTGTATGTACATAAATAAGAAAAAAAGACTGGAAAGAAGACTGATTTGATGGATGCATAAGGGTTAAATAGAGAATGGAATCTTACATCAGTTCACATAACATTGATCTAATCAGTTAGGGATGATCTCCTTTCAGTGGAAAGTAGGTAAAGGTCAGGGTCATTAGCCTTCATTACAAGCTAATGTCATTATTGGTAGCCTACCAGTACCACCAAGTTTCTCTCAGGAAATGAAAAATATGAGTAAATTTTTATGGAATATTAACATGTATTGAAGAATGTTCGTAATAGGTCTATGGTACATCCCAGCAGTACATGTGCTGGTATGTAGACTAAATACGGTATGTTGAATGGTTATTTGAGACTCGTACATGTAGCTGTCATCTAGACCACAAATGTAAACACGTAAGGCTACAGTATAAATGTCATGCATGAAATTTGATAATCAAGCTCTGTTTTGGCAGGATGCAATAAACTATCTCAATAAAAAACACTGTGCAGCAAAAAATCTGTGTGAATGAATGGCCAGACACAATCATCTCTAAGACTGACTGTACATGTACATAATATGTGTGTTGTACAGGAACTCAAAACATGCTAGTGTCTCAATAATATCATAATGTCTCAATAATCAGGCCCCAGCATAGGTGGGGCATGTAAGTGATCTACTTAATTAGCACACATCCATGTATAATACACAACCAGCCAGTAGTAAAACACTTGCCACCCCTCGAACCAGTACACAGATAGGGGTAGGGCTTTTTCCATTATATTGCCCCCAAAACCTGGAACTCCTTACCCCCAGTACTTTAAAAGTTGCCATACTCTCACAGTTTGAAGTTTCTGAAAACACATCTTTTCTAATTTAATGTAATATTCCTCTCTGTTTGTAATTAATGTAAGCTCTGTATGATAATGTACTCTCTTTTAGTTAATCAGTATTTCTTGTTAATTTTCTTTGTATCTAATGAAAATATGCTGTATAAATATAAAAGTGTTATTGATATAATGATTATTATCATGTTTATCTCATAACTTTTTGCATACCGGTAGGCTTTTTTAAAGCAGTTCAATGCCTCATGCAGGGCTAGTCACTAACAGGCGCCCAGTACACTTTGGCACCTAAAATTTTACTCCAGACTACCAAAATTGTAATATACATGGTGCATATACATGTAGGCATACTGACTCTAAAAAAAGTTAAGTCTGGAGTCTAGACCCCCTTCCAAAAATGCTAGAGTGCACGTAGTGCTTTACATGTATGTCTGAATGGTCTTAAAGGTAATACAAAGTTTTGGTATTGGGTCAAGAGTTAGGCTCAAATGAACATATTGGAAGCATATGCGATCCTACAATATTTAATGATCGTTGTCGCGGTCGAAATCGAGTCTAAAGTTATGAACCTTTATATAATGAACTCTTTATGTTGTATAGCTCCCTCTCAAGGTCAAGATATAAGTTAAGCTAACCCTAACCCTAACCCTAACCCAAAAAAATACCTATAAAACAATATTTCTTGACTAAAATCGACAGATTAGCTATTCCCGTTTGGTATTTATATATCACAACTACATATGCTGAGATTTTCAGGGTCGCAGCTACCATAGTACGGCCGTAGGTGCTATTTGAAATTTATCAAAATTTACTTGGAGCACCAGTAAATTTGTATATTCAATTTTTCTCGAAAGCGTTTTAGGAGCTAAATTTTCTAGTGCTTATAATACATTTTCAAAATTTCCCCAAACTGTGTATTACCTTTAATAAAAATGTTTGTTCCTTTCTTGTGTATCTGTTTAGGTGTGGGCAAAGTGCAAGGACAGTAAATCTTTGAAGAAAGCTATCTTCTCCTTCCTAGCTGATGCCGTCCCTGAGATCTTCAAAGCTAATGAGGTTCAACCTGAGGAGGAAGAGGAGTTTGCACGCAAGGTGAGCATTCTTTACAAAATGCACTTGAAATTTTATTTACATATACATGTATGTCAACTGATATTATATTTCAAGGAACGAAACCTGTTAATCATATCTATAAACTGTCCATCAGTTAAAGAAAATAGTTTTAGGCTGTGTAATATACTTGCTATGGGTTAAATATGAATGATCTATTTACCTGTACATGTGTCGATCTTGTATGTCCATGACTCTTCTTGCTTATCATAAAGCAAATTATACTTGACCTGTTAAATATTTTAACCACTATGAATTAATTCTGGTGAGAACTGACTAATGTATTATCATGTTTGAGTTTATTCACTTCTAGAAGGAACTGAAGTATTTCTTATTTGTCTGTTTCTTCTCGAGAAGTAGAAAATGAAAATTAATTGGACTTTAGAGTGTGCTTGCCTCACAGTAGAATTAATTTCTTTTCTATACAAAGACAATAATATAATCAAATGTGTCGGTCGACTTCTGATGATATTACACAGTTATTTTTTGACTTGTGTATAACACCAGAAGTGTTATCTCAATTATAATTTTTTTTAAACAACCTTGTCATTTAATTATTTTCAATTTGACCTTTGACCCCTAGGTGGTGCTGATTTTTGAGTGGTATCTGTTTGGACCCAACCCTGATCAAGTTAGGAGTGAGCTGAAGGCCTCTGAGTGCCCCCCTCAGCTGTGTGGACATGTCTTCAAGAATGGAGAACCAACATACTCGTGCAGGTCAGGAGAACTAGACCAATTTGTTATTGTTTTCAAATGTTAAGAAAATTAAAGGAACAAAATAAGACAAGTGCACTATTTATTATATAAAACAAAATAACAAGCATAATACATTTGTCTGTGTGAATTACAATTCAGAAAATTGTGAATGTTTTTAATCTATTCATCCTAACTATAAATATGATAATCTAAATAGAATCAGAAAGTTGGTGTGTGAGTTATAGTCCATCGAATGATGATTGGCTAAAATCCAATGAGAAGGGAATCAGTATGGCTGTGTATGCTTTTCCATAGCCTGCATAGCATATTAATTGCACTCTAATAGTCATATTGTCCAAGAAAAAGAATTGTATTTCAGTTTTCTGAAATGATATAGACTTGTCTTCTGTTTTTTTACTCACAGGGATTGTGCTATGGATCCTACCTGTGTTCTCTGTATTGACTGCTTCCAAAAGAGTGCACACAAGTCTCATAGATATAAGGTATTTTATTACTACAAGTGTACAGACATTTCAATTATGATGGTGATGGGTTTTGATGATGATGATAAGGAGGATGATTATGATGATGATGATGATGATGATGATGATGATGATGATGATGATGATGACGATGATGTTCATGATGATGACGATGATGACAATGAATAATGATAGATGATTGATGGAGGAGGAGGAGGAGGAGGAGGAGGAGGATTGTTATAAAGATGATGGTGGAGGTTGTGATTTTAATACATGTTGAATGGTGTTTATTATATCTTGGTCATCCCTCTCTCTCTCTCTCCCTCTCTAGATGAATACCTCAGGAGGAGGAGGCTACTGTGATTGTGGAGATGAAGAAGCTTGGAAACAAGAACCATTCTGTGAGCTTCATTCCAGAGCTGCCACACATGTACAACAGGTAATGATCATATTTGATTTGCCTTTCTAGTAATGACAGTGTGTTTGTTTATAGAAAAGGAAAAACCATTTATGAATTCACATATTCCTTTTAAACCATGCATTGTTGACATCAAAGATGAAAACCATTCACCTGTATTCCCCTGTATTTCCTTAGAAAGATATAAATTAATAACATGAGGAGTTTCTGATTGTTCATACAACTTCAGCAGTGGTAGAAAATGCTGTAATATTTCTTTTTTAGAGTAGATACATTTTTGTGTGCAAAATAGAGTTTATTCTTTCATGTTGAGTTTAAGAATCACAATAGACTGCAAAGATGGATTTATTTCAGAAGTCATTTAATTTGGCAGTATCAGGTTTAAATTTTACAGTTTTAGTTGAGATGATAGTTTCATTCGATGACTCTGAGAGTAACAAGATTGTAGACTATTGTTTGTGGCATGTCAGATATATCTAGATAGCAAATTGTCAACACCCACATGTCATTAAAAGGTTGGGGGGGGGGGAATGACAACCAAAGTAAAATTAGCAGTGGCTTTTTGAGTACCAAGTTATTCTCAGGAGTTTATATTATTGTTTAAAGTGAAGTGAAAATATAGTATCCTTTGTTTATGAGATGTTCTGGCATGCCCTTTTTCTCTCCATCGACCAGGATCCCCTTGATAACCTACCCCAGGAGATGAAGGCTAGAGCAGTGATGTTGTTCCGTATGCTTCTCAGACACTGCTATCGTATCTTGTTCTTGGATGAACCCAAAGATATACCAGATGATCTTCAGGGATCGTAAGTCATTTCACATTATCATAATCAAGCATTTCATTCTCTATTGCTCTGTTTAAATTGCAGTTCAAGTGCATTGATACAAACTGTAAGAATAAGAGGATTAAGACTTGCATTCTGCTATTAATGTTGATGACCGTTGCTGTTATTGATATTAGCTTTAATTGTGTGGGTTTTTTTTCCTGTAAAGCTGAGTTAACCCTTTCAGTGCCGTTAATATTTTTGTTCCAAGGAAAGTATATCTTTCTTCAAGAAGTTCAAAACAGCTTTATACATTGATACATTTGGAAGTATGATACCATGAAATAATGTTGATGTCTACAAGAACAAAGTTCAAAAACAGAAATTGTTCTCATACTGTACTTTGTCTCCTGGAAATCTACTGATGATAAATTCTCATGTTTGAAAATTTAGTCACAATGTAATGGTTAAAATTGAGGATGTACTAAGAAACCTTTAAACAATTTATGGCTGTAGTAGTAGTCAAAAGAAAAAAGCATTTGTAGGAAGAGGTTAGAGTGGAAATGGGCATTTTATTGTTATCTTTTTGCATCATAGCTTAGGTTTTTAATACCCATTTACGTTTCCTTCCTCTGGTTTGTTTGTTTTCTCATCTAAACAGGAACAGCATACCAGATGTCTACTGCACAATGCTATTTAACGATGAAGTTCATACTTATGAGCAGGTACTTTAACAAATTTAACTTGTATCTTCATTGTATTTTGTAGGTTCATCAATACATACAGCAGATGGGCACAATATCAACCATATTGACTGGTTCCTATAAGTTCATGTTAATAATTATCCTCATTGTGAATACCAGATGGGTTAATTGTAATCTTCTTTAAAATACGGTATATCCTCTGTCATTCTCTCTCTCTCTCCCTCCTTCCCCCTCTCTCCATATGCATGTTTATCAATACAGTTGAATAGTCACAACAATTTACAAAGTATATGAAAGATATAATGCAAGAATTATTTTTCTTAACGCTATTAAGAAGATTTTGTGACTTTCAATCTGTATATTATTTTTATATTAATGTGTTTTCACATGTGTGTATGTTTTCATGTGCAGGTCATAAGTTCTTTGAAGAAGGCCGTAGAATGTTCCCGCAAAGCAGCATTGCAGTTTGCAACCATTGTGGACAAGGATGTAAGTTTATTGACATTATTCCACTCATTAATGAATGTTTAAAAAAAAACTTAATTACAGCTTGCAAGTGTGTTGGTAACATAGAGTGTTCATGACTACCATATACCTGTGTTTACTCAAAATCAGTCATTGTGTGCATATTGCATTTAAAAGTAAGAGAATACCTCTCAGCCACTAAATGCTTAATAATGTAAAAACTTTCCTTTGGCAATCTATATTCATGAATAAAGTTGATACTATTGAATTTAATAAATAGTATTATAACTGTATGATTGGACAATGCATGCTAACTAACCTAAGTCTGAATCACAACCAAAAACCCTTGTCCTTATCTTTACCAAATTACATACTGAGAAAATGCTACTAGAGTATGTGTCAGATTCCCATTTTATCAGTGATTTAATTTTATGAGTTAATTAGTCTGTATTTCATTTTGTTATTTTTAGTATTTTTTTTGCTATAAGTTTCATGATCCATCAATGAGATATCACTTGATACACATATGACCTGAAATTTTGAGTTAATGGTTTGATGAAAATGATAAACCAAATTTATTTTCACCACTTCTTTAGGGTCGGAGTGCTGTACGTAGGGGGAACGAGAGAGACTGTGAGAGGGCCAAGAATGTGATTGAGAGATCCACATCTAGACTGAACAGTACCCCATTGAAGGTGTTAGTCATGAACATGGTAGTAGTTGCTCATCAGACATGTGCTCTCAAGCTACTCAACTGGCTTTCGACGGTTGCTGGTGGATCAGGTAATTAACCAGTGTCTGTCCCTTAGGCTTTATACAGGGACCACTCAGTTTCCATAAACAGTGGGTTAATGAAACTTTTACCAACACTCGTCAGGACTCAATCAATTTACAAGAATTGAAATTTCAATAATCATTTGTTATATGTATGTGTAATATCTAGATTGTAATTCAGTTTGGATTATGAAGAAATTATGAATGGAGAAACATATTTACAGTGCATACTCCTTTCAATAACTTATGTAGAATTTCATATAAATTGGAACCACTGTGTTTATACTGATAAGACTTAAAAAATATACCAGTAGTATAGTAAAATATTACTTCAACCAGTCTGTTTGATTCCTTATTATTTCACCATCTGCTTTAAAAAGAGTATGTTCAATAATAACACACACTATCTTTCATTTTGTTGATGTAGATGCTATGCGTGTGTTGTTATGTCAAGAGCTTCTAAGCATAAAAGAAGGCCAGGAGACTGCAGTCATAGAGGAGAGCATGCTCAATGATACACATCTATGGAAAGGTGGGTGGGTCAATACACTGCTTCATTCACTGAGGGGCTGAGAGCCAGGGTATTTTTCAAATCCTTTTGAATAGAGTAAACCCCCTTCTGGCTGTAGGCAGACAATGTAGTCATAATGCTCAGGAGGGTCATGTTTTTGGAACACCATTTCTATGTAATATCTCGGTGCTTACAAGTGGTATGTAGAATGATTTGATTCATGTGGATCTTACTATTATATGTGAGAGAGAAATGGGAGCGATAGATGAATCATCAGTCATATTAACAAATAGGAAAATATGTATTACGGGCTAAATCTTCTCAATATTTGTCATACGATGATATGTTACACAATAACATGTAATTCAAAAGTTTACAGTTTGCTGTCTTGTATTTTAACATTTTCCTTTTTGAGGTATTATCTGAGAATGGACTGTGTCATTTTTCAAGTTGGCAGAAACCAGCATAAATATAGCTACCACGTGTCACATGAACATACTTGTTTTAATACTCTTTTATCACTGCAGTTGCTCGAGCCCAGTGGCATCAGCTGTTTATGAGTACTCTCTTGATGGATTCAGAGCACAAGAAACAGTTTGCAGTTCTCTTTACCAAGGTAAGATTTAACATCACTTTACAGTCACAACAATTTCTTTTATATTTGTAAGGCTTCAACTTTACTTTTTGACTTTCTTTCTAAGCTTTAAGTTTGTATAGTGATGACTCAAGAGAATGGTACCCACAGAGACTAATTTAGGGAAATAATGAAAAAAATGCTTCATTTGTAAAATGGTTGTCTTAAAGTCAAGAAACGGCAACAGGCCAAAATTCTATCCTTCCTTTGACTCAGTTATTAATTATTAGTTTTCATAATATTATATAATAGTCTCTGTAACATTTATTTTAAGTTTGTTTTATCTCTGTAATGATTGCACTTAGCTTTCAGTAATGTTTTGAGTTCATTTTGCCATGATAATATTTTCAATCCATGACTCTTAATCTTCATTATTTCTCATAGCTAATGTTTACCAATGCCAAGTATGTACTAAAAAAAAATAACCTTTTCCCCATTTTTTAATATTTTTAACCAAACATTCTCTTTCTTTTTTCTTTTATCCAGCACTACCCAACGATCCTTGTAGACTATTCTACCATTGATGATCATGATCATGCCCTGTCTATCTCATCTCTCTCTGTACAAATCTTCACAGTACCTACAGTGGTGAGTGCAAGGCTCAACATTGGCAACTGCACTGTCGAAGCCAACCATGAATAACAGGGATTGCAATCAGAGGCTGAATTGTCCCATTTCTTTATAGTTGCAGAGGTTATGTTTTCCCTTTAGTGATAATGTATGGGTTTGCTTGTATAGATGGAAGTACCTAGGGGTGATTATTTGTGTAAGACCACTTGGGTTATAGAGCTGCTATTTCATCATACATTGTGATCTTACATACATTGTAATCTTATCCAAATGTACATTTAGGTTCTGAAATCTTTGATTTTCAAACTACAATGTAATACAAAACAAGCATAAATTTGCAGTCACTTTTATTAAAAAAATAATGTTTACTATTTTAATGCAATCCGTATTAAATGCAAACATATTAGTATTGTCACCGCAAAAGGTATATGTAATATTCTTTTGATTTGTTAACAGTCTCGCATGCTTGTTGAGGAGCACAATCTACTCTTTGTTATCCTGAGAAGCTTTGTAGATCAGACTATTCAGTTCAGAGATGGTAAGAATTGGCAATTAAATGTGAGACAAGTTTCGTATAATGTTCCTCTGTTTACTGTGTATCTTCATATCAACGGTGTTACAGTGATTGTCAGTTGTGTAATCTTTATAAATAATTATGAATATGAGGCAGACAAACAAGCTCTTGATTTATACAGTATGCAAAATGTAGTTAAGGCAGGATTTGCTGCCAGTGATTGAAAGGGATAGAGACCGCGACACTGTATAATACAAATAGTTAGGCTGACCTATTTATTAGACAGTTATAAATATATCTGTGTAGTTGATTTTAAACCAGATTTGATTGTTCAACACATACTTGTATAAACAATGGTTAAGTTCACTTTAGGTGCTAGGAGCCTGTGATTTGGAATGACCAACATTAAACTAACATAGTTTGATTTATGTTTTATCTTCTGATCAGGTATGGAGAATGTATTTCAGATTACTGACTCTTTCACTTGTTGATTAACTTTTTGTTTGTTTTATTTTTCTAGGAAGGGGACATTTGCAATTTCGTAGGAATCCTCCACCCAGTATACGTAGGGCCCTCTATGGACTTCTTGATCTCAGGTAATATAAAAGTCATTCATTATTTTTCAACAAATACCTTATAAAAAATGATATTTTAAAACTTTTTATCATGATGTTAAGGTTATTCTTCAGTACATGATAGAACAATAGCACAGCTGTGTAAACTGTGAAAGTGTGGGATCTTGAGCTATGAAAATGTCAAGGTTTTTATTAAACACAAGGTTTTTATTAAACACCTTCTTTTTATTCATCTGTTTGTATTTTCTGAGAAAGGAAGCTCTGTCATTCATTTAGAAATGCCATAATAAAACAATATCAGATAGTAGTATCATGTGGTATCATTTTCATGAGTATCATTCATGTACATGCATGCTTGTGCAGATGTCACATTCAATTATTGATTTCTTCCACATGTTCAGGTATGTGTTGTCCAACAAACCTGAATCCTGGACCAGTGATCTTAGAGACAGGGTGATGGAAGGAGTCACTGTCTTAGTAGAACTCCTCTCTAGCATGCATGTAAGTAGTGGGGGATTTATTAAAACTGTGTTAATCTTTTAAAAGAAAGAAAAAAAAAATACAATTGGCTGGGGTTCATGCAAGCTGTAGGCTTTAAAGTTTTTGGTTCTTGGCATAATGTATAATTGAGCATGTCCAAATAGTCAGCAGGATAATATGAAACCAGTATGACCAATAACAGAATACTGAATATTAGCTATGCTAATCTTAATAGAGAATGCAAATTATAATTTTGTTTCCCTCCTGTTTCTCGCAGTGTATGGACAGTGTTTTACGGCAAGTTGGTCACCACATAGAGTATGAACCTGAATGGGAAATGGCCATCTCTATGCAGATGAAACTTGGTCCATGTCTGACACTCCTTCTGGAATGGTGTGCATCGGATGTAAGTTGAACCATACTGAAGACGTTGGTGATGATATTGATGATGATGGTGACGATGGTGATGATGATATTGATGATATTGATGATGATGGTGATGATGGTGATGATGGTATTGATGATGATGGTGATGATGGTAACGATGGTGATGATGATATTGATGATGATGGTGATGATGGTGATGATGATATTGATGATGGTGGTGATGATGGTGACGATGGTGATGATGATATTGATGATATTGATGATGGTAATGATGGTGATGATGATATTTTTGATGATGGTGATGAAGTGTTCTTATGACACAGACTCATTTCATTCTTACAATCATCATATATTTAACACAAAACAAATGACCTCTTGTCAATACTAGATTTGAAAATCACATTTTTTTTTCCTTCCTGTTATTTTTGATGTTTCATTGATCAAATAAACAATTTCATATCAGTAACATTGATAACAATACTTTCTGTTTTTCTTGTGACAGAGGTCTTTACTAATCAAGGCATACAGAGCAACCATGGCAGCACTCAGGAAGCTATCTAGAGACCAGCAGAGAGATAATGTAGAAAGTATGTATCTCTTTATCAGACTTACTTGTTGTCATATATATCATGTTTTGTCGATCCTTGATGATTATAAATTGAGTGACTTAGCCATTCATTCATTCATTCAACTTTGTGGTTCGTTTCTGTTTCTCTCATTCTACATCAGTTTGTGACTGGGTGTTAATTATAACACATGATATGAAGCAGAGAAGGATTTTATTCTTTTCTCTATTCTTTCTTCCTTAGTTGAAGATAAGATGTATAGTTGCATCAAGTACACAGTGAGTTCTATGACAGTCAGCATCCACTATGCATTGGTTAGGTTCCTAGCAGGTAAGTTGTACACTCAACCGATTTAAAGTGGTTCTTTCTCTGTCAAATTGGATGGATTACACATTGGTTATTATTAAGAAGATCAACTAATACACATATAAATTATTCTTTTACTCTGCTCTTTTGAATTCAGTTCAAACCCTGTAAAGTATATCCCTATTCACTGGAGTAATCTTTGTCAATCATGCATATCTTCCAATGTCAGGGTATCAAGTGATGATGTAGATCATGGGATCGGTGAACATTATTGTCATAGTTGGTATTCAACATAATCCTAGTTCATTCAGAACCTGGTAATGTCCTCTTTGGCCCGTAGTCTACTGATTCAGATAAACCAGATGCACAGTATAATTAAGAGAAAGTGTAGACCTTAGTCTAACTGCCTTTGTTAAAATCGACTTTAGACTAAGCTCAAACCTAATGTTGGCTTTAGGGTAAAATATGGAACTTCAAATTATCACCAAGCAGTTTGACTATGTGTCTGTGCATCCCTAGGTTACCTATAGAAGCATATTGTGTTTACAGTGGTCTAACCTAGCCTTTGACTTGTTCATCCCATACAGGGCTTCACCTTCACCTTGGTCAATATGAGCTGGGTTTCTACACTGAGGGTCTCATGAATGGGGTGAGTTGAATTATTCAATCATTTGTTTTATCTTCGCCTGATGGTAAATGATATTATGGATTTCTAGGTTATGTCTATGGATGTCTAGCCATCACAAAGAAAGGGGTAGAGGCAGCCAACTTCAGTGTGATTACTAGTCTTAATCTGAATTATATACATTGAAATTGCCATGTGATTATCCTTTGGATGTATCATAGAAGTAATTCCTAATGATAGTAAAAGAATGATTTACTTAGTCTTGAAATTAGGAAAGATCATACAAAAATCATCAGTGTTTTTTGTAAGGATACAGGATACAAAAGCAATGTGGACTTTTGATTTTTTTAACCTTTCCTATTCTCTAATTACTCAGCCAAGCCTACTTCCTGAGGAGTTGATTGAGGACCCCCTGAGGACACAGGTTCTCATTGCACAGGTGCATGCTGGGATGTGGAGGAGGAATGGTTATTCTCTTCTGAATCAGGTGATAAACAATGTTAATAACCTGTATTACAAACATCCTGTTTAACAAATATATGTGAATTGTCTGTAATATGTCTGTGTGTATATATATTTGGAGTTATTGCCATGACTAAGGAAGAAAGATAAAAGATCTACATCAATATACTTGTAAGCATCTTTCTGCGGATAATATGATGATAATGATATCAATGGAAATACTGATTATTGTTAGGGGGTGATAGTGAAATATGGCAAGGGATGAAAAAAAAATGAAAATGGAATAGACAAGCATTTATGAAAACAGTGATTTTATGTATACTGTATACCTTTATTTTTTATTATTCCCAGATTTACTACTACCAGAATGTGAAATGCCAGACGGAGATGTATGACAAGGATGTTATCATGTTGCAGGTAAATAATCTATCTATTGTGCTTTAAAACATACAACATACAAATTATTTGTTATTTAAAATTGTTGTATACAGTAAAGTCAGTTGATATTATGTCTCAGTTAATGTAAACAATGTGATTGATAACTTTTTGACTACGTTTAAACAAATTACTTCTACATATTCAAGATTCAAGGTTCAAGTTTCAATGTCCACATATATTATACAGAAACTTAACTTCTATTACCATTTGATATCTTACGTATAAATCAAGTTCATGTGTGGCAGACAGATGGTTTTTATGATATAAATAATATTTTAACAGCATTTACAGTACTTGTAATCTTCTCTAATTTATTATGTTAGAGCAATGCATAATACAGTAATACAGTAATACAAAATGCCCTTATCTTAACCCATTGCCAGATTGGTGGTAGCTTGATGGAACCTAATGACTTCATGGCATCACTGGTCACTCGCTTTGACCTGGTTAGATGCTGGACAAGGGACTTTGAAGAGAGCAAATCACCAGAGGTAAACTTAGAGGTCAATGTTTGTTGACCATTGAAGATCATTCAATGATAATAATAATAATAATACAATATTTATAAAGCTCATAATAAACAAAAGTTTCTCTATGCGCCGTACAAGCATGAATGACGAGAAATATAATCACATGAAAGGAATCGACACAGAGAAATATACAAATCTTATAAATACTAAAATGACTAATTTAACATAGTAAATAACATAATAAAGAGATAGCTAACATGGTCAAAACAAATAACGTAAGTAAAGATAGTTAAAGCTACTTAATTGAGGCCAAAGAGGTGCGTTTTTAGTAAAAATTTAAATGTTGCAGAAGTGGGTGCCTGTCGTATGAATTGGGGAAGATTGTTCTAAAGGTTTGGTCCAGCAACCGCAAAAGATCTGCCCCCATAAAATATAGTATTGGTGTTCGGTACACAAAGTAATGCTTGATTGCTTGAACGGAGGCTTCAAGATGGGTGGTATTGCTATTCATTATCTTTAAACATTGAAAATCTGGCGTATAATTTGTTTGGATAAAAGAATGTGTGATAACCACTAGGAATTAATATGTTGTGGTAGACCAAGGCTGGCACATGTATATAAAATGCATTAATTTTTTGTTTGACAATGGTTGAGGTAATTTGTTCCAAGATTACTAATTGGTAGTTGTATTGTGTAGCTATTTACCTTTAAAAATAAAAATAAAAAACCACATGAGGAGTGATAGCGATTTACCTCAGATTAGTACTGTCTGTAATACAGTATTGATACCATATTTAAAATAGTGTGGAGATAATAAGGATACTCTATATTTTGCTTCTTTCAGGACTGCAGTGCTCATCTTCCTATCATCACAGAGGAGTTTCTTGGCTTGCTTATTGTCCTATTCTGTAAGTTATTGAAGAAATGATTATTTATAAGCCTAAATTTCAAATGTATAAATGACATACAGTTTTTCATTCCAATAGAAATTCACAATGACTTCATGCACTGTTAAAATTGAACCATGAAAACCGGGATGTATCTAGATAAGAGAAGAGATTAAAATATACTCACTATAAATTTCTTCATGTTATACATGTGTTTTTTAATATTAGGTGATGCTCTAACAATTAAGCATGACAGAATTTATATCATAAGTCAGACATGAATATGAAACATGATTTTGATATCCTCTTTCAAATCCATCATGAGAAGTAGATTTATGCAAATACAGTTTTGAATAAAGAGATAATGCATTTCCCTCTTGTATTAAACATGATCATTTTCTTTCCCCCTGTGACTGACCATCATATGTTATTGTGATGTGAAGGTGAGAGGTATGTGAAGGGAGTAGGTAATGTATCTGATGAAGCTAGAGTAAGGAGAGAAGTACTACATCAACTTTGTATCAGTCCTATGGCTCATAGTGAACTCACCAAAGCACTACCTGAAGATGTAAGTCACATTTTAAAAAATTTGATGTTGATAGAAAATTATTAAAATGCATGTTATTAATAACCATATAATACAAAAGGGAGCTAATTTTGTTTATTTGTTATTATTATTTTAAAGTGGGGAAAAATCAGCCCATTCCTGATTTATTTATTTATCTTAGTTATTTATTTATTTTTATTTATTCATTTATTCATTTATTTATTTATTTATTTATAAGTCTTTTTTTTTAGTAAGGCTGCTCCATCAGTAGTTTAATACTGTTTTCTGTGGAGGCCCTACAACATAAATACAAAATTTACAAACATATGGATGTAAACAATCCAAATCAAGACAAAATGAATTCAGTTACAAAATTTTTGAACAAAAGGAGAGAAACAGCAACAACACAATGGAACAGTTCAATGATTAAGATTATTATTACGCCAAAACAATAAAGCAAATGAAAAATTTGATGGCACATTTCTTAAAAAATTAGGTAAACTATTCCAAAAAGCCGCACCATCAAATGAAAAACTTTGTTTTCCCATCTGGGTTTTTATTTTGGGCATTTTCATGTAAATATATTCAGTAAACTTTACACACTTCATTTGTTTGATTTTACAAGTCAATGAATGCTCAAAAAATGGTATTTTGAATTGACACTAATTTGTCCTTTTCTGTATTCTTCCTTTCCAGCACTGCCATGAAACAGGCATGGAATCAGTCATACATGACATTGCTGACTTCAAGTAAGTAAAAACATTATCTTACATTCCAGAGAATCTATCCCTCTGCAGCTGCCTCAATGGACATTCTAATCTCCTTTTGTACTAAAAGAATAATTATGGTGTGTGAAATATAGTATTACATGGTAATCAAAGTAATATAGTATTAATGACTGCTTTGAGAGAAATAGTTGTTTTTATACGCTCTCGGGAAGTTTACAATTGGGCTATTTCCCTTGGCAGTTGTTTTTATACGCTCAAGGGAAGGTTGAAATAGCTCAATTGTAACCTTTCCGAGAGCGTATAAAAACAACTATTTCCCGAACATTAAAGCAGTCATTAATACTTTTATATGCCGAAAAAAGAGTCAACCTTTGACTCCATCTTGGCCTTTCTCTAGTGAATCTGCACGGTTGTTTTTGAGAATGTATCTGTGAGAGTAGATCTAGACTAGATCTAGATTCTGGTCTAAGCAAGATTTTTTTTCAACTTTGGGGGTGGGCCGGCCCTGTGGGGAATATGGAGAAAAACCTGCGCTTTCATATGACACCTCACTTATTGAATATCACCTTCAGGATCACGAGCAATATTAGTTTGAATCTAACTTCGATAATTAAAACATCGACCAATGCATTGACCAGTGGCAGTGCGCAGTGCATAGAAGTATTAAGTACAGTGTGTGCATGCAATCTCTATGAGGATTCTATTTTTAGTACTAGTCTAGATCTACTAGGTCTAGGCCTAGATCTAGATCTAATCTAGATCTACTAGATCTATTTTGAATATATTCATGGACAATTTTACGTACCCTTTTTTTGGTGTCCTTGCTGTCAGCAAGTCTTGCATCTGATCATCATCAAGAAGTTGAAATCTTGGGAGAGTTTCTTCAGCCATTTTTGCCTTATTTGTATACGGTGCGCTGTACGTGCTAAATATAGCAACCAATTTTTTGCACATGTACGGTATCCTCGATCGGTCAAACCATTATTTAACGTGTCGGCCTATGGGTATTTCACCATGGCTGACCTATTATCCCGCAAACTTGAAGTTTACCGGGCGATTTTACAGGAATAGTTGAAGTTTATGACTGCTCTTTCGACCAATCAGATGGCTGGATTCCTTAGGTGAGGTATATAAAGGAAATTATTCCACTTCTGGCTTAGATTGCTGGCAATGTTTCGAAGTATTTATTATGTATGTCATTATCTCCTTAAACTATAGAATCTTGCTTTATTTCATACATGTATGACCATGAACTTATATCACCTCTCGTAGGAAACCTGCTGGTGGTGTAGGGAAAGGAATGTATGAATTGAAGGCATCATGTCTAGATGAGTACTCTCCATACTTCTACCACTACTCTAAAGTGGATCAGACAAAGGTACAGTATGTCTTCATGTAGCTTGTCTGCCCATATGGGGTGGTAGAAGGATGCTTACATCAGTCCAGTACTCTTTAGATATCATGCTTCATATCTTGAGATAATTCAGACGTAAAGTAGGTCAAGCGGAAATTAAGCCCAAGATTACTAGATATTAATCAGTTGAAATGCATGCTATAATATGGAATGAAATAATCTCCATCAGGTTAAGAGTTGTTCCCCTTTAAAGGTAACCTTTTACCAATGTTTGATTACTTTAAAGTATCTTTGGATTTTGATCTTCTATAAAGCATAAGAATGAAGTTAAATGTTGTATTCAAGAATATTCAAGCATGACAGAATCCAGTTGTCTTTATTATATCTAAAAAGCGAGTAGAGACATTTTAATAAGCACCATATAAAAGCGGAATACTATTATCAGAATGAATTTGATTTTTACACATTGATTTAATGTTTGTTTCAAAATGCAGTCAGAAGAACAAATCAGACAAAGAAGGAAACAGGAAGACAAACCACAATGTAAGATATCAACACATTTCTCTCTCCTCTACCTCTGTGACTGTGTCTTTTCCCCCTCCCCCTCCCCCCTCCTCGTACCCTCTCTGTGTGACTGTCTCCATCTATCATTCTCACTCTATGCATCTCTGTCTCTCTCTTTCATTATCATGATGTGTGTCATTGTGTTTTATGAGTTGTATTTAATTTGTTTCTATCATATGGTATCTCTCAATGATTGTTCCAAATCTTTTAAAATTATTACCATGTCTCTCTTAATACTTCCGAATAGTTTTCATACTCTCTTCAATGTGTGTCATAAGTTATATGAGATGTGTCTTGCATGAATCCATCTCTCTGTACCCACCCTTCAGTGATTCTACCCTATGCGATGCCAGCATTGATGCCAAGTTTCCAGCCTCTCCTGAGGATCCTATACAGTGATACCTTCATGTTCATCATCAAGACACTGCTGGTCAGGATTAGGAAACCCAAGGGGATCCACCTCACTGATAACATTGTACACAGGGTAAGATTCTTAGCAGAGATTTATGTATTGATAAAGGAAGGAGTGGATGAATACTAGGCGCTAAATGGATAAATGTGACTATGTATTCAGCAATAAGAACACATGTGGTTGATTGGATGGGTGATGGATGGGTGATGGATGGATGAATGGATGGACGGACGGACGGACGGACGGACGGATGGACGGACAGATAGATAGATGCATGGATGGGTGGAAAGATAGATAGATAGATGCATGGATGGATATGGATGAATTAATGAATAAACTGGGGCTGGATAGTGGAAAGAGTAAACCAATGTATGTAACTTAAAAATAATGATTTGAAGACAAAATAACTAAATATCAGTCTTATCCTTTTGATTATTGAGGTTGAGAGTTTCTTCTAAAAGCACTTTGAATAAAGTGACCTTTTCAAGAAATTTAATAGGGATGTCTTCTCAATCTACCAGTCTTTTTTGTTTGCATTCAATATTTACATGAAATATGACTTTCTTTCATTGTACAGACCTTGTACCTGGTAGGTGTAGCTCTCATAGAAGCAGAGGCCAGTCATAAAGAAGGCAATCCAATGACTTTCATCATCAAAGGATCACAAGGTATATATGTTCTTTCAATTGAATCCACTTTATTAATAAACATATATGATTATCCCCTAAAGTATATACAATGAAAAACAATATAGTAGGGGTCTTGTGCCTTGTTAAATGTACATTACTTTAATACAAACAGTATGATTGAAAAAAAAAATCTGCATTATATTTTGTAAACAATATGATTAATACTGAACTTGTGTGTTAGCACTGTAGAGTAAAGAATATTACTATCCCCCCCCCCTCCACATAAAAAAAAAAGATTCAGAAATTAATCTAAAATGTTCACTTTTTGAAGATCGATCAAACCCCAATCAGTGAAAATGAAATAA
The DNA here is from genome assembly GCA_003118195.1 of Hemicentrotus pulcherrimus. Lineage (NCBI taxonomy): Eukaryota > Metazoa > Echinodermata > Echinoidea > Camarodonta > Strongylocentrotidae > Hemicentrotus > Hemicentrotus pulcherrimus. The sequence goes on from BEXV01000125.1 coordinate 324,723, forward strand.
TACCACTTTTGTTTTGAAAGGATCACCTAACATGTTTGAAGCACTTCAGAGCCTGGTTGGACATCAGAGAATTGAATCTAACAAAGATTTCTTGGAATGGGTCATCAAGGTGAGATACTCCTGCTGTCATTGTTTCTTACATGTTTTTTACTTACTTATAAAGTTTATTCCGATATTGATTTCATCTTTATTTTATTAACATATTCATAGTTTTAGAGTGAGAATTTGCTATGTATGTAAATAGATTACAGTTTGTGCTGAATAGTGTAAACAAACACTTCATTCTTGTTGTTAATATAAATCTGATTGAGCAGAGGATGCACAGGAATAGGGATGACACCATAGTGCAGCATTATTAAGCAGCTTATCCAGTATGCAGAGGTCTTGAGATGAAGCATGTAGTCAGTATGCACCCTAGTAAATAAAAGTTCATGCATATTCAGTATTATGTAAAAGCAATACTACACTATTCTACTTCTTATAACAAACATTTGATAATCGGTGGGATTGCCTTTTTGTTTTGGTCACTGTAACCACATAGCACACAAATCTACAAACCTTCAAAACTCATCCCTGAACCTTTTGATTTTTTTGTAGAAATATGAGGCCGTGCTGAAGCTGGCTGGACGCTCTACCAGCACCCAGATGAAGCCTCCTCCAGCCCCAGCTGCTCGCTCTGCAGAGGAGATGGACAAGGAGGCAGAGGAGAAGAGGAATAGACAGGAGATGGCCAGGAAGAGAAGAGAACATCTCATGAAACAGATGTCAGCTATGCAGAAAAACTTCATCAGAGAGAACCCAGAATTCTTTGATGCCACCAATGAGGGCGGGTCGCCACGTCACCGAACTGCTTCCACTTGTAGCATGGAGACAGGGTATGTAGACCTACATTAACAAATAAACTGTCAGTCAGGGAGAAGACACTCCTGCTCTTAGTGTTTTATTGCGTCTACTCTGCAAACTAACAGAGCTGCCTCTACAATGGAGCACTAATATTATAGTATTCCTACGAAAATTGTATATTTCCTGACATAGTAGGTTTGTAGTAATACGAAGAAGATCAGCAATCCATCAAGAGCAAAGACAAGTTAAACTCTTTAGCCCACTCTATATAACCTTTTTTTAAAACCTTTTTTATACAAGAATCCATGTAGTAATTAGCATGATGGATCTATAGACTGATCCAATGACCGGGGTAATAGTATATCTGTAAAGCACTAAGAGACGTCTGAGATGTATTAAGCGCTATATAAGAGCTGAATATTATTATTATTATATTTAAAAAAAAATACTTTCTGGCATCTCCAACATTGTGCATCTTTTAGGAGTATTTAGCTTAGGGTGCTACTTCATTGGAAATGAGATTGATCAAGTATTCTCTCTAAAAACAAACTTGTTTAGGTATAACCCTTACATTTGTTTGTAGTACATAAAAAGAAGGAATTTGAATAAAATGTTTACAGGAAAGGCGGAGTGGGCTGAAAGACGTTAATTTTTTAACCTGATTTTCTTTTTGTTTACATGATTTTGTGCTGGAAGGTACAGGATATATCTATTTCATTTCGTATATCAAATAATGATGTGATCAAGTTCTGTTGCTTCTATCCACACAGTGATGTACATGCCCATGACTATCCATGCTGTCTTGGTCCTAGTCATAGTCCATCAGTAATGGCTGAATCATCAACAGCTACCTGCATACTCTGACAGGAGGAAGAAGACATCACCTTTGATGGGAAAGCCATGGTACTTGCAGCTTTCATTCAAAGGTAACGAAGCAGTATATTTACTAGTTTATTTATGTCAATTTGTTGGATTAAAAGCGACAAAAGGTATTCCTAGAGCAGTGACTACATGTATGTATTTGGATTTAAAGTTTTCCATACATCCATTAAAGTATGGTAAGTGAATAGCTTTCCTCCCAAGGGATAGAAACTATCAATAATTCTCAAGGTTTGTCTACTTCCTCCACCCCTGTAGGGTATCACTATGGAATGTCTATTGTTCTCATACTTCCTTGCATTCCAGAGGTAACATCAGTTTGTTGTTTCTCTCAGATCACAATTACATACTTTGGTAGTGAGAATCGAATGTTTGAACGAGAGAAAGTGTATCCAGAGCCATCATCTGCAGACAATTGGCCATGCCTAGCATTAGTTAATAGTAACATGTAAATGGTGATTATGCAACCTAGGAGGGTTGAAATAGCAGCCGTTGTAATATCACATGTCATGCTGTATGTTACAAGCATCTGCCATATATCCAGTAGAACATCAAAACAAGAAGTAAACATGATTTTCTTTTCTTCTGTTTTAATTTCAGATCCACGGTTCTTTCAAAGGCAAGACAAAAGACTATAGAAGATGGGGGTAAGATGCTACCGCAAATTTGAATTCTATGAATTGTTTCGTTTTCCATTTTACAGATAGATATATTTTGCAGGTTAAGTTGAATTTAATTAATGGCCAATTCAAATTCTCACTTTGGACTCATTTAAAGAATATTAATGATAATACTCATTATTCCTTTGCACAAACCTTTCTATTTATAAGTGCACAATGCTAATCCATGAAGCTCATTGTAGCACTGGATAGTCTGTGAATAAAGCTTTGAATCCTGATTCTTTACTTGACCATACAGAGAAGTTTGATCCAATGTTTGCTAGTTCTGATCTGTACTGGGGAACCAATGTGGGTACATGTGGTCACATCATGCATTCAACATGCTGGCAAGGGTAAGTCAAGTTAGATTATATCATCAATACCAATTCAATTAACATTGTAATGTGATGATAATGAAGGTATCAATTGTAATGTGATCGTAATGGATATGTATTAAAAGATTACTGTCAAGCTTGTCACCACATCATTTACATAACCACACAGAATACCCTTTCTTTGTTCATACCAATTCTTTTTCCTCCAACGTTGTAATTTTAGTCAAATACAGTTTCCTTTATAATGCTTGTCATTAGATAAATTGCTGTTAGTTTTTTGTTTTTAAGTTTTAAGATTACAACAACAACAAAAATCTATATATTTGATCTTTCAAGGTTGTGGGACCACAATCTGATTCTAATGTTTATTTCATTTTGATATGCATAGGTTCTTTGAATCACTACTTGCTAAGGAGCAAAGAAGGAACCTGAGAATGCGAGGGATCCTGAACTATGACATCAGTCAGCATCAGTTCCTATGTCCAATGTGTGAGACGCTAAGTAATACAGTCATACCTCTGCTGCCCTCTGTAGTTGGATTACAGAATGCTACCCAAGAAGGTGCACCAGTTGAAAGGTGAGTGTATGAGAGGTTTTTTTTACTTCAAACCTGTCCTGTCTTGAGCAGTAGTTTCCTTCATCTTCTTCTGCTTATTAGAAATAGTGTGTAGAGGAGATAAAAGGGGCAGAACTGGAGGAGGAAAATGAAGAAGAATATGCATGTTTCCTCAAATCCCTTTGTGTGATTATATCAGTTTATGAGTGGTCATTGATTGTGCTGTCATATGGGAAGATTAAATCATAGAATGTATAGTGGGATGTAACAGCTTGGCTATTTGAAATGAATACAATAAAACAATGTATTGTATTTGAATGAGATGATAGATTAACACTCCATAGGTGAATTTACATCATTTGCTCTCTGGCAAATTACTGAAGATTTGGGCAAGCAGTAACTGACAAACTATATTTATATGAAACAGAAAATCTGGAGAGACTGCAGTCAATCTTCAGGAGTGGCTTGAAGGCATCCAGAAGACACTCCAAGCCTCTGCCCAACAGAAGGAGTTTGAGAAGGAGCAGGAGGAGGCTGGCGTGGTCCCCATGGAGGCAGGAGCAAACAGTGCAGCTGCCTCAGATGAGGAGGACATCGAGGAGAAGGAGGAAGGAGAGGAGGAGATGGCTGGTGAGATGGAGCTGGGAGCAATGGGAGGAGAGGAAGGAGGAGCACAAGGTGGAGGAAGCCTTGCTGAAGGAGGAGATGGGATTGGAGCTAAGGAGATGGAGGATGAGGGCAAAGTAGAAGGAGCTACAGCTATGCCAGGAGCTGTGGAGGGAGGAGAGATAGGAGTTGGCAGTAAGTATATGAGTCAAATTCAATGCTAATGATTCAACTAATTGCTATTAATGATATCAAGGTATAAAGAAAATATTACATTCCAAGATATTTACAAGTTTCACTGATTCATGTGCTTGCAAGTTTTTTGGAGACACTGTTATAGAGTTTGACAAATGTGTATGCCTTATTGTGAATAAATCTTGTGAGGATCAATTTGTAAAATATCAAACGGAATAATTGGTAGAAAAAACAACTAATATTTTGAACCACATTCTTTTCTAAAAGAGAGAAGAAGTTTGTCTTTTTGTATTAAAACCTCTCTGTCCATTCATTGGTACTTTTTTCTTTTGGTGAGCTCATTATATGGAATAGATGAAGTTAACTTTTTTTTTGAAGACAAAGCAATGATTTCTTCATTCTGCAGTCAATCAATACAATATGTTTATCATTGTGAATGTATCCCTCCTGTTTTATTTCGTAGGTTTCATTCAGATCTCAACCATCCCTTCTTTGAAAAGGCTTCTTGCTGAAACAGTCTCCCAAAAATTTCAGCAGCTCTTCCAGTTCATCCAGGTTTCATGGTCAGTTTCAAATTCATGTATTTTGCTTTGGAAGTGTTGTAGTTGTACAAGAAAAAATGTTGTGTAGTTTTTCCCTGCATCAACACTAAACTTTGAATAGACACATATGTTTTACTTAAGAGAGTGCATTCTTTGGGAAATGGTGTATTGAGTAGTAGAGCTTCCTTAATATTTCTGTGCTATGTATATATTGTGATTTCAAGTTATAAAGGATGTGCGTGTTTACTACATGTGTAAATATTTTTTGTTGATTCATTGTTGTGTTCTTCTTTTTGTCAATAATTCAGCTTGCCAATTTCAGAGAATGTTAAAGAGATGATCAGACACTTTTCAAGATCTGCCTACACCGTAAGTAAACAAAAGGTTATGTTGTGTGTGATTGCCATTTTTGTTTTCAAGTTAAAGTGTTAACTGCATTTAGTTTCAAATACATATGTATACATGAACTTTTGTTATGTTTCAACTTTTCATGTTGCCTGAGCTTTTTTATAATTTATATAGAAAGCCCCTTTATGCATGATGAGAAGACAACCTGAATGTGCTTGGGTTCAACCTATTTAAAATCCAAGCTGGATGGAAATGAATTTGTTTTTTTTTCTTCATTTGGACAATGATATCTAAGCTCATTTTATTGTGACATCTAAACAAACACATCACAATTACATCATAGGATTCTCTAGATCAAATGGTCATTAAAGATATCTGGGCAAAGAATATCAATTTAGGGAAAATTTCTATATAAGATGATACAGTACATGCATGTAAGATAGCAATTCTTTTCATTTCCATGACTGCTATACTTATCATATTACAGGTTGGATTGGGTGTAATGCCTCATGATGATGATAGCAGAATGGCTATACTAGCCTGGAATACATGTGCCTATACAGTGCAAGTCACAGGTAAGGGTTACAGTGTGTAATAATACTACTAATAATATTTGGCTCTTGTATAGAGCATATAACATTATAACGTCTTCATGCACTTCCAAAGAGATTTGGAAATTACAATATTTCTGCATATGAAAGGAGTTCAGATCATTGTAACATATGTAGTTCAATGTTCTATTATGGATATTTGTGCACAACTTGTGTATTGTGATAAAACAAGTGTAGAAATAAAACAAAGTTGTTTTCCACCTTAATGAACAGTTAAATGTTGCATAGTTTGTTTCACATTACATTTGTGCTGTTTCATTCTAGAAACCCAGCTAAGGAATGAAGGGAAAGCACTGTTTGGAGCATTGTCACAGAGACAGGTAAGAGACTTGGTAGTTGAGTGTGCAATCAGTATAGAGCAAGAAATACTGCTGATAAGGCTGTATCCTTATCTAACCATCAGGTTGTGATGTCACAGAAATGCATATGGAACAAGAAAATAATTGTTGTAATGTTTAACTAGTTGTAATAATGCAAACTGTAGAAGTTCTATGAGCAAAAAGAAATCTAAGAAAATGAATGCACAGCAAATTGCCCCCCCCCCCAAAAAAAAAGAGAGAAACATTTTGACAGAAGTATAAGACACAAAGACATCATGCTTGTCATTCAAAACATTTATAAAAGTTTTATTGCAAACAACAAATCTAAGAAAGCATTCACAGAGCAAATTTGTCCCTTAAAAAAATATCTGTAGTGTAAGTATGACAGAAGAAGAAAACTCAATGAAAATCAAATGAGTACACAATGTTTGAATTTGTTGTTTCAGATGGACTGTCTACGTTGTTTGATCAGATACTCTGTAGTGAATAGCTGCCTGTGTAATTATGCCCATGTGCAGAGGCATGCCATTAGACTACTCTCAGGTAAGTCAATGATTGTATAAAGAATATATATAAAGCAGTTTTAACTTAAAAAAAAAATGTTTACGTGATGGTAATAGTGTTTTTAAACTTGATAACTGGCATTATAATGCAATACTCAATGAAGGTATTGTTGACCTCTCTCCTCCCCTATCTCTCTCTCTCTCTCTCTCTCTCTTCTCTCTTTCTATCTCTCTCTGTTTCTCTCTATCTCTCTTTCTTGGTATTGGAAGGTGATGATGAATCAAAAAACCTATTTAAAGAGAGTCATATTTCTGTTTGTTTTCATTTTATTTCATAACTTTATTCTTGTGTGTATAAACAGCCCTCTACCCTCAGGAATCCAGTGGAAGACCATCTGATCCTTGTATCCTAGATATTGAAGTCTTCACATTACTGGTAAGAATAGATTTAGTTGGATTTAGTGACTAGAATGAACTTATGGTATAATTTATTAAAGATCAAAGGGTCAAACATGTACATGAAAAATTGCTTGTAATCACGATATTCTGAGAACCTGTTAATGGATTACAATCAAACTTGAATCTTAAAAGTTGCTCCTGTTTTGGTTTGTAAATCGCTCTATGGCAAAGGCATCATTTTCGACTGTGTGCAGTTGAAGATCCACTTAGTGATTATCCTTTTTAGCCATTTTAGTCTTATCTGGAATGATCTGGAAATTTTTACTAATTATTATTATTATTAAGTATTTGAAGTCACCTGTGCCTGGGAGGCAAAAAGCAAACTGAATCACTGTAAACCACGGGTCTCTCCTCCCGGTATAACGGATTGAGGGTGTGCAGGTGGACCTCTACACCGCGGTTTCCCCCTACTCTTTTGAGAATAGTGTAGTGGGTTCTTAACGTGCAAAGGTGGTGACTCTCCTCTACATGGGCCTCCATTTAACATCCTATACAAAGGATCGAGATTTTTACACTTAAAATAACTAGCTTCTATGAAACAAGGGGAGGGGCACATTAACACATAACGCAGGATTCATTCATCCGTCTAGGTTGGATTCAAACTTGAGATCTTTGGTTCGATAGGCAGATGCTTTACCGACTGAGCCAACTCACCTCCTCTAATCTTGACTCAATCTGTAGAATTACTTTGATTTGATTACTTTTCATTAATGAGCATTCTTTTTATTCTCAGTCTTTTATTTGGTCATATAAAACCATGGGTCTCTACTTACTTCCCTTTTTGTTTAAATGTCCAGGTGAGTGTATGCATGTCACTGCCTCGTCTGTATAATAGCAATGAGAGAGTAGCTATGAGTCTGCTTGGTGGTCCAATCAGTGATCATCATCTCCTGAGGGTAGCTCTAGCAGCTCATCTAGTCCAGGTCCTACTCACTGCATCAAGAGATATCCCATGTAAGTTGCTCTCTAGATCATCACTTTGCGTTGTAGTCTTAAGTTTAGAATTGAAATTTATTCAATAGCTGTCTGTATGAGGAGTGCAAGGTATGGTTGAATGAAGGCATCCAGATGGAAAAAGTGACTATGTAGTATTACCGATTTTCACTTCAATTCATGCTATATTTACTTCATGTAGCAAAAAAAAGGAACTCAATTTACAGATATATTTCTAGATATTTATTAAAGAGGAGTATTTTGCAGAATTTCGCTACCTATGTATTTGTAAAATTCTATAGTTTTGTAACTTTGTTTACTGTTTTATAACATTTTGTGACTGTATCCGTCTTATAAAAGGGAGTTTGCTGACTTTTCAACATATTTTCATTTACAGTTGAAGAATCAATGGAGGAAGAAGGAAGTAGTGTTGACGACAGCAAAGAAGGACATGATCTTCTACAAGCTTGTTCAATGCTCAAACAATATGCAGGGTATGTTCACTTTGCTTTCCTCCACTCTTTATCTAATCCTAACCCCCCCCCCTTTCCCACCCGCCCCCCCTTACATAGATGTATATTGTGAAAGTGTGTATTTGTGTATATGTGTTTATAAATTGTATTTCTATATTTTGATTGTTGTTATCTTTTTATGAATGGAAATATAACATTAAAGGATATAAAATTGTACACTCATCATTATCTCGTTTACATTCACTTTTTCTAGTGTTTATTTTTTTAGTGAACAATTATACTTCAGATGACTGATACATGTTTATTATATGTGAGCTTTCATGACATAAGGTTTGGTTCATTGTGATGATTATGATTTTTAATGATTTTTTTTAAATAAAAAATAAAAAAGGATGGTATTGATAGGCTTGGGAGGGTTAAACGTGATAGTGAAGAGGCTATTTGCATTTGTGATGACAAGATCCATCAAAAGTGATGAAAAAGTTACTTTTGCTGACATTTATTTGTGATTGCATTAAAGGTTAGATTAATTGAGAGAACATGAAAGATATGTTCTGATGGTGACTGATGATAATGCTTTTCATAATGTCAAAGATGGAATATGACGTTGAGGATGGTCTTGATGGTGACAAGGCTTGTTAGTCAGATCTATCAATGCTTATTAGTTTAGATGTAATGATAATGATCTTGGTGATATTGGACCATGACTCTTTTTCTTCAGATTGGAAGCAGCCCCTCTCCCACCTGGATGGCAGCTAGTCAACCAAGTCCAGGTATCCTGCCTGCCGTTCCTACGCTCTGCTGCCCTCTTCTTCCACTTCCTGACCAGTGTTCCGTGTCCAGCAGAACTTCAGAGTGAGTTAGAAACCGAAAGTCAACTTTCAGAGTATAATCAGGGTAGGCCCTTCTCTCTTATCTAGAGTTCATGCTTGTTGAAGGCATGGTGTGATGTGAGACTTACTTGACTTGCTTGAGTAGCTAGGGAGGTAAGTGGATAAGTGGGTAGAATGAAAGGTCCATCATTTCAATCAGAGCATCAGCATCAGATCATCAGCACATTGTTTAGATCACTGGTTAGTACTCAGTGACTGAATCATGCCATGGAAAATCCTTGAAGAGGTCAACCAGATATATTTTCATATATAACTTTTATTGAAATACACCCACCTGTGTATTCCCTATCTTCATTTCATATCTTAATTGAAGGGGTTTTAGTAAAGTTTAAATGTAATTTTAAAATGCATGATTTCAATCACTGAAAATCGAATTTTATTACAATATTGAATGCTTTATTCCAATAACACTCTAATCTTTTTTTTTTTTTTAACTCTTGGTACTTACTGTTTGATGGAATGGATTGATGTGCAATTCTCATATCCAAAAAACTCTGATATTACAAAATTGAGCTTGCTGTGTATATTTGCGACTATGCATGAACAGACAAAAATATATATTCCAACCACTCCTACTGTCAATTTTGAAAACTACTCTAGAAAATTGAAATATGATGATGGTCATAAAACAATATATGACATGAAAATACAATGAAAGCAATAGAAGTCAAAAAAGATATAATCATCACTTGATTTGAGGAAGAAGAAGAAAAGAAAAAATCGTTATTGAGGTTCAAAATTTCCTTTATTAAGTTAAAAAAAACTGCTATTAATTAAATCTGTTTTTAAACACAAAATACACTGAAGAGAGAAGTAGGAAGCAAGGACTAAAGTTTAAGGAAAAATGTTTCAAGAATTGTTTCATGTTTTACTTGTTCCACTTTTCCATGAAGGCTCCAAGATTTAATAATCACTCAAATGATTTAAATTCTACATATTTACTTGATGTCAAACATACACCCACCCATATCAACTGCTCATGACATTGCTTCATACCCTAATGTTAATTGAATGTGTCTCCCTCCATAGATGCAGGCATAGATGAGTTTGAACCACTTTGTAAGTACCTTGGCTTGCCTACCAACCTAGCTACCCTTCTAGACTGTTCAGCATCACCTATCATGGAAGACATGATCAAAAGATGGTGCTCTCATCCATCCATCAGGATCAAGATGACTGAACAGAACCCTGCTCTTGTGAGGTGAGTGGGGGGATGGCATAGATCGGCATTCATTTTATAGAATAAATTTTCCAAAGGTATTTTTGTGTTATAATTTATATATTTTGTTTTTAAATGATAAATACCAACATCCATTTCAATTATTTAATCCATTGATAAATACCTTTAAAAAAAATATATTTCTTTTTGTGTGTTGAAGATGGCATTATATATTGTGTAATCTGAATTTCTTGAGGATTCTGATATGTTAAATTTGTATTTGATTGCTGTAGGTATCCAATCGAGATAAACCAGCTGATTGACTTGCCTCGAGACTACAGTGACCTCATGAATGACAGATCATTGTTTGCGTAAGTCTTTCAATCATTTTCAAAGTTATTCAAGGCATTTGTATTCTTCATTTCTTTATTTTTAATGTGAGGGGTACTTCAGTGGTCATTTCTTGTCAGGTATATTCTTTAAAGTCATGGGAGTGAGTTCAAATCTTTCTTGCTTTTCACCTTACATTAATTACAGTAAGAAACCCAGCTTTGGCACTTGTGTCATTTGGCAAAAAGCCATTCTACAGTTTGCTACTCTTTAACCAGGCGTAGGCAGTAGGTACCTTGTAAGTAAATCCCTTGAGTGCATGACCATAGAAGCTTTGCTGAAGTCAAAATATATTCCCAGGAACAATCTAATATGATTAACCTTTCAGAAATAAAAGATTTCAAAGAAAACAAGTGGGTACTATTAAGTAAAATAATGTTATGTAATCTCTTGCTACCGGTGTAGGTGCCCACGAGGTAACAGTACAACCCAGAGTGACAGTCGAGCCCCAGCCATGTGCCTGGTCTGTGGGACCGTGGTATGTTCTCAGAGTTACTGCTGTCAGAGAGAGATCAATGGAGAATCAGTGGGAGCCTGTACTGCACATGCTATCATGTGTGGAGCTGGCTCAGGTGTTTTCCTCAGGTATAGTAATCTATGAGTATATGCTGAAAAGAGAGTGGAGGTTAAGAAACAAAGGAGAGTGAGAGAGAGAGAGAGAGAGAGAGAGAGAGAGAGAGAGAGAGGGGGGGGGCAATGAAACAAAATGAGAATTAAAGAATGTACAAACAGAGAATCAGAGAGAATTCATGGGGGGGGGAAGATAAACAAACTTCTTTATAAGGGCAAAAACACCACTTTTATTTCAGTTAAATTATGATATTGCAAAATCATATTTAAATGGACAGTTATTCACAATGCTATAATTGTAATACTGGTTCATAGTTATCAGTTTTTTTTTAATCATTATATTGCTGGTATAGGGTGAGAGAATGCAACCTACTATTGATGTCAGGAAAGAGTCAAGGATGTTCCTACACCCCACCCTATCTAGATGAGTATGGTGAACCTGATCCTGGGCTAAGGTGCGTCAAATATCATCTCATTTACCTTTATTTCTTCCTTTGGGTTTCTCTTTACATTTATTTTATCTCTAAAATGAAGCATTATACCTGTGTGCCGTAGGGTGACACAAAAAAACCCAACATGGAAAAGATATTACATTTGTACTAATATTGAGATGGATGATAATGGCAGCATTACACACTGTGTATTAGAATGCAATACTTATACTTTCTCACCCACACTCTTCAAGGTCAACATGCATTATGTGTGCATATCTTTGAAAGTGGCCTGAACATCAACTCTCTGTTCATTGTGGTTTTATTGTAAGAATGATGGAATGTCAAATCAACTATGAAGGCACTCTTGCTGCTGATATATGAATAGTGATATGAAAATTTCAGACATATTAGCAAAAATTTTGAACTGGGGACTTGTTTTCATTTGTGCAGGCGTGGCAATCCTCTGCATCTGAGCAAGGAGTGCTACAGTGAGCTTCACAAACTCTGGCTCTCTCATGGCATACAGGCAACAGTCAGCAGGAAACTAGAAGGTGCCTCTCCTCTCATCAACTGGCAGAACATGTAGTTACCATGACAACATCCTCAATGACAACATCTTCCATAGAGATTAGATGGATAATCAGTCAATTTGCCTTTGAATCTCTTGACAATGGAAATGTTTATTTCTCATTAAGTTGCTATGGTAACAACACCCCATGGGGGATGAAGAAGCTCAGTCCAATGTCTCTAACTGTCAGAGATATATGACTTTAAGGGGCATTACATTATGATAACATGATTTCATTCAAACAAATATTTATGATATACTGCATTCATTCACATCTTTCAATTACTCTATTAGCATAAGTATTACATGAAATACATTTTGATGGTACATGAGCATGTACCGGTATGTGTTATAGATCTATCAATGTTTTGGATATAGGATGTACTTTAAATATTGCGAATTTGGACATTTTGTACAAGTAGTACATATCTAGATAATATGAAATAGATATCTAGATGAAACTAAAAGTGCAAAAAAAAAAAGTTATTAAAGTAGGAAATAGAGTTGTAAAATATGTGATAATGTGATGTCATTTATGAGTACAATATTTACAATGGTCGCATTGCAAACCTAAGTAAGTGCTCATGAACAAAATATCTAGACACCCATATAGATGGGTGTATTTCCTCCTGGAGATAAACTTAATCACAACTTAAGTGACAAACCTTTCAAAAATTGAATCTGTATCAAAGTCTTTTCACTATTGACAAGCATATTCAAATGTGGCCTTATCTCAACTACAGCAAACATATTGACATAAATATTGGAGAGCAATTTCTCGGGAGACTATGCTCGTCTCCCATGCCCAGGTGTATAAATAAGAAGTTGGTATGAGGGATGTGTCATCATGAATAATCAGCTCTAAGTTAATGATGAGATAACCCATTTTGATTTAAAGGTTGCAAATGTGAAAGGTCAATTGTCATTGTTAAGATGCAAGTAGAGGAAATTTTGCATCATAATCAAATTTAATGCATTTTCCTCAACTGTTGGAAAATCTGTATATCAGATCTATCAGAAAAGAGAAGACCTGTAGCTTAATGTCATAATTTCTGGCTCAGAGTGTTTCAGGGGAACTTTAGAAGTTGTTTCTTTTTTTGGTTGTCCATCAAATGTGGTAGATCTTTCTTATTGAAATTCTTTTTACACTGATGTTGAAACTAAAATGTATAGCGTTATTTTCTTAGCATAGGTTATTTGGCCGGCAGTGATAATATCCATAATCAAAGATGTTATTAATGAAACTTTAGAAGGAAAGAAAATGTTTTCAATCAAATGAGATATTTCTTTACATTGCTCGACTTGACCTAATTTAGATTTTCACTTCCTCTTTGTCTGCAGTCCACTTTCATGAATACCTGTGTTCATATGCAAAAAGTTGACAAATTCAAGTGTGTGTTTGAAAAACTGACTTTCATATATTTATGAGAGATGCTTTTGATTGAAACCTTGTCGAAGCAAAGCAAAGAAACGTTAAAATCTATCATGTAGTTTGCACGATATCTTTGCATGGATTCTGAATCTATTGGATTTTATGTGCTGTGAAAATTAAGACTTAATGAGTAGCAACGTGTATTAAAAGTGGTCTCTGGTAGAGGAAAGCCTGTGCCAGATGACTTGGTATTAGTCACTATTAGCGTACCATTGTAGACACTAGTTTGTTCTCCTCATGAATGAAACAATATGTATATATCTGGTCATTTTTATCACTTGCAATTGATAATGAAAATATAAGAAATTGTTTTCTTTCATCATACTTTTGTTTTGCGATTCAGAGCTTTAGTTTCAAGAGGTTCAATTGAAATGCATGTATTTGTTCTACATTTGCTTGTAAACAGGGTATGAATGCACCATTTTAGCGTCAAATACTAATTCTTGGGAATATTATTTATTTTCTCATTGGATACAGGAAATATTCATTTATTAACTTTATTATTCATATCTATGCATGTAATTATACTGACAAAATGCAGACTTAGCATGATTGAATAGTACTTGAAGAAAATGAAAGGGATCATCTTAAGAGCAAACTATGTTGCTATTGTGTTATAGAAAGGTAAGTTGAAATAATAGCTTTATTTTTGTGAAACAGCTAACTGTAGATGAGATGTATATTATGCTTATAGTAGAAACCCTGTTTGTAAAGTTCAATATTTGCTTGTAAAATGCAGAGATTTACCTTAGCTTGCTTCTTGAAAGAAAAAAAAAAAAAAACATTAACCGTCCCTTTCTTTCTCAGCATGCACAATTTTGATTTTGTATAATTTTGTCAAATTTCTTATTCTGAAGGACTGTTCTTTGATGTAATTAAGTTGAAATGAGTTTTTTTGACTTGAAGAGAAAGTAGAGTTCTGGGTAAAGGTGAAAAATAATTTGTGAGCATTATCATTGTATTGTGCAAGTGTGGAAGAACATCAGATACAAAAAATTCCCTGAAAAGCATGGCTCTTTGAATGCCTTAATATTCTAAATATGGCATGTAACATCATCAAAATCAGGACAGGTTTTTATGCCACATGTTCATATCGTCCCATATACATCTTTCTGTGTACAGTGCTTGTTACTTATTTACCAAGACTAGGCCAAATTTATTATCACTTTGATGATTCTAGAACCTTTCAGTACACACCAATACTTGTATGCTAGATGATCAGCCCTTTCTGATTGATTCCACAATGTTTCTCTCACTATGAAATCACATGACCAGAACTCAACTTTATCTTTAAATTGCATGTTTTCATGTAGCAGTTGTAGGCTTGACCACTTGGTGTTTTTTCTATCTTTTTGAATATTGACTTTCTTTCATTGCCAATTCAGTTAGTTTGATATCTCCTTGGTATTTCTTTTCTGATTCAAATTTACTTCAATTACATGTACTTTGATACATGAACTACTTTCATTTAGCTTCTAGCAAAGTTTAGTATTTTGACAAAAGATTGTATACTATTGGCATTTGTTTCTTCTTTTTTTTTTGTAGGAATTGTTTGGAGGGGAATATTTTGTGAAAATTGCTGCAAGTCATTATGGGAGCAAATTGCTCAGACTTTTATTATCTTTAAAAAAGAGGAACATAATGAAATAGTTGGACAGGTTTGAAAATCATAATTATATATGTGAAGGTTCAAAAAGCTATTCAAAATGGGTGATGCCAATCTTATGTCAAAAGGCTGTGCAATTACAAGTAAACAAATAAATAAACAACAGTAGAAAAGACAGAGCTTTTTGTCTGATTAGATATGAAGTATATATATTTTTTGCCCAGGAATGTTGTTGGTAGTAATTCTGTGTTAATGGAAGTTTTGCTTATGTTCCTGTATATATGCCATGAAACCATTTTGCAGTATTATTTGCCTGTTTACCCAACCATTTTATTTTTTAGCCTTGGATTCATGTACGTACATTGTAGCTCTAATTATTCCCCTCTTCATTTTGCTGCTTTCATACTTTAAATTAAGTATACCTGAAACTGAGTACAGAGAATAACATATTTTAATTTCAATATATAATGTATGTCATTTCTTAAATGAAATAGTTATGTTCAAAATCTAGAAGAGATTTATTAAAATATTCTTGAATATAAATTGGCATCATGGACTGAAGTGTAGGAATCGATTAGATATGAAGTATCATGTGAGAAAACGGGGAACCAAAATTGTAAGACAAGTAAGAGGGATATAATTCCCTGATAAATCGTTTTAACATTTAGTTTGATTAATTATAGTCTACTGTAGATCATAGATATACTAGTTTAGCGTCATGTATGTAAGCTCACCGCGTAATGTCCATTTTGTTGTGAACTAGAAACCATGGCTTGTTTGTGGCAGAGAATTTTTTTTCTCCATATTTCTTGTTATCTTCCCATCAATAAATAAGAAAATCAAGAAAATACATATTTAGTTTTAAATACAGAATAACCTCATCTTATTGTTTAAGAAGAGTTGGGATGAAGTTGTAAACGTTTCAAGTCAATTTTTTTGGAATCCATTATTCATGCCACAATGTCTACTTACAGAGACTTTTTTTTTATGGTTGTCGGAAATTTGTACGGCTCAATAGGAGAAGTAGTCAAGGTTTTATTCATGTTAATTTCTAACTGAAAGGTTCTTTAAAATTTGACTTATTTACACAAAAGTATCAAAGATAAATGTTGAAATTATATGGTGGTAAGAGAGAAAGAGGTTGGTGTATGTCAGCTCAAATGTTACCACTAAAGAGAGCCATGTTAAGACAGCATTGTCTATGCCATATCGTATCTTAATGAACCATTTTGCATGTACATGTATTTATATCATTTTTGAGAGTGTTCATCATTTGTTCATATTATATATAGCAAATTAAATTTACCAAGTTGTTTGGTAAATGTTCTACGTCACTTTCAATGAAGACAACAAAAGCCTATTTTTTCATTATTTGTGTGAATTATTTACGGTTGTTGTGTCGAGTGTAATCTGAAGATGTTTATTACAAACTTCTGATAATAAAAAGCACCAGGTATCAAAGAGGTACTTAGATACTCAATGAATCACATCTCTTAAAATGTGCATGGTGATGACCCGATGTTCCTACACAGGATACATGTTTACATCTGTTCTTTGTCAAGTGATGCGTGAGGCACAAAACACACTTAATGAAGAATGTCATTGTCATCAGGGTTCACTCACACACTTGCACACATTTCACATCACCATACCACATTAAACATTCTTAGCATATTTTTATGATGGATATTAAATTGAATTAATTATTGACTAAATAGATAAGTTACTAAAGCCCTGTCTTAATAAAACTTTTTTGATCTCACCCGAGCGACATGTGGATGAGAAGCAGTTGGGGGTCTGATCGTAAAACACGGGGTGAGCTTTTGCCTGGCTGAAGGACACAGTCTTAACCAGCCATCTGCAAAAACCTCACCTGGGTAGGAACCCCAACTCCCTTATCACAATCGGCTGGTGCAGGCTGTGTCCATGTTTACATTTTTTCACGGGCCTGACGTCATTCTATCTGGGTAGAGTTCCATGGCCGTCTTAACAGGCCGTTTATCAGGATGTAATCTGGACAACGTCCGGACGTCACTGGGATCTCGCCCTAGCCCAACTAGGGTGAAACTCACCTCGATATTGTCTGGACGTTACCTTGATTGACGCGTCTTAACAGGAAGGGGGTAGAACGTCATCCGGACAATATCCTGACGACACCGCTATTATTATTATTATTATTAATGGCTATGGGTATTCCTGTGAAAACTGTCAATTTGAATAAAGGTAGAATTTATAAGCATTCATTGATGAATAAGTTTAAAAAATAAAAAAAAACCTTGATAACAGTTCTGACACCTTGATCAATGAAATACAAAAAACAGACAGTGGACATGACAAAGTTTATTCTTTTAAACAGAAAGTACTTTTAATTTGAAAAAATAAATATTTCAATTTTACAGGCTCATTGGTTAATTTGAACCCATGCAACCTGACAATCAAGGCAGACTAATATTCAGCACCTATCCGAAATAGAGAAAGGAGCAAGTTTTTCTCCAGTAACATACACATCACTATGACTTGATCATGTCAAATATATAAAATATAAGTGATTTACTCACAACAAAGAAATGGCGCTTGTATCTGAATAAATTAACATACTGATAGCAATCATAATATACCCTGATTTCTCATAACTTTCTGTGCAAAAGACTGACCATACCTATGCAATGCACAAGGATATGATTGTCTCCTCGTGCAACTGGATACAATTGTACCAATAAGGCTTTAATATACAAGTAAAGATGCACAATCATTTGTTAAAAATACTACAACTTCTCTACTCTCAAACTGGGTTTTACACAGGTGATTTCTTTTTCTTTCTTTTTTTACAACCTGTTGTATTTAGAGCTTTTCTATTAAACTCTTCTACAATTCTTCATTTTTCCTTTCTGAAATAACAGATTTTTTTAAGAACAAAAACTGTAGAAACTGAATAAAGAGAAACTATAGCAAACGTTTTGGCCTGAACTAATAAGATAATCTGTTATCATGACATGACTGATAATTCTGCAAATGATACAAAGCTATCACCATCATTTCACATATGAACAAAAAGAGTGGGATGTTATCTCTTCTCTCTTCTTTTAACCCCAAACTATACAAAAACCCAACAGATAATAAGATAATCTTCAAAGGACAAACATTCAAATAAGCTATCCAAAATTGTGTGCTAAGTCCATATTGTGAATGTCATAATTGTACTTGGCATAAACATAACATTATATGGGAAAGATGACAAACTTTACTAAATTCTTGTTATCCCAGAGGAAAAATATTTGATGTATGCTCACATGAAACTGTGCTGACACTGGCACAATACTGAACATGAAAAAAGGTTTATATACTTAATACACAAAGCATTACTTGACAATAAATTAAGATTAGAGCAAAATGGTATAGTAACATCACAATGCAGCGCCCTTTCCCCCCTCCAAAATAGCTCAACATTAGTAAAATTCTTTGAGAAAACACAGTAATGATTGCTATTTGGCAATATAAGAAAAATGAGTTGGAAAGACATTGTACAACTGTACATGTAATCGTCTTTTGACATATATTGAACATGACAATTCAATTATTCATATCATTCAAAATAATAAGATCTATGTATCCTGGAATGTCATTGCATTAAACAAATTTGCAGAAAGTACACATAGCTCCTTAGTTAATGTATATTTTTACCTTACTACAGGGTGTATTTCTTACTAGCTTTAACTCTTAAAGTGCCATACTTGTATTTTTGTATATTTGTATCTATGACCGTTGCCTACCAAACAGTAGATTCTTCTTCCTGAACTTCACATGTGAAGTTTGATATCAATCCATACTATTACCATGGAAATTAATAACAAAACTATGAATCAAGTTTAAGTTGTGATACCTGTTTGTAAGCACGGTGGTACTGTAAGATGTATCATTCTTTAAATTGACAGTTAAAACTTTGAAATGATATCACTGTTTTTTTTTTT
>BEXV01000125.1:390334-401415 GCA_003118195.1 Hemicentrotus pulcherrimus
GGGGGGGGTCGGTTGGAACACGCATATGCGTACCCTAAATAACACTGAATGGGGGGAGGGGGGGGGGCCGGGGAGCGGAATTCATTGTTTGCGAGTGTTCAAAAATCGACTTGCGCCAAAGTTGCTTATGTGATGTTTGAATAAAACAATTTGGATTTGGGTATTGATTCGGTCTTTGTAGATCCAAATAAACATCCCAAACAAAATTGATTGTGCCACACATGACACATATAAAATATCAAAGAACATCGATTTTGTCACAAATATTCTCTTCATCGTAATGAACGTCATGACCTTAGTAGAGCGCTTTAGCAAACACGACGGAAGCAAAGATGACGGGAGAATTCACTATAGATTGTTCGGCGATACAGCTCTTCCGTCGTGTTTAGGGAACGAACGCTATTATGGCCAAGAACAGTCATGAAAATCACAAAGACGGAGAAAATTCTGGTTCGCGCATGCGCAGAATAATTGTTTCGCTCGGTTACCCTCGGGTCCGTCGTGTTTGCAAAAGCGCTCTACATACAAGTTACACATGAAGACGGGAGCATAGTACAGGACAATCTCGGTAGAGTGAATTCCCCGTCCTCTTGCTAAAGCGCTCTACTGTCATAATGTTACCGCGATCTATATCGTGACCCTCATCGCTATCATCATTGTTTCCACCATCATCGTCATGTCCATCGTCACGACCATTGTCGTAATCTCTTCATTGTTACTATCATCACAATCGTCAAAATAATCGTCGTTACCATCACCATTATGACCATCGTTCCATCGTGACCATCGTTATTATCATTATGACCATCGTCGCCGTCGTTATCGTCATTATATTTTCATCCCTTATTTTTGATTTTACCATGGTCACAGAATACGTTTACAGTCCTGTATTCTACGAGATGTATCATCACGTGATATCTCCACCACCATCCTTGGACAGAAGGTACCTTTCCCGATTGGCATCGCTCCTACAGCCATGCAGAGGATGGCACATCCAGAGGGAGAGGTGGCTATGGCAAGAGGTGAGAACTAGTGACGTAGCTACAATGGGCACGGTTAAACTTGTACCCCCTCCCTGTCCATGGAGTGGGGGGGGGGGGGGGGGGGAGGGGGGGGGGGGGGAAAGGGGGGAGGGGGTAAAAAGGAAAAAAAAAGAGGAAAGGACAATAATGATAATATCACGATTATTAGGACGTGAGAAAGTGAAGAAGATGGATGACAGGGCTGAAGGCAAAAGGGATGGAAGGAAGGACAGGGGAAGAGAAGGATTTTTTTTTTTACAGGAAATGTCTAATATGAAATNCCTCATGAATGGACTCGAGCTACGCCTCTGGGTAATACCTGGTAAGCTGTAACAGGATTATGTTGAAACCTTTAAACCTATAACCAACATCCGTTGCTTACGATGCGTCATTTGAATGATGTATAATAGGGCTTCGTCAGCGATGGGCACGGTCTTTGATGGTTATGTGAAAGTGACATCTAACAAAATGCCGGACAAAATGTCAATAAAAAAAAAAGAAATAGACGGTACATTTTTTAATTACTGGCGCTTAGATCGATTAGCGAAATGACGCCTCATGTGCCATTAGTGAGTTAAGTAAGTCCACTGATTTTAGTTGCGTCGATTCTCGTTCTCCTTGATCTAAAGTGACCATGATTTCTGTTATTAAGAGAATAGCAAAAATCATCATAAACCCAATCAATGTTCATTTCAATTAAGAGCTCGACTCTTGGAGATCCTGTCCATAGGCTAAGTTAATGCCATAAGCTTAGGCTCATGAAAAAGTTTCATGGGGTTGGAGATTTCCAAGAAGTTGGAGTAACAGAAAAGTAAGCAGAAATAAGACCGTTGTATCATTATGCACGTAAATCAGTTCAAACTTTTCAAACAGTAAATTGAAAGAATTCAAATGACAATTCCTTTTCATTTGATCGTTGACCTTGACAAAAAAAAATATGAGATCGTTTTATGAAAATTAACAGCCTTCACGTGAAGCTATAAGACTATCAAGCTTCAGTGAATCACTAGATCATAAATATCAGATCTAACCATCGTCCAGCTATTTCCGGAGATCATAATATAATTCCTGTTGTTATTAAAACCTGAATATAGCCGCCACTGCCATGGGAACCGGCATGGTCCTGAGTGCTTGGACAACCAGCACAATAGAGGAAGTGGCAGAAGCATCAGGCAACGGTCTGCGCTGGTTTCACATACACATCTTCAGGGACAGGTCAATCACCCGGAAAATCATTGAACGAGCGGAGAGGGCGGGCTACAAAGCCATATTCATTTCTGGTGATACGCCTGTATTGGGAAGAAGACTCAAGGCGTTGAGGAACGAATTTGCTCTGCCGTCAAAATTTAGGTACAAACGAATACGCCAGGGTTTTGTTTATTTGCACACAATGAGACCCAGTTAATTAACACGTCATTTAACTCAAGGCTGCATGCTAGGTAATCTAGGATGTTATATTTGAGTATTCTTGTTCATCAACATAGATCCGAATTAAAGCTCTTTTTTCCGTGATCGTTTCCTGACTCTTTCCATAACAAATATATTTCTTGTTTTTTGTTGTTAGTTGATTTTGGCTTTTATGATTCTGAACATTCGACTTTTTTATACTAGACTTTGACGAGTTAGATAAAACATCAATTTCTTATAAATCATATCCTGACTGTATTAACTAATGGTCGAGTTTAGTTATTTGCTATTTAAGTAACGCTGCAGTGCAGTATAGTAAATATCCACAATGACGGTCCTTTTTGATAAGCGAATTCAATAAAAGCAATATCAAATGCCGAAACTCTAGTTTATGATTATATTCTGAATTGAACTTGAATTCATGGCAGGATACAGAGCTTTCCTCTACAGTTGCAGATTGAGGATGGGACAGACAACGACAGTTTTCCGAAGTATGTGAACACTCAGATCGATGATACCGTCAGCTGGAACGACATAGAATGGATCAGAAGTATCTCCTCACTTCCAATTGTCGTTAAAGGCATTCTTACTGGTACAGTGTACATTATTTTGTATTGAAATCTGAGTCAAACCTCACCAAGGACTAATATACATGTAGCCAACATTCACAATCATCAATATGAAAACTCGAAGTCTTACTAGAATGAAATAGAATACTATCAATGGAATTTATTTTTACTTACATTTATCAGTTGCAATTTTTTATATAATCGCTTTAAAATGGCACATCTTCCCTAACTGAAAGACACAACGCGTTCTACAACCTGGCTGCGTTAGCGGACGTGTAATATTTAGACAATTTGAAGAAAAAGTATTTGAGCCTGATCATCTGCTGTGGAAACCTTTATTAGTGTGTACCTTTTTTGAATGGTCACTTTCATTTTCATTGGATTGCTTGATTTTTTTTTCGACCTTTTTTTCTAATTGCAGAAGTCGAGTACAACTTATCTCCATATTGGGAAATGAGAGGACATTTTTATTGGTTTTTATAAGTCAATCACACCGCCTCGCAAACCAATTCTTGGTTATTCGTCATGCAGTAAATTATTGTTCGGTGTGTTATCGATTTGGCGCCGGTTTCGTAGGACAAACCTTTAAAGGTAAAGACCAATTATGGTCATGCAATTGCATTGTGAAAGAAACGTTGTGGAATCAATCAGAAAAGGATGATCATCTAGCATCTAGCATCTGCAAGGTTCTGGAATCATCAAAATGATAAGAAATTTGGCCCATTCTTCGAAAAGTTACAAGCACTATACACATAAAGATGTATATGGGACTACCCTATATCTCTCACAGACCATGAGAGAAACAAATTTAAAAAATATATGAATTAGTAGGCGGTTTCCTGGCAATTTAGTTATCATCGTGTATTAGTCAAAACATATTCTTTCACATGATTGGTAATGAGAGCTTCCATTTCATTTTTTTAAATTGGGGCGTTTCCAATACTGGTCTTTACCTTTGAGGCGAGGTTGTTTCAAGTTTATCCAATAACTCCCATCCTCCCCCCTTTCTTTAAAAGGCTCTAGTGATGACAATAAATAATGGTGATAAGTGAGTTACGTAACAACCTCGACATTTTCCTCTCTCTAGCGGCTGATGCCCGAGAAGCTGTATCTCGTGGAGTAGCTGGTGTAGTGGTGTCTAATCATGGAGGAAGACAATTAGACGGTGTCCCTGCATCGGTAAAGTCATGATAATCATTTCTTCTGCTTCTTCCTCCTTGTCTTCTTTAGCTTTCCTTACTTATATATTTCCTATTCTTTTTTTGTTAAAGAATAATAAATTTTTTTTAATACAAAGATAAAAATGGGAAGAATAGATCAGTGAATATTTGATAAATATCGGACAATATATAAGAAGGCTGTGGATTTTTAAATCAATAAGTTTTCACAAAATAATTCAAATCTGTGTGTCAAATTGGCAACACGGTCTCTAAATATGATGTCACTGCCTCACAATTTAAACTTTGTTGAATGCAATAAATTTCATTAAATTCCATTTTGATCTAAAGATATATTTTCTTCATGCCTATCTCGATTATATATCACGGATAACATTGGTATTGGTATTGGTATATTTTATTTATTCACGTTTAAAAACGAGAAAATACATTTGTGCCCGCATTCAGCAAAAGCTGTTTTTCAGCGAGGCCGTGATTAAAAAATATTTAGAACAGAATATAAAACAATGAAAATACAATTTACAAACAAATATGCAAATTATAATAAGTGAACATATATACAGAAATTAAAGTACATGATCGAATCATAGTGACAAAATGAGGGGGGGGAAAATAGAAGGAAAAAAAATGATCTACAAGATTAAAGAAGTGAGCAAATATCTTGAATTTTACTAATCTCAATGTTGTAAGATTTAAAAACATTTATAATTCTGAAATTGTTGGGTAGGGTATTAAAAAGCTTTGATGCATGGTATAGCGGACTATGTTGAAGAAAATTTGTGTGAGGTCTTGGAAGGGGAATTTGTGAATTTGCATAACGGAACAAATAACCTACATTAGTATTAAATTGGATCAATGATAATAAAACAGGTGGACCAAGATTATGTAACAACTTAAATATAGTAACTAAAACCTGTTTGACCCAATATTCTTTTAGCATGTCAATTTCAAGGGTTTTATAAAGAATTTCAGTGTGATATCTACTATTAACTCCAAGTACAGATCTCAAACACCTATTTTGTAGTGTTTGAAATTGTAAACCGAGTTTCTCTACCGTTCATCCAAATCGTGCTGCAATAAGCGAAATGAGGCCGAATTAAGGTTTTGTACAGTATTAATGCTATCTTTTCATCTGTGAATTGTCTCATTCGCTTTAGAGCAAAATACGTCTTTAAAACCTTTTTCTTTACATGGTCTATTTGTGGGTTCCATGAGAAATTGCAATCAAGCAAAACTCCAAGATATTTGCATTCCATTACTCTAAGTATTTTTTTGTTATTCAAACGAATATCAACATTACAGAAACGACTAAAATTTGACTTTGAACCGGTTAACATGATCTGACATTTGTCAACGTTAAGTAACAATTCATTATTTGAAAACCATGCCGTAGCTGATTTCAAATCACAATTGATCACTTTCTCTAATATCTTTGGGTCTTTTGATGCAAAATGCATGCAAGTGTCATCCGCATACAGAGAAAGGGAACATTAGTTGATTGATTTATATAAATCATTCAGAGTGATAATAAACATCAATGGCCCAAGGATACTTCCTTGGGGAATCCGCTCGTTACTTTTCTGCTCTGTGACATGCTACCGTCTACCAAAGTGCATTTTTCCCTATCATGGAAATAATCCCGGAACCAACATATTGAATTTTGATCAAAACCATAATATCCAAGCTTTTTAAGCAAAATCTCACACGATACAGAATCGAACGCTTTTTATAAGTCAAGCGTTACAATACCTACTACATACCCATTGCCTAATTTTTTACAAACATCTTCTGTGAGGGATAAGAGTGCAGTCAAAGTCGAATGTTTCGGGCGGAAGCCGTGTTGGTTATGACATAATAGTTTATTCTTTGAAAGGTTTTCCAGCACTTTATATAAAACAGGTAAGACCGATATTGGCCTATAGTTGCAGGGATTAGCTCTATCACCACCTTTGTGAAAAGGTGTCACCCGGGCCCTTTTCCAGCACAAGGAATTTTCCCCTTTCTTAATGACGCATTGATGATATAAGTTAGCGGTTTACCAATGTATTCAATAGAATCTTTTACGAAACCGGCTGGTATTTGATCGAGGCCAGTGGCCTTATTCCTTGCAATATCATGAATACATTTCAAAACCTCGTTTTATGTTATCTCTTTAAACTTAAATGTTGAGTTTACTTGAGTCATATACAGATCATCATCAATATTACCACCAAATATTTTGGTTCCCTTCCGTTTAGACGGTAAATCTACAAAATGATCATTCAAACATGATGCGATATATTTGTATAAGCATATTTATATAAGCATGTTTATTTAAAACTAAATTGAACTTAGAGCTCCATTTTTCAAAAGCACTGATTGGATCAGGGACAGAAAGTACATCATCCCAATAAACTTTACAGAGATCCAATTTAAATTGGGCTAAATCGAATCTTTTCGTATTACGACTAAACATATACTTATGATGTGTTTTCATGGCTCTTGCTCTACCAAGATTACATACTGTCATAAAATGGTCGCTTAAACTCAGTGGGATGACATCACTAAAAGAAACTTTTTCATGATTAGAAGAATAAAACACATCAATTAATGTCTCAGTCACACAGGTTACTCTTGTTGGCTTATTTATGAATTGTTTCAAATCGTATTCTTCACTTAAACGCTTCAGAGTTTTCGTTTGACTTGACATAGGTCTTTTTAATAAAACACAATTGAGATCCCCAAAGATAATACATTCTTTAGAGGAAGACTCTAAGAGTTGTAAAAAAGTTTCAAATTTTTCAAAGTGTGCATTGTGGGAATTTGGTGGTCTATACCAATACACTATTAAGAAGGGTTTTTGCTTTGGTAAGCAAATCTCCAAACACATTAGTTCCAAGCCATCAACAAGGAATTCATTTTTTATACTGAATGGTACGGTGTCTTTGATATAAGTTATAATTCCACCACCATTTTTATTTCTATCTAATCTCACAATTTTATAACCTGATATGGATATTTCAGGGTTTGAAATAAATCCATCTTTCGTGTTTCACATAAAGACAAAATATGCATGTTGGATGGGTTAAAATATTACGAATCTCTTCATAATTCTTCATCAGAGAGCTAACATTTAAATGGCAAATATTAATACCAGAGAGTGAATTAAGCTTTTCAAAACATTTATCGACACTTTCATAGTTACATGCATCCGGATTTCGAGAACAAATATAAGGTTCATCGACGTATCGAGGGAGTTCTTTAAGAATACAAAGATAACACATCCAATTGGCATCAGAGTTAAATGTATCAGTAGATGCACGAGAACATCTCAGATGAGCCCATTTGTTACAATGTACACATAATAAGGCATTATGATATTCTTTAACTTCTTTCCGGCAACCTAAACATGGAAATTTAACGTGAGTCAGATTGATTTGTCCAGGCATGGTTTATAATTAGCGATCGAAATATAACAGAGTGGTAAGGGAGTTCTTAAAAGTTTTAATGTTCTTTCATGCTCCCCCATATTAGATAGGTCTACTTTTTGGGGGTCATTCTGTCATTCAGATCAGTGGTGAATAACGAAGGGATGTCATCACCATTTCTGACCACATTGCCAATATGTCTCAAAGATTCAAAGATTTTCATGATTTTTCAAAGATTTCTAACTTTCTTATTTGTCGTCCGTTTTTTCTCAAACTTTCACTGAATTGTTCCTCTAATTTTTCTGCTTCTATTTAAACCATTTTTATATCATGGTGGACTTCACTTTTAAATGTTCAATAATACCTTTACAATAACAAACAGACAGGACAAAGTAGAACAGCGTCAGCTATTTTTGAGGTCTTAGAAATCTTTGTGAGAAAATGACATCTTGCAAAAGGCGAATACAAAAACAGTGCAAACGTTGCGTTGAATTATTGGAACAACACTAATTTTAGTCTTCTGTTTTAATTTAAAAAAAAATGATATGACATTAAAGTGACATGTTTGATTTTCTTTGTGACGGATCTTCACTAAATAATGATTTGGCCTATATTTCATTTTACCATCTTCCTCGACCTGTTGAGTCCCGGTGCCTTCGCAAATTGAAAGTTATGATTTTCACCAATGAAACAATTAATTTCTCACTGCCTTGCCCCAAACTCTCTACCCGTCCAGATCGATGTTCTAGATGAGGTAGCTAATGCAGTCCGAGGGTCTGGTGTAGAAGTCTTCTTCGATGGTGGTGTTCGATCGGGAACTGATATCCTCAAAGCACTAGCGCTAGGAGCACGAGCCGTCTTCATAGGTCGACCAGCTCTCTGGGCTCTCAACTATGATGTAAGTGTCATTTCGACGCCAGATTAGGACAGATACCGTCTATCACAATGGTACCCCCGGATAATACCTCCCGAATAAGTACTCCCTGTGACAACTATCCCTAGGACAATCACTTGGACAATCACTCATTTGCAACTATCATATCCAGAAAACTACTCCCTAAAAGAAGAAGAAAACAAACAGGTCATGCATATAAATCAATATTAATCTTGCATTTGAGTTTGATTGTGTTTCTTGCTAAAATTATCTTTCGAAAGAAAATTATCCTTGTCATTTCCATTTAATTACAGGGCACAGCGGGCGTCTGCAAAATGCTGGAAATTCTGAAGATAGAATTTAGCGTAGCCATGGCATTGACAGGTAAGAGTAAAGAGTGTGTTAATCATAATTCATTTTTACAGTATATTTGATTGTAAATATTATAAAGTCATCATGAATATTGAAAGGTCAAAGTGTGTTTGATTGATTTCGACACTGCCCTGCTCAATTGTTACTTGTTTTCATCACCAGTGTTCTGCCATACGCCTACTCCTTGATTTTGTGATAATCAATATTGTGAAATAATCTGTTCATTTTGTCTGCAAGTTCTTCATTAACGTATTCACCATTCAAAAATAGTGGTAAAACCAAGTACATGTACTATAAAGAATACAGATTTAACACTCAGTTACAATAGTTGCATAGGATATAAAGCCGTGTTTATATCGGACCATTAATACATTTGAGGCCCATGAAATCTTTCCAGATTGTTGAACTTTGGGACTTTAGACGAAATAGCTAACTCCTTTCATTTAATGATTTATCTTCTTGTCAAACACAGGTTCGCTGAGTGTTGCTGATATAAAGAAAGATTTGCTGAGAAGACAAATCATATACGCCAAGTTGTGAGATTTACGAAATCCTGTAAAATTATGTAGCATCGTTTATCTTCTTTCTGTTTCACTGAAGCTTGAATTAGAAAAGTTTGACATCAATATACTATCAAGGTATAAATCAAGTGTGATTCTAAACTATTACATCCTACACGTAGGATAATTGCCATAATATGTGTGTCTTCCATCCATCACAATAATCATAATTCAATTTGTTAAATGTGATTTCTTATTAGCGCAATGTAGATGAGTTTGAGTATAAAATTAATATAAACGTTCAAACCTCTAATTCACACTTAAATTGTCTTCCTTTGTAGTACATGTATTTTGCTATATTTGCTGTGTCGCAGTTATTATATTGATCATGTGTATTTGTTTTCTTTGTCTATAATATATGTAGCTAATTGGTTTGTTCTATGTTTATGTTTTCCTTTTATTTGATAGTATAAACACTGAAGTATGAAGTATGGACTATGTAGTGTTATGAAACTACTGCTATGATTAATGTTGGTACTGTAAGTTACAGACGGATATTACTGTTTGTTACAGACGGATATTAACGATAAAAAACTTCTATTAAAAATTGGCTGATCTGTGGATTATTTCACTGAGTGTATTAAATCTTGAACATGCCTCACTGGGAACGCAGTATCCAATGGTAATATTACGATTGTATTTACTATCTGCAACACGAGGACAAGATTAATTCCAATATTCCAATATTAATTATACATCAAACAATGTCGTATTTTAATACAAATTCTGAAATTATACTGAGTTACAATAACTGCTAATTGGATTGAATTTAGCAGTATAATTTCAGAATTTGTATTAAAATACGACATTATTTGATGCCGGCTGCAAATGTCATACTAACTTGATATACATGGCCAAAATGATGAAAGTAGACGTTGAAAGAGCTGTATAATTAAAGAGATGATTTCGCTTGCCTCTTCATCGCATCATGTTTTTCTCATTTTATTTTGATACGATTTGAATCGAATCTGAACTTTATTTCAACTTACTATTATCCCCCATACAGTAAGTTTAGCCAAATGATATAATGTTATCCACGAATAGCCTACATGTATTCATAAAACTTTTGAAATTGCGCACCATTTATTTCTAATGATTTTTTGACAATAATGTTATCAATATCATGACAAAATAAAAACTCTCAGAAGCTCATGTTTAAGCTAAGTATATGCAAAATTAATTACAAATATGAAAGACTCGTAAATTATGATGATGGCCAACCATCATGACCATGCTACGGTGAATAAAAAATTGATTTAAAAAATCGCAATTATCTACTGATCAATGATATAAATATTCATAACAGTATTACGTCTCCGTGAAGACGAGTTTATGAGTACAAAGTATAAGTGTGTATTTGCAACACGATAATGTCAAATGATTACAGAAGGCCCATATTGTATTTGGTGTCAATCGTAGTATTAACCCAGGGTAATAAATCACACAAACACGGGGACACCCCCATATGTAGTAAGGTCAGCCAAAATAATATGTATTACCCACACATAGCCTACATGTATTTATAAAATATTTAGTATTGTACACCAATTTTTCTATATTTTTTTATAGAGGGCAGTCCCCTACCCCACCCCACCTATTGAATTGCAAAAAGAAAAAAGGAAATAGGACCACTTCCCGTTCGCTCACTCTAATAAACGGTTTTAATTCGCATTACATTTACCGAGTACGACC
>BEXV01000126.1:49023-62376 GCA_003118195.1 Hemicentrotus pulcherrimus
ACGGTTTTCAAAATTTGTAATTCCAATCATTAATATCTTGATAATCAGACAGGCGATCGGCTTGTAAAAGTCATGGAGTTCCTGACTGACCTAAAGGTTTATAATTATCATTGCAGCATGTGTTAAATCATGGATTATTTCTAAAGGATCTAAGACAAAGTTACCGGATCCCTTTAAAACAATGCTTTCAAAAGTATTTGAAATTCTATGGGGTTAAATTACTTTAAATCATCAATTATGATAAAAATCAAAAAGTTTGTGGAAGGTTGTTGTAGAATATAAATGCTATCTTTTATTCTTCAGACTTTGTTGACTTTATTCTATAGGCCTTCTCTCTCATGAAGAGGAAAAGAACAGATTAAAGCTAGGAAATGATTTGTTGCTTAGCTCAGAAAATTCAAATTTCAGCCGTAATTTTATCTTCTAGACTCGTGCAACTTCTGCCCACCTGTTCTTTGTCCTGAATAAAATTCCATGATGGGGAAATCTTTTGAGAAGGCTTTGGTTCTCGTCCATCTCATGGCCTCTTCAGACTCTAGGAAAATTATACCAAACTCGTTTAAAGAAACGTCATATGGAGGAAGGGGCGTTCAGATTTAGTTAACAATGTTACATACAGAAACGTTGTATAAAGAAATGGCATTTGAAGAATCATTGTATGGAGAAAGGGGCGCTCAGACTTGGTTAACAACATCGTATAAAGAAACGTTGTGTAAAAAAACAAGTTGTGAAGAGATAAGTTGACACAACAGCTGGCCAATCATTGGTGCGCGTTCATGATAAGCTCCGCCCAGTTATACGATTTGTATGACGCAACGTTCAGACTTGAATGGGAACCTGGTTCTTTATCTAGTTTCCTTCAAAACGTCAAGCGTTACGTTATAAGACGTTCACACTGGACAAAAGGTCAGTACTGATTGTATAGATAAATTCAATTCTCATGCAGCTATACAATGATATTCTGGTTGTCTGAATGTAGGATAAATCCTCCGTCCATCTCATTCCAAAATCTTTACAGCATCATCTAGTAAGTGATGCGATCCCAACATCCACTTTGTCCAGCAGATGTCTTGAGCAATAGGCTCAGAAAATGGGTGCTCAGATTTGAGTTGTGTAAGCTTGTTATTAAGTGGTAAATATTGTTGTCATGACGATGCAGTATGATGGTTATTGCTTAGTCTGAAGGCACAGACCCTGTTCAGTAAAACAAGCGCAGCAAGGCTCTTTAGATGTTGAGTCTTGTTATCGCATGAAAGTATTTCTTACTTGTCAAGATGTAGAAATAGGATAAGTAATGTGTAGTCTGCAAATACAAACCATTTTCATTTAAAGTTTATGCATGGTTATTTTAAAGTAAGCTTGTAGTCTGATGGGCATTATGTCTATGTAAAATAAAATGGTTCAAAGCCCTTTTAGATATCAATAGGCAATGAATTTAGAAAGACAAACCATGTTGATCCATATTATCAGTCCTAATCATCGACTTATAGATTCAGCATCCATGGACCTACTAAAATTAACCCCTGACATATACCATCACAGACACAGGCTCACTTGTTGCTGGAAAGATCACAATAGAGTCTGCAAGTAAAGACTACAGAGAAGGAGTTTGTACAGGATTTGCATTCAGAACCTATTTGTAAAATGAATATCTTCATTTGCATCAAAATCTGATTTGGAATAAAGGCTTAGGATATCAGCTATTCATCCATTTGCGGTTGGTTATGACCTGAATTAGCATTACTACCCTATAAACCATACTTCATATGAATTTTTGATATATTACTTTAGAGGAAGGAGGATTACGATAGCAGTAACCCCTTTAAATGCATTTTCATGGTGCATCCACAGTATATGTTTGTAATTTTATGAGTGACATTTGAATGAAGGAAATAGGAATAGTCCTCTTTGTACAAATTCCTTTTTTTGTGGACATGAAGACTGTTCTTTTTATTTAAAAAATCTAAAATTACTACCTTCGGGACTGAATGGCTCTTGACTCCACTGGACTCAATTCAATTTTTTTCAGTTTCATTTATTTGTTTAACCATCATAATATAATATAAAATCAAAATAAGTTACATCAAGAATTTAGAATAACATAATGATGGTTTGGTGACCATGGAGAAAGCAGAGCTTATATTAAAAAAGGGGCCACCAATACATAAAAAGATCAGCAATAATTATAAAAAAAATTAATATCGAACATTAATATAAACAAGGAAAAAAGAGAAGTTCACTTCTTGCAGCACTTTATATGCCACACAAATAAATTGTTTTGCGCCAAATTGCACTTGTGGCAAACGAGCTACCATGCAGACAGTTTAAGAAAGTGTCAATCTTGATGCAACAGAAAAACACTTCAGTAATAATTGATATCCTGAAAGATAAAAGAGGTATTACAGTTAATAGCCCCATAAAGGTACAGGAAATAAGTAGGTTGCTTTCCATATCAAATATATTTACAGGGCGTTTACTATTTGTTAAAGTATATGATTTAATGCCATTCTAGCCCTCAACTGATTATATTTCCTCTTTGTTAGTTCTAGATGGGAGTTATAATAATAAAATAAAATTAAAATGGTCCATTACTGGTAAATACAGTATGGATGGACATTCTTGTTGATGACTTGTGCGAATTAACTGTTTTATTGTGCCTCTTCCATTAAATCCAAATGCTATGAAATCCATCTGTCATATTTCATATTTATAGGACGAAGACTTGGCTTTAAGCCATTAACTGACTGCGTGACCAGCAATATAGGAAGTTATTAATATAATTGCTTTCTTTAGCTGTCCATAAAATTAGACAAAATGTCCGTCCAACGTCAGGTAGTCATCTCAAGGTTACTCCAGATAATCTGCATTAATCCTGTAAAGTGGTCCTATTTATTGTCATATGTGGGCTATTTGAGTGCAGGTAGATAGTTTAGAGTAGAAGGTTTATTAGCGCGGTTAGAAAAAGCATTTTAAAGCTGTATCTGACAGATCTATCGATCGCTGTAATGGAATTTAACGAGGAGTGATACTTGTGTAGCTGCTCAACTGCATAAGTGGGTGGAAGGGTTTTTATCTGATTCTAGGAAAGAGGTTTTCCTTTCTTTGACCTGATTCCTTAGTCCTTACAAATAACTTTTGTTAAAGGTAATACAAAGTTTTGGTATGGGGTCATGAATTTGGTTCAAAGGAACATATTAGAAGCATATGCGATCCTACAATATGCAGTGATCGCTGTCGTGGTTGAAATCGAGTCTAAAGTTATGAAATTAGTAATAACAAACTCTCTATGTTGTATAGCGCCCTCTCAAGGTCAAGATATTAATTAAGCTATAAAAAAATGTGTCTTGACTAATTTTGACCGATAAGCTATTCCCGCTTGGTAGGTACATATCACCACTACTTATTCTGAAATTTTCATGGTCGCAGCTACAATTGTATGGCTGTACGGCGATATTTGAAATTTATCAAATTTACCAGGAGCACCGATAAATTTATCGGGAGCACCGATGAATTTTTATTTTCATTTTTTCTCAAAAGCAGAAATGTT
The DNA here is from genome assembly GCA_003118195.1 of Hemicentrotus pulcherrimus. Classification (NCBI taxonomy): domain Eukaryota; kingdom Metazoa; phylum Echinodermata; class Echinoidea; order Camarodonta; family Strongylocentrotidae; genus Hemicentrotus; species Hemicentrotus pulcherrimus. Next base: position 52,571 of record BEXV01000126.1, read on the forward strand.
TTAGGGGATAATTTTTTTAGTGCTTCTTATACATCCACAGGGGCATCCAAATATATTAAAATTGTAAAAAATCATTATCCTCCAAATTTTCAAAATATCCCAAAACTTTGTATTACCTTTAAAGTAATTTTAGCTATGGGGTCTACTAGAGGCCAAACTGGATGTATTATCATTTTACTGATTTTAGACATTGCAACTCAAATGACAGAAATAACAATATGGGGCTCATTTTTGGCATCTAAATGGACTATTCACAGATTTTCTTGGGAGGGGGGGGGGGAGGATAGGAAAAGGGCCCATTTATTATTTTTCCAATTCCTCCCCTTTATCTAAAATGAGATTGATTGTTTTTCCTTTCATGTGAGATACTACATGTATAATAGCAAAAATGATTATGATTTGACATGAAGGTAAACTACAAAAAACTACAGGGGGTCCTATGGCTTGACATCCTATCCTAGGGACTAGAGTTTGAAATTGAAGATTCATGCCTTTCTAAAGGACACTTGTTTTCAGATGTGGTTTTGGACTCAGAATCTGCTTGTTCCAAGACCTTTGCTAAAACAACAGGGTCGAGTCTGTCCATTAACAATTTCTCTAGGCTTTATTATTTCATCAACGATAAAGAGTTAGGCTTGGGGTTGCAAGGGTTTGGAAAAATGTTGATCATTAGTGTATGAAATCAGGCCTAAAAAGAAAAGATGATGTATAACCCTTTAAGTACCAAACATGGGTCCGTCCGTCGGAAATCTTTTTTTTGAAAACTTTAAAAAAACTCCCTCTTTGAGCTTATATTACATATTATGGTAACAAAAAAGCTGGCTGTAGTTTTCAAGATTTGGCCTTAACATGGATCAATTGTGGCAGGGGCTAGTGAAGTACAACCATTACATTAGCATAATCTGAGGGTGAAATGGAATTCGACTCTATGCTTCCATGCACACATTGTGATATAGAAACTGTAATGTGCTTTTTAATCAATGAAATTAATTGACTTGCTAATGCCTGACACGCACTGTATGAGTTGCATGACCGAAGTTTGCACATCATTGCATGCATTACAAAATATAAACAATAGTTTACATCTATTTCAATCTATTTCAAAAGTTTCCTCGATGAAAAGGGTAAAGCTTCCATGCCCAAGTGCTTTTTCCTGATTAGGCTCCTGAGGTTGTACATGTACAGCTCTTTGGAATAGCTCTTGCCCAAACAGCGATATTAGTCACTAAATTTAGAAAGAAAAATTCATACCGGAGCAAGTACATTTGATGTTTATTTGTATTTAAAATTCTTTATGGACAGAGATACCCTTTCTAAGATGTAGCACCACTTTATTTCCCTTTTTTGGGTAAAATTCCTCTTTATTTTGTAAAATTTCTCTTTATTTTGTAAAATTTCTCTTTTAAAATTTTTTTATACAATTTATCTTTATTTTGTGAAATTTATCTTTATTTTGTAAATTTTTTCTATCACATTTTCATCTAGTGAATGTAAATCTTTGTTTATATATCCTATTTTTGTCTCCAGCCAAAAGATGGTCATGATCAGTTTGTGTTTATAGAGACTCTGTTTAAAGCCAGAAAGGCATTAAGTGTGTTTAAAGCCAGAAAGGCATTAAGTGTGTGTTAAAGTATTTGAGTTAACGCCCTTCTGGCTCCAAACACACTTGTAAATGACTCGTCATGTTACTCTACCAAGACGGTAAAGGCAGTCCGAAAGGTATTGCAAATGTATGACTATGCAGTGAAAATTAAAGCTAATCTTGAGCTTTAGTATGGGAATCATATGTTGAGAGAACATATGGCTATAATTCATTCTGGATTGTTTATTCTGGATTGTTTATCCTGTAGTAGATTGATTGTTTGAACCAGTGAAATAGAAACAAACTCGCTGGAAATAATCTTCAATAAAAAAAACAAAAAAAAAAATTAAAAAAAAAAAACAAAAATAAAAAAATAAAACCAAAGAAAAAGAACAAAATAACAAGATTTCCTTATCTTTCTACGCTCATTACTCAGCCCCTATACATTTTTCACCAAAACTCTTTGACAAGTGTCATTTATTTGAAATCTTGAACATTCAGTGTCAGTTTTGTCGGATTCTGTGAGAATCTATTTTCTATCAGTACCAGAACTCAAGCTTATCTTAAACTCAGCCCACATATCACAACAGAAAACAGAACATAACAAACAAAAACAAACTTAATAGCAAGTCAGGAGGATCTCTAAAATAGCGATGTCAAGCTGAGGATGATCAATTACTGTCGGCAACACTTCCTATGTATTTATAACGATGTTATCTCCCATAGCGGGCTAATTACCGAGCTAAGGGATGGCCTTGTCTTTAATAATGAAACATGCGTAGGCATGGCTCAATGGGCAAAGGCTGTAAAGTGCGTTCACCTTTTTGTCTTACTCAAAATGACCTTGAACCTCAATCATGTGATATTGATGCCTAAGGTCACCTGATCATCCACTACCGAAGAGATGGGTGAAATTGGAAATCAAAACATTGCCGGACGTGATATTCAATATTGGATTAGTTTGTCGAAGAGTATGCTTGCTTATATGTTTCCATTTTATTGTATTTAGACTTTTGTTTATAATTCGTTTTGTCAACACATTTTGATGTATGATTTGCATTGGATTACCGTATACCGGTAATCAGAATTTTGTGTCATAAAATTATTTTTGTTGCTTTACAAATTTTACATTATTGATGGTAGCAAACTTTATCAATGTTTAATATCTTGATAAATGTTTACCAGTATTTGAGTCTTCATTTCTACTTTTTTTAGGAATATTTCATTAATGGCCCATTAGGATTGACAAGAAACAAATATGCTAGAAAGAAATATGCCCTAGTATAGGAAATGTAAACATAATCGAACATATCGAAAAAGTAATATTTACGATGCTACTCAAGTACTTGGTCTCAATTTTATGTCAATATTATGAAACACTTGTTGCAGAGGTTATAGAATTTAGCCTGTTGTTTTAGGTGTACAAATGTTTGTCCAATTGAAGTAATAATGGAAAATACAGTCTCCTTGCATTTTCCATCTAACATTCCTCTTTTACCCCCTCTTGTGACCCAAATTCTCGATTTCCCAATGCCATTCAAAATCAACCCCGTAAAGAATAATAATCTAGTGTTTTGTAAGGGCCGAGCCGAGCAGAGGCAAAGTCTGAAAATTCAATTTCGGGCCAAATTTGGATGTCCCCAAAGTGCAGTGACTTCCAATTATGGCGCTGTCCTGTTGTCTTTTTGAAGTAGCCGAGCATGGAGAAAACGAGGGAGAAAAGGGAGTTTGAGGTATGTTATTGGAGGGGAAATGGATGTATCAAGTCGCCGAGAGAACTCCAGGGGTAGTCGCGAGAGGACAAGTCGTGCGATGTTATTGCTGAAAACAAAAATGCTTTTAGATAGGACGGAAATTTGATCTTGTAGGGAAGATAATGAGTTCTGTAGAGTGTGAATTCTATCTTTTTCTCGTTGATTTCAAGTGGTGTAAAGACGTACTAATGGCAATTTTGACAAGCAAAAGGCGGAGAATCTTTGGTTGTTTTACAGCGCCGAGGGGCCTTTTGCCACTAACATGCCATTTATGTGATATTTTTAGAGATATTTAGATCCAAAGTAATGTATGGTTCAGTAACCTGCTTTCAATTTATTTGCTTGTAACACATACGGTTTAATATTTGTGTATTTCATGTAGTATGACGTCTCTCTGGGGGTCCCCTTCATGGAAAGTGCCTGGCATTTCATAATCATTTGAGAAATTGATATTGTGTGTGAAATTGAGCAAAGTATAACAACAAGTATTGATGCTTGTGTTTCTTCACAGTTAAAAGCTTCCGTCTCATTTCTTTTCTGTTTTTGTGCAATATGATATCCAGAAGCAGTATCTTACTCAAAAAGGGATTCTGTGGGAGTTTGTTTCAATATAGGGTGTGTTTATCGGGTCTTGCCACTAGATATGAACATATAGTACCCCACTATCGTACCCCACTATCTAACCCCACTATACGAAAGTGATCAGCGGGATGTTGCGTTTATCGCCTCTTCATGATTAAAAATAAAGGCCTTGTCTCTGCGCAGCTGCTTTGCGCCGTTTGACCCGGGAAGCAGATACAGTAGTTTCTTGGAGGTCAACTACACACACACATGCTTGTACCATAGTTCGTTGGCTTGTACACAGCACATGGCGCGCGCTAGCCTCCGAACCGGAAATTAACCTGGGAAGGTCGGATTTGTATGTGGGGTTCAAATTAACAGCTTTGCGTTTATCATCTCTCAGAAACGTGATTCTGGCTGCATGTCACATTCAAAACACACCTTTTTGCGTCTTTAGATATGCCCATATCTAAAGACGTTAAAAAAAGGCTTTGCGTTTATCACCTTCAAGATTTGCCTGAAAGACGTTTGAGAAACCTGATTCTAGACAAAAATTAGGTCAATAAACGCACCCATAGACAATGTTAACAAAGGGTACCATGCTACAATATGTTAGCTTTTTAATCTCCTTTCCACGATTAAAACAAGTATTAAAAAAACATCAAGTGCCCATCATGCACCAGCCCTAGTTCATACCTGAATTGACATCATTCATTTTTATTGCACTCGTGAATGTCTTTTGAACATGTATCGCAGTACAAGGTATTGACTCCCAATTAATTACATGGGTGCACGGTAGTTATTCTTGCGATGACTTAGAAAATACAAAATTGCATGCAAGATATATATTGAGAACACAGTACACACGATTTAAACTGAATGTCAACTGCAAATAGAATTTGACATTATCCACAATTGATAGAAATTGCACGCAAGGTAGCATCTGAAGTGCAGTGAATCCAAATTACTGGAAAAGGAATACAGGTGTATTTAAAGGGGAAGTCCACCCTGATGATATGAAGTTGGTTTCAATTGAAGCAGACGAACGAGAGGAACAGTTCAGTGAATAGTTTGAGCGAAACCCAATTAAAAGTAAGAAAGTTATGAATTTTTGAAGATGTGATCAATCAAACACAAATTGGCAACTCGGTGACGCATCTTATGAGATTCCCTTCCCTTTGCTCTGTCCTAAGGAAATGCAGAAGTTTATATTTTCCCTTGAGAACATTTTTAATCATACATGCATCCTTAATACAATTGTTGCAAATATGTTTTTATACAACCCCTGTATGAAACAAATCTATTCCATCATTATCAATAAAGAATAATCATTTTATGCAATTTCTGTAGGAAGCAAAGTGTTGAGGACCTTTCTTTAAGTTCTTTAAAGCCCCACTGCACTACTTATAGCTACTTGCGCCCTCTGTATAACAAACATTGGATAATCAGTGACCATTGGTCCCCCATGATCCTCTTTTTCTCTTGTTAATTGAGAGCTGAGTTGATGAGATAACCACCTGCAATGAGATCTTATCCCTCCCATACACTAGTAGAGATACCGTAAGCTTTAACAGCTCCTAGTTTTCTTATTTTTTATTGGGTTTTGCTCCAACTTTCACTGACCTGATTCTCTCATTTTTCTGCTTTGTAATATTAAAACCAGATTAATATTAAAGTGGACTTTCCCTTTAAAACCAAGAAGAGATTGAGGATGAAGGAAAGTGATAAGAAATTCAAATTGATAAAAAATGTAATGGGTCAAGATAATAGAAGTTTTAAAGTTTGTGGTGCGTGCGTGCCTCTTCTATTTACTTGATGGATTTGAAATGATTGAAAATTTCACCCCTGTTTCCCCACCTTTTAGCTTCTCTATTTTAAACATAATGATTTTAAATTATGCATGTTGTCTCCTAAATGTGTGTATTTCCTATCTTTAATGCAGTCACATTTTCTTTCTGTCTTTCTTTCTCTTTCTAAATCTCTTTCTCTCTAATAAACTGTAAGTCCGTGCAGTGTCATGTACCCTTTCATCCTTCCCTCTCTCTCTGTCTCTCTCTTTCCTTTCATCTCTCCTCCCCTCAAGCAATCCCCCCTCATATATAATCATGACAAATGGACTTCCAACATTTGCGTCTTTACCAAAAGACAAGAGGACGTCACGATCGGGGTATCGCTCAGCGAAAATCCACGACCAAATCCACTTTAAATCTCCCCAGTCCATTTTTCCAGCTGCAACGCGACAGGATCGGTTTCATCGCTGTCTGCAGAAATTGTTTTGTTTCTTTCGTCAAATAAATCTTGATTCTCCGCTATACCCTTTTATGTGTCTTACGGCGGTAAAAGCATGTAGGTATTTGCTGATTGTTTAAAATTGAGGACAAAACAGAAAGAAAAATCAATTTAGTGAACAGCCGGACTTGAAAGGCAATGCTTAAACCGACAGCAACTACTTTAAAAACAATCAACCTAACGTAATCTGAATATGAACATACAAAAGGCTATTGAAAATTGCCCTTAAAGAGTTGAGTTCTGGTCATGCGATTGCATTGTGAAAGAAACTGTGGAATCGATCAGAAAAAGGTTGATCATGTAGCATATAAGTATTAAGGGTACTGCAAGGTTCTGGAATCATCAAAATAATAAGAAAATTGGACAAGTTTCTGTAAAATAAGCACTTTTATTTACAATAAAAGTGCGTTGTGTCATATTATGTTAAGACATGACTGTGTTTAAATAAGGTTTTCCAGAGTTTTTATGCTCGTTGAGTTTTATCTCTGGTTTTTTTATCCTGGACCATGAATGGTCAAGTTTCTAGTGAAGGAAACGAGAAGAAATGTTTGTGAAACATTCATACTGAATAAACGGCCAGTTCTCAGTGGTCGTTGTCAGGCTATTCTGTAGTCTATTCTATAGTCGTTGTCAGGCTATTCCACAATAATTGAAGTGTATTATTGTGTTTTTTGTGTGTATTTGGGAGTCGAGAGGGATGACAGACGAAATAATATGTGAGATTGTAGGACAGACTTATTTTTCACGTCCTCCCAGAACTCAACATTCTCTTTAAGTTGATTTTGAGAAAATAGTTGTGATCATTTTACATGTATCTTTACATGTAATACCATCACTTGTTAGCTTCTATCGCAGCCTTTACATTGGATTTGCATATTACAGTCAATTTGGGGGAGCATTTAGTTGCAAGAAATTGTCCGTAATTAGGTTCATGTCACGTACCGTCTATAACAAGCGTGTGAAAAGACTGTCTGAAATAATTGCCTTAGGGTAGTTACGATCATGTGATCTGAAAAATCATCAAAAACATAGATACATGTATACACATGTTTTGTAAGGTCTTAAAATGACATTGTAATTTTTTTGTGTGTATATCATATTTAAATTCCATGCATCATTTTATGTACGGTATCTTCCATGCAATCATCACAAAATGACTTCCCGTCGTAAAAAGTAGATAACTCCCTACATCTTCATCTGCGAGCATCAATAATTTAGCCTCTCATACACCTTGCATTAACTCTGCCAATTTTATAGATGCAATCCCAAAATGGCCGCCCTCGTTAAACTCGTGTTTCAGTTATGGAATCATCTGGGCCGCTCATTTGTAAAACGAACTCTGGAGAGATCTAGGGTTCTTTTAATGAATATTTAAATGCAGACAGCGGGGAAATCGTTTGAGCATGGCGGATAATGAGACAAACGTACTTGTGAAGTCTCAAAGGAGTCCAGTTACATCACCAGATCTCTTTCAAACATTCCAGTGGACTTGTAGATAATGTATATGTTTTCCTCATGTTTGTAGCTGGTTAATTTGATATCGCTTTTGAAAAGTTTTCTACATAGAAATGCAAAGTGGACTGATTTTTTAAATGTTGTTTGATAGGGCTTAAATTACTGGATACAGTTCTTTAAACAATATTTGCGAAGAGTTTAAATAGTTTCTGTGGTACTTTTTGATTCGTCTTGCACTGGGAAATCCTATCTTTGACAGAACAATGCTGGCGAATAGAACCTAGATTCGGTAAAGTTTAGAAGCTCCTGTTTTCTTACAGCATGTTTTTTCAAAGACGTATCTTGATACTTTGTTTTGTCTAATTTTTTTGTTTTATTGAAAGTAACGATATGGATACATTTTTATGATTGATTTTTTAATAAATATTTCATGACCTTGCATTTTTCAACGTCTAAATCTAACCATGCCTTTCCTTTTCTGACTTGACAGATTTGTCTGACTGTTAACATCTGGTTGCAGTGCCGTGCATGCCGCAGTAAAAGAAAGGATCCGGCATAAGACAAATGTGACAACTTGTGTATTTTTCAACCGGAATCGCCTTCCGGTAAGTCGTTTGCTCATCAGTGCCATTCTCTTGTTGAAATGTCTAATCCTTTGAAGCTGGAATTACTGTAAGGCACTATTTAGGTCATAAATATAAAAGAGCATATACCTGGGCCGGATGTGCAGCCAATTACATGGTACGGGCTCAACGACCATTTCTATTTCTGTCTTATGCCCCAGAATGTTTGTCATATTTCATGAGTTTGAAATTTGCATTTTGTAAGTGCTGAATTAGAAGTGGTAGAATTTGTTTGAATTTGTGGTGGGGTATGACGTCATAACAACATACCCAGGGTTGCTTAGGAAATATTAGACCAACACTCTCCATCTCGCTAGGGTGGTTTGCTTAGGTCGACTGCTGTCTCATTTATCCGGGGGTGATGTGGGTTGGTGGTGGGGGAAGGGGGCAGGGTGGGAGGNTGGTAGAGGGGGATGACGTCATGATCCAGGGTATTCCCCGGGGTGTCAGGAAGAGCCATCATCGCTCTTCCTCTCCTTCTCAGCTCAGCACCTCCTAATTAGCATCCCTGCACCTCTCGCTAATCGCATCATGGCCTTCCCACCCTCTGGAAAGGTGTAGTCTGCAAGCATAAACTCTAATTTGGTACAGTAGGTCTGTCCTCATCAGCTCGAGATTGCCAAATAGCCTGCTTTTTCTGGTTTGGGAAATACTCCCGAAGTTACAAAGCATGTCTCCATCAGCTCGAGACTGGACCTCGAAACTTGAAACTTGAGAAATTAGCTTGAGATATTTTGCTCAGCGTTCGTGCATGGTGCGAGTCTTTGGGTTGGTAAGGACGCACCTGACAAATAGCGGGATATTTTGCCAAATAGCAGAATATTTTTGCAAACTATAATATAACCCAAGATAACTTGTGAAGATTTTCTCGACCAAATATCCCACTAACTGCAACTGCTGGCCGATGAGGACACAAATGCACTGGATAATTTGCAATCGGGATAGTTCAAATAGCGGGATATTTGGCAATCTCGAGCTGATGAGGACAGGCCTAATGAAACACATAAACACATAAACACCGGAGTGTTGGCTCAGTCAGTAGAGCGTCCGCCTCACAACTGGGAGGTCGTGGGTTCGAACCCCGGCAGCGTCATACCAAAAGAGGTTAAAAGATGGGAGTTGTTACTACCTTGTTTGGCGTTCAACAATAAGGGAGAGAGCAACGTCGATCTGGCGCTGCTCAGTGGCTGCTCGGCTCACGCTCAGTTGGGCAAAAAGAATATCCGTTTTGGTCTAATAAGATTTGGAGTGGACTATTAGGCTATCATTATTATTATTATTATTATTATTATTCAAGGGAGACAAGAAAAATGTTTTTTAGGCAGGTGGTCTTTCTAGACAGGTAACTATTGTACTGGTTTCAATATGATTTATTTTCAAGGGGAATATAAAATAAAAGGTCTTTATAGACAGGTGGTCTTTCTATACAAGTGGTTGTTGAAACGAGTTTCTCTGTATTTACATATATCGGATAAGGGCTCTTTGCAAAGGGGGTCTTGGTTGAGATGGTAAGGGTTTGTATGCTTTAGCGGAGAGATGAAA
>BEXV01000126.1:73480-94252 GCA_003118195.1 Hemicentrotus pulcherrimus
TTCTCATGAAAGTGATCTGCACATAAAACACATTAAACACATTTGATGGTATTGATAAAAATGTGTATTCAGAGCCTGTATTGGGGTATGACATATGTTATATAGAATCATTTTAATCCAGATTCTCATTGAATATGAGGTTAAATATCTCACAACAAAATGCACTAGATTGTACTTTTCTGAACCCCAAATTTGAAAAATTTCCCTACCATGGAACTGGGGATACCCCCCTCCCACACCCTCCCCCGCTCAGTCGCTTCACTCCCTCGCTTTGGTTTGCGAAAGTTTTTCAGTGTTTTTTATGAACAGCACTTTTCATGCCTGATTATGGGAATAACAAAACTTTGAAGTTCTTTACCTTAATTTCATATCACTGTCACTTCTCTTCCCATCATCTTTGGTTTCCTGCCACGCTCACGCATGCAGTGGGAAGCTTATGCCCTTTACATTAGGCATCGTGGGAATAAAAGACCTATTAGAGAAAGATGAAAGATTTATCAGGGGAAATGGGAATAGATGAAGACGCAATAAAGAGCATTCAATCCAATAAATAAGCAATCTGGATATGAGTGGCATTAGAAGCTTTGGACAGGTTTATGATGATGATGAAATTAAAAGGGAAATATAACCATTGGAATTGGGACACTAAGCTTTGTGCCATATATTTAAAAACTTATATTCAACTTTTCTTGTTAATAATAATAATAATAATCTTTTAAAGTCCACTCCAAATTTTATTAAGTTGAACTGAAAATGGAAATTCTTTTTGCCCAATTGAACGTGAGCCCGGCAGTCACTGAGCAGCGCCAGATCGCCGTTGCTCTATCCCTTATTGTTGAATGCCAAACAAGGTAGCAGCAACTCCCGTCTGTTAACGTCTTTTGGTATGACGCGGCCGGGGTTCGAACCCACGACCTCCTGGATGTGAGGCGGAGGCTCTACTGAGTGAGCCAACGCACCGGTAGAGTGGCACCGGTTGGTGGTATTTGTAGAGCTGTAATGTGTGATTTTATGCAATTTTTTTTCTTTATCTGTTTAGTTTTTTCTTTATGAAAAGATAACATTAATTACAATAATGTTGATGATCGTAGTAGTGGTGTTGGTGGTTGTGATGGTGGTGGTAGTGGTAGTGGTGGTAGTAGCAGTAGTAGTAGTAGCATCACTTTAAAAACTAAAATTAAAATCACCATTTTTAAAGGGCTGTGGAGTGACCACTCTTTCAAAATGTCAGATTGTAACCTTTAACATGCTGGATCCAATACTATAAAGGTTGAATCAAGCATGTTCAAAGTATCAATCTGACATTTTGAATGAGTGGTCACCCCTCTGCCCTTATAAATTGAGATTTAACATTTTAGTCTTTAAAGTGAAGAACCGAATGAGATTGACACAAAAATCATGGCATGCTTTTAAACACACGGGACTGATACCTTAATATTCCAAGAGGAAGAAGTGTCATTATTAAAGCCTTTATAATAAAGTTCTCAACTACTACATATAAGTACTAAAGATGGAATGCAACAATAACAAGCAATCAAGTCCTTACTAGGCTAGTAAAATATCATTCCAGAGGGGTGGGGGAGGGTTACATCTTACTCTTTTTTTACTTTTACTTGCATGGTCTGTTGTTGTCAAAAGTAAAACAATTGAGATCGTACTGTAATTTAGCTGTTGCATGAATTCTGTAAGCCCTCCCTTTCCTTTATATTCAATTCCCCCACACATTGTGTCAGAATTTCCTGTCAAACATGGGTATGGATATTTATGATTTATATAGCATTGGTCATTTTTTCATTATGTTTGCTTGTATATGTGCTACACATCTTTATTTTTATTAAAAGTAAAAGATAAGTTTGCTTGTATATGTCCTACACATCTTTATTTTTATTGAAAGTAAAAGATAAGTAATTATGGATTACTGAAATGCTGAAAGGTATTTCATCTTTTATTCATATCTGTCAGGAAAGGGTTGAATTATATATGCATGAAAAGGGATTTATCAGTAGAAAAATGTAGGAGTCCTATTACAACTATAAATTTGTAAAACCCCATAGATTAGGGTATTTCTCGCTTTTCTTATTATACTTTTATATGACTTTTATTGGACTTTAGATGGAAAGATAAAAATGATGACCTGGAGTAGTACTGGTACTCCAGGGATTATTAGGGGATCTGAAGGAAATTTTAAAGGGTAATCGGTTTCCATGTGCAGTGGGTCATAGTTCGCTGATACCCGACTTAGTGGAAATACCATTATTGGGTGTTCAAGTCTTGCACACAGCAAACCTGTGGGCCCATCAATAATTACCTCCTAGTCTCTCAGAGAGTCTTGGGGTGAGGGAAATTTAAGATAATAACTTTACCATATGGGGGATGGGTGGAAATGCAGAGTTGTACATAAGGCTTGTTGGTAATAAAACTAAAACTCCCATTGACAATACCTGTTTTTTTTGTGAAAACCCGAATGGTGTCAAATTGCCCACTACCATGTGTCTTTAAGTTATTATTTTTTTATCATAAATGAATGTGAGGAAACAGAGGAATAACACTTTCCAAGAAAAAGCATGAAGAATAGAAGGACTGTGATGAATGCAAATTTTCATCCTGCTATCTTGAAGCGAGAGAATAGAGATTATTAAATAAGATTATTAATAAATAATTAAAAAGATTAATAAGAAATATAAGAAATAAGTGATTTTAAGTCCCATTCATTGGAATACAAGTACAAATCATTGAGCAATGCCTTCTACATATATTATGCAAGGCAAACAATGATGCTTGCCTGAGGTAATCTGATATATATCCACATGAAAATAAAGATATTATTTAGGTAAGATGTGTTTGTAAAAGTGACATGGTGCAACACAATGTACTCTGAATCATCACCATCACCAAGATGACCTTTGCAAACTTTGTGACCTTTACTAGAAGTTGTCATTAGTATTCACCCCTCTCTGAATGTAAACATGGCAGACTTGAAACCCCATCTTTGTCCGAGACAGCCCTTGCAGCATTGGCGCGGGATGGAATTGCGACTCTCACGTCTTGTTCCGAGACCAGAAAGCAGCCAAAACAGGATATAGAGATGGATTTTTGGATATTATTTTTCCTGCTGCTGTTCTCTTTATTCCTCCTGAAGGCTCGCTTCCCCCGTTCTCAAGTTTGCAGTGAGCAATTTTTCATTGCATATTCAAATTTGTGACTGCCGTTGCTCCCCCGGAGAGGGTAATCTTCAGCACATGCTGCAAGGTGTCATATTTCTTGCGTCAGAACTTTCAGATTCCTATTCGTCATCGTCCTCTCTCCCGGGCCATACTTGGCTTCAAAACACCCTCGAGTTAAGATGGCAGATGGCAATATTATTGTAATGATTCAAAGATTAGGTATTTTTTGAGGGGTATTGAGTTGCATGGTGGAAGGAGGTGGCATACTCTACTTTGTAGGCCTGTCCTCATCAGCTTGAGATTGTCAAATATCTCGCTATTTGAACTATCTCGATCACAAATTTTCCAGTTAATAAAGATAATCATACTAAGATATCTTAGCCAGTTTGCAAGATATCCCGCTGTTTGTCCAGTGTGACTTCACCAGCCTGAAGACTCGCACTATGCGTGAACGCTGACCAAAATATTTCTCGAGCTCGAATGTCAAGTTTCGGTGTCAAGTCTCGAGCTGATGAAGACGTGATTTGTAACTTCAAGATTATTTCCCAAATCAGAAATAGTGGGCCATTTGGCAATCTTGAGCTGATGAAGCCAGGCCTTTTGAGACAACACCAAAATCAAACGCAAATCTATATACCATTGTCTTCCTACGGTACAGAAAAAAAGAAATAAAGCTAATGTACATCTTGATATGTTCACATCAAAAGTAGATAGCAGTGATGCTGGGGTTTTTCTTCTAAAAATCAAAATAGTCAAGTTTGAAATACTCCTTCATTTTAATGCTTTCTATATTCATTTGTATCTCACAATCTTTCCCTCTCTCTATCTGTCCTCATTTTCATATTCTCTCCCTCTGTCTCTTTTGATATCTACCCTTTCTTTCTCTATTTATTTTGTCCCTTTTATTCCCTCCTTTCCATGTTCAAATCTCCATTTTCTCTTTTCTCTTTATTTCCTTTTCTTCTCTTACCCTGCTCTCTCTGCCTCTATCTTTCTGTCTCCCTTTCTTTTGTAAATATTGTGTGTTAGTCAACTTACACTTTAAAAGTCACTCTGCGGTAAGATTTCTTAATGAAAGCACTTTTCTGGTTTGGCCCCCACGTTTAAACTTTTTCGTTCCCTCGAGAAGCTGTGTTCTTACATGGTTTCAAAACCTACTAACAGCAGTTGACATTTGTGTGTATCATTAAATTAATAGTGTTTGTTTAGAATGGATCCAGTGAAACTATTTTTGAATGATCTAAAAGTAAATACAATCTGTGGCTAAAGGCCTGGTAATTAATCAATTCACCTTTAAATAGGTCATAAGATAATTAATGATGTAATGTAATGTATTCTTTTATCACTTTTACAGCAAATAGCATCTTACATTATGTTGATTTCTTTTTAATCCCTTGTATCTGTTCTGTCTAACATTTTCCAGTAGTTAGAGCGTGACTGGTACTTGTCATTTTGTGTACACGCCTCATTAACATGGTCAATGTTGATGTAGCTCTCCTTGCTTTACAATCCCCCAGTATACCAGCTGTTTGCAAAGAATGTATAGGTACGAAGCGTATGTAAAATTGCGTGTGAACGCCTCAATAACTTTGTCTGTGTTGATCTATCTCTCGTTAAATCCAGTCACGTTTAGAGGAGTTGAATTATGAATGAGATCGTAGTGGGGTGCCTTCTGCCCCTCTTCATTCACGCCATTGCAATTAAGTGCCCTGCTCTTGAATTTTTAGTTTATCGGCCACTATAATTACCCATCTCACTTTCTATGTCCGTCTGTCTCTGTCTGTCTGTGTCTCCCTATGTCTGTATGTCTTTCTGTCTATGCTTCTTCTATCATCTTTCCATTTCTCTCTCTCTCTCTCTCTTTCTCTCTCTCTCTCTCTCTCTTTCTCTCTCTCTCTTTCTCTCTCTCTCTCTATGTATGTCTTTTTGTGTCTGTCTTTCATCACTTGTATTTCTCCATCTTCCTCTGTCTCTATAATCTATATCTATCCCTCTCTCTATCCCTCTCTCTATCCCTCTCTCTATCCCTCTCTCTATCCCTCTCTCTATCCCTCTCTCTATCCCTCTCTCTGTCCCTCTCTCTATCCCTCTCTCTATCCCTCTCTCTATCCCTCTCTCTATCCCTCTCTCTATCCCTCTCTCTATCCCTCTCTCTATCCCTCTCTCTATCCCTCTCTCTATCCCTCTCTCTATCCCTCTCTCTATCCCTCTCTCTATCCCTCTCTCTATCCCTCTCTCTATCCCTCTCTCTATCCCTCTCTCTATCCCTCTCTCTATCCCTCTCTCTGTCTCTGTTTGTGTCTATGCTGATATTTTTTTTGCATTCTCTCTCCTGCTCTCTCTTCATCCTTCTTCCTGTGTCTGTCTCATTGTCTATGCTCCTTTATGTCTCTATATCTTCTTGTTCCACTCTCTCTTTTTCTCTAACTCTCTCCCTCTACCTTGGCCTTTTTCTCTCTCCATCTCTCTGTCTGTCTGTGTGTCTCTGTCTCTTTCTTAGTTTTCTTTTCTGTGTGCTCCTTTCTTTCTCCATTTCCCCAAAACTTCTCTCCAATCCTTCTCCATTACTCAGCCTCTTATAGCTGTGATGGTATATTTTCTTGTGAGGGGGAGGGGGGGGGGGCCTAGATTAATGAAAATCAATTTATAAAGATTAGCAATGCTGTTGAATGAGCCAGATTGGTGTCATACCAAGAAGTTACTAGCAGTTAATGATAGTCTAGCTCTCAACAGACCCTATGCTTTTTAGTTCTCAATGTAGTCAAACAGCACACCAGGAACCATGTCTCTACAAACAAACTTTGAAAAAAGAGAAAGAAAACAAATGTTTAAAGTTTAACTTTTTTTCAAAATTCTCTGTCTTGCACCTTGCAGCATTCATGCCATTAAAAAAAAAAAACAAGTGGTAGTGTTCTAGAAGGAGGAGGGGGGGGGGAGTGGCTATGCCTTATGCATGTCGCCTACAGCCACATGTCAACAGCGCTGAAATCTACAATTCAAGCATGCACTCCATAAAAGCGTGGAGATACTTCAGTGTACTTTTCATGTTTAATCCATAGAATACATGCATGTACAAGGGTGAATTTAACTCCAGGAATCTCCCCTTCCAGCACATTGTGACGTTTTTAAAGTTCAACGATAAATAGGATATCGGCTTTCCAGAGGTCGGAGTAAATACACAAAATAAATGATAAGAATGTGATATGTTAGGATTTTTTCATGTTGGAATCGTGACAATATTTCTGTGCAAGTAATTGAATATCAAACAAGAACAAATGGACAATTAAGCAAACAGCTAACATATTGTAAGAACATGTTTCAAGCGAGAACAAAGTTTAGTTTTAGTGCATTAGAATGATGGTCTCTTTTTTATGTTCCATAGGTTATTTCCAGGAAATGATTTGAAGTGAAAAAATGTACCCTTTTGAAGGAAAAACATCAATCCTGAAGTATTTGTTTTTAGGGTCTTCTAGCAGCATATAAAGCATGAACGTTTTATATCTCATCATTTCAAATGCAGTACAATTCAAAAGCAGAAAGTTAGAGTTAAAACATGAAAATAATCATAAGTCATATTGTAGTACAAAGTGTAAATGTTTGTGAAAAATCAGTACTGTATTGTTTGTTTTGAAGGTCACCTAGCTGCACATTATACAATCTGATTATTTTGCTTCATGAGTATTTAATTTTAAAATAGAAAGTCATATCAGAAGCGTGAAAACGATTGCAGTGCATTTTCTAAGTGTGCACGTCATTTCTCTCACCTCACGCTATCCAGGGTGGAAAATTCATTCTCAGAGAAGTGCTGCTACTGCTGCCTTTGAATGCATGAATGTTCAATTTGGGGTTGATGGAGTTTTTCTAACTGTAACCCTCTTCTCCATTGAGAATGAATTGAAAGTGCTTACATGTTCATGTACAATTCATAGGGGCTCACATATGCACTTCCATGCACATGTATGGATGGGTATTTTTTAGATTGAATGCAGTTACACGTTTTAGAGGGAGGGAGGGAGGGAGGGATTTGTTTATACAACATTTTTTCCTATGTATATTTTTTTCCAGAGACATTTAAAGCCCCACTGCACTACCTATAGTTACTTGCGCCCTCTATAAAGCCAACAATGCCTACGCTGTAGGCATTGATCCCCATGATGCCCTTGTCTTATGTTTATTGAGAACTGATTTAATGAGATAACAACCTGCCAGTGACCTTGCGGGGAGGTCTAATCCCTTCATGCCAAACTAGTGCAGAGGGGCTTTAACATTTAACATTTTATATCAACAATATAAAAAATTGAGATTTCCATTATTGTTGCCTTTTTGAAGAACAATACAAATATATGATAAATTAAGCCCGGAAAATAAATCCTGATCTGAAAGGGTTAATGCATTATGAATCCCTAACCTGTTGGTGTAGGAGCATGTTCAAACTGTTTTGAGCCAGTTTTTGAGATTAATCGTGATTTTCGGTCTGATTAGAAAATATGATTTCTCAAAAACCACCTGCACTGATTTGTTAGAAGGACAATTGAATTCATTAGAGGATTTTAGTTTCTAGGAATTGCAGGTATGACCTTTAAAAGCTTGGATTTATGAGTTAATGCTTCATTTTGAAAGATCTTACTTTGATGTGAACTTGTTTTCACCTGAGGTGCATTATTCTCTATCCCATCTGCGGTCGTTGGAGAGAGGCTTAGGAAAATGGAAGGGAAACCTTTGCATAAGTAATGGCAGATAGAGAAAGCTATAGAGAAAATTAGAGAGGGTGAGAAGACTGATATAGAGACTGAGTGAGGGAGATAAGAGACAGGGAATGTGTAATAGTGAAAAAATAGGAAGAGACAGACAGACAGACAAAAACAAAGAGACAGGGACAGGGACAGGGACAGAGAGACAGAGAGACAGAGAGACAGAGACAGAGACAGAGACAGAGACAGGGGGTGGATATTGAAAGATAGTGGGGTTGGTATAAAAGACAGGGAAGATAGGAAGATAGGAAGATAGAGAGTTAAAAGGAAAGAACTTAGATGGACATTGAAAGGCAGGGTGACAGTGAGAAATAGAAAGAGATGAGGGTTTGGAGAGAGATGGAGAGAAAAGAGAGCAAGAGAGAGGCTGAAAAAGGAAAACATAGAGAGGAGAAGAGAGAACAGGGAAGAAAGATGTATGAAAAAAGAGAAGGAATGAGTCTTGGAAGAGAAGAACAAAGACATACACTGGTCTGCAATTTTCATTCGCCACGTAAAATCTGACATTTTGAAAGACCTTGTTTGTTCTGCAAGCAGTTATTAAGGTACAGACCGCAACTCTCGTTTACAAGGTATCGCATGACAGCCAACGTTTCATTCAACTTCAAACCCGTTGATTTTGATCTCCACAAAAGTCACGTTCCTCCCCTTCTCCATTTCTTCGTGATATCGTTTTGTCTCCCTCACTCATTCTCCAGTGGAAATTTCACGACCATTGTAATAATCTCTTTTGTAAGATGCATTATTCTGATGAAGCTGGAGACAAAGATGTGCAAACAGATGCTTTTATAAGGATTTTCAACGATCAGGAGGTTAATAACAATAGTCCCCCTTACACTTATTATTATAGTGAACCAGATGTTTACAAATAGGACAAGGCTAGGGAACGAGAGTTAGTAGAAATAATGATAATATTGAAGTTGAAACTTTGTCTCTTAATTGGAATTTTCTTTGAGGAACAATGAACTTTACAGAATCCTTGCAGGGTCCCTTGGCCTTTCGGAAGGAGATAGATTAAATTACTGAGAAAAAATGTTATTATACTGTTATGACGCTAGCAGTGAATCATTGAAATGAGGGAAATATATAGCTGGAAGAAAAACTGATACATTGTATCTGGTTTGTAATATTCTTTGCTAGCCAGCCGGTTTCTGCCTGTTAAAATGTTGTGAATAACATAGAGTTTAGGAAAGGTTTTCTGATTCAGAAATGTTCTGAATTCGGTTTCTGTTTTTTATGCATTTCTTTCTCTATATGATAAGGTTACCCTGGGGAAAAGAAAACCTTCTTCTTCTTCTTCTTCTTCTTCTTCTTCTCCTTCTTCTTCTTCTTCTTCTTCTTCTCCTTTTTCTTGATCTTCTTCTCATCATCATCACCTTCGTCATTATCATCATAATTATCATCATCACCATCACCATCACCTTCATCATTATCATTATTATTATTTTCATTATTATCATCATCATTATCATCGTATCTTTATCATCATCACCACCATTATCTTCATCATCATCATCATCATCACCATCTTCAACATCATCAACATCATCATCATCATTATCATCACAATCATCATTTTTAATATTACTATTATTACAAAGTTTAATTCAGAGACCAAAAAGTTGTATACATATGTATATAATCATGCATATCTGTTTTGTTTTTGACATTTCCTTTTTTTTTTGAAAAATCATTTATATTCTTGCTTAAATGAAGCTGTTGATCTTACATTTGTAATTTCCCTTTTTATTATTTGTTTCATTTGCAATTTCAGGATGTGGTTTTCTGCAAATTTTTAGACTATGTTGACAATTGACAGGTTTTAATTCAATGCTCAATTCACAATGATCTTAAAATGCATTTTTTTGTATTGAAGCTCCACTGCAAAAAGTGAAATTAGCTACACGTATTGTATTGAGACTAGTGAGTGTTTCACCCATCTACTCAACCTCCCTGCATCTTGTGTGTCTGCATCCGACAATGCCTACTACTTCAGCATAATTACAAGACTACTCATTCACCCATGTGCTACACGAATCACGTTATCCCCTCCGCTCACTCATTCAGCCGACCGTCTACCATCCCCATCTCCTCCACACCTGTCTCTTGGCTTGGTACATTACTACACACACATACACTCTCATGCATCGTCTTCCTCCACCTCACGACCATGCACATGCAGAGCTCGATCGGTCACTCGCTAGCCATCGCTCGTCTCAGTGCAAGCCGTCGTACATGATCTTGTCCGTTATTCTCACGGAGCATACCTCTCTATTCGTTGACTGCATTGAGGAAACATCGTCGGAGCAGTGATTCATACAACAACCACCGGGTGGAAATTATCAAGTGCCCCCTCGTCATTTTGTCCAGCCTACTCTTAATGCCTCTCCAGTAGACCAGGGGGAAACACCTAGTCATATTCCATTAAAGCTAATCTTTCGTTACCGTGTCACAGCCGACAGATCCTCGCTGATTGCTCCCGAGATATCATTACACGCATCGACGCATGTTTTCACCGACATCTTCAAACTCTGGAAAGAGGTATCTCTTCCTCGATAGATTCTCCCACTTGCGGATTTAATCAGGTACGGATTAGGACGGCACGGTTGCCATCTTACTCAACCTCCGTCGTGTTTCCTCTTACAGGTGATATAGTATGTACGTGATCAACGAAACAAGCATTCCTTTTCAAAATTTCCATGTGAAGTATTCAGAGATTTGTGTAAGGAGATCTTTTGCTGAATGTTGGATATATTTTTGTGGATATTATAATGCCTGTTTAACATTTGGAAAGTGGAAATCAACATAGCAGTGGATGTTGGTAATATTGTTACTTGTTGAATCTGAAAATTTGATACCACTCTTGTCAATATAATATGATATTCCTCTTGTGTATCTAAAAAGTGGAGATTCATGTTCTATTATCTTTTCTTGGCATCAGTATTTATTGCAGCTTTGAAACAAAAAGTGAAGAGAAATATTTTAATGGATATTCTTCATACCCTACCACTATCTCATCCCTGAAATGTGGAGCTCGATATTGCTGTCTCTCTTGTGTTAATGAAGTCAAAAATTCTGCTGTTTGTCTTATTGAAATGGACAATGGTGTTGTTTGTTTTCTCCTGCACAAATATGCCTCTCTTTTCTATTCTTTTCTTCAATAATTGACAGTTTCCAAGTGAAGACAGATATTCTTCCATGTTTTTATCCCTGTTTTAGACTTCAGAATTGGAGAGATATATCACATTTGCTCTGAGTGAAATCAAGAATTCTGTTTGTATTATAGAAGTGGACATTGATATTGTTGTGGATTTTGTTTACGCCATCTGATGCTGCTCTTTTGTCTAGAAACAAGAGATTACTATTGCATTATCGATAGTTTGTTGACGTCACTCTAGCTGTTTGTGAATCCGAAAGTGGGATTTATAACAAAAGCATATAAATAACCGTACTTGACCTGAAAGTGGAGCCTGTTTTGAATTCAAAATGGATGTTACCATTGAAAGAAGCATTCACATAGACATAATTGGCTACTTTTAATCTTTTTGCACTCATGATTATTCTCAAGTAGAGAATATATGCTATTGACATCAATCAGCATTTAACCAGCTACTTTCGATCTAAAAATTGGAGCTTGTGTTAAATAAAAAAATAGGACATTAACATGAGCTACAGTAGTCACATCGACATGTGATATTTTTTTTAATCTGAAAATTAATCTGATTTTTTTTGTTGAAATCCACACTGGGGATTACTTGTAAAGCTATTCTTATTTAATACAGGTGTACATTTAGCCATTAAATCTGAAAATGGAACTTGTTTTGAATATAAAAGCGGAGACTGATATACATGTAGTTACTCTGACATTAAAAACTGTTGGCATACAGTAAAATCTGAATTATAATGTCAAAATGATATGAGAATGATGTTCAATTATAGAGCCTTGTTGATATGTATTTATACTCTTGGAGATTGTGGTTTCTGCAACATGAGAATGAATCCATTCCCAGTCTATGGTACCTGCTTTTATCTTATTTACCCTTACAAGACTGACGAGTCGGACTGACTATACAGACCAAACAAAACATTACATCATTGTCAATGACCAAGAATTTGTTGGTTTAGAGTGTAGGTTTCGAGGTGTGATTGATGTTTTGCTCTGTGCATTGTTGAACATAGAAATGTGTAGCTGAAAATTAAGGCTGTGATACCTCTATGCAATCAAAGCCTACTAGATCAAGCGACTTGCTCTCTCGTCTCTCTAGTCTCGTGCTACTGCTCCTATGTCATAACAGGCATCCGTTCTGTATTGCGTGTTCATTAGGCAAGTGCTAGAGTATCCAATGTTGTTTGTGAATGGAAAAGGGATAGCCAGTATTGTAGGATCGCCATTTGATAGGAGTATGTCAAAACCGAGCTTTATTTTCTCGCCGCCGTATGTGCTGCTCCTGTGAAATAACAGGCACCCTTTCTGTGTTGCAATAGGCAAGTCAAGTGGAGTGTCAATTTTGTTTATGTGTGGAAAATGTACACTAGTTTTGTTTTTGCTTCCATTTGATGCAAGTGTGTAAGCGTCAACCTTGCCATTCTCGTCAGATGCTGTTGCTCCTATGATACAAGAGGCATCCTTTCTGCATGGCACAATGTTCATTTGGCAAGTGGGCAGAGTACCATCGATGTATGTGGGTGGGAAAACGCTTGTCAGTATTGTAGTATCTCCATTTGAGAAGAGTAATGAAGAAAGATCTTGCTCTCTTATCTCTTGCCGCTGCTCCTGTGATATAACATGCATCCTTTCTGCATTGCCTCTTCATTAGGCAAGTAGGAGGAGTATCAATATTGTTTGTGGGCGGGAAAATGTTTGCCTGGTTTGTAGTACCTCGATTTGATGAGTAGAGAGTATGTGAAGAAAGATCTTGCTCTTCTCGTTTTTTGTCTCTGCTCCTATCAAATATCAGTCATTCTTTCTCTGATTTTAGGTGTTTTTTTTATAATTCAAGTGCATGGCTGGATAGATTATTGAGATGCCTCATTCACAGTAGGCGTGTCTCGAGATTGCCAAATATCCAGCTATTTTGAACTATCCCGATAGCAAGCTATCCAGCTATTTGCCTCTTCACTAGACCGATAGGCTCATCACCAACTAGCTAGAAAAATAATCTTGAGATTGACGCATGCGCACTTCAGCGAACAACTGTACGACCAGCGTGCAGATTTGAGATTTTACCAGCGCTTTGAAACTAAACAAGTACCGGCTGCGCTGTGCTAGCTGAGCGGTATGTATAGATCGCATGTGCGTGCGCTAGTACAACTAGTAAACACCGAAAACCGGAAATCGTTGTGCATGATGGGATCTGGATATTTGACTCAGTACTTCGGTCTAATGAAGACAGTCGCAAACTATCCCTAAGTTGGGAAATAGTGGGATATTTTGCAAACTAGACTAAAATATCTTGGGATATATCATCGTTCTAATGAAGACGCAATTAGCTAGATAGTTTGTGATCTGGATTGTTCAAATAGCTGGATATTTGGCAATCTCGAGATAGTGAAAATGGGCCTATTGGAGCCTATTTGGTCGGTGACCTGTTATCTTGTTATTATTACGAATATGCAGATGTTGTAAGTGTGCACTTTCCCACTTGTGAGCATAGCATGTATCTCCTTATCTTTTTATGCATGCGACTGGGAAATAAACATGCTGTGAACCTGTAACCTTAGAAAATTAATGACGCAGTGTACACTCATGTAGACCTATGCCAAAACATTACTTAAGGTGCATCCTTTTCCCCCGTCGAGATATCAATCTTTGCTCAATCTCTTTCCATCTCTCTCCGTCTCTCTATCCGTCTGTCTGTCTGTGTCTCCCTCTCTCCCATCCTATCTCCCCCTCGCTGTCCCTACCTCTCTATTTCTCTCTCTCCCCCTCTCTCTTTCTCTCTCCCCTCTCTCTTTCTCTCTCCCCTCTCTCTTTCTCTCTCTCCCCCTCTCTCTTGCATAGTCTGGAACTAAATGGACTAGGCTACTGTTAGGCTACTGTTGACTTCATTAGTTAATGGACATAGCTAGGTATTGTGTGGGTGTGAAAGTGTTTAAATCTGTTAAGCATGGAAATTAAATTCAGTAGCAAGATATTCTCCTGTCTTGGCTATCGTTGGTCAAACAAGGATACATGTATGCCACATGATAAAGGGCAAGGGTGAGTGGATTAGACAGAGAGGGAGGGAGAGAGAGAGAGAGAGAGAGAGAGAGAGAGAGAGAGAGAAAGAGAGAGATTAATTTTTTTCTGCTTTTTCATGGTCTGCCTTTGACTCACCAAATGTTTATTATTATCCACACAAAAAAAATAAGGAAAGGTTAATTGGACATTTGATTTGCAAAGCCATAAAAATTCAACTATTTTCACCTTTATGCAAAAACTTGAATAATTAAGATTTTTCTAAACATATTACACTATATTAAAAATCTTTCGCGTTGCAAGGCAAAGCAAAATGCATACTACATTATGATCAATTTTGTGAAGCATTTTATTACTACAAAGAAGAGGTGCCATACCAAACAAATCTTGCATACTGGATTGGAAAACGCTTGTGCATTAACTGAGGAAAACGGAGGGTCTCATGATGAAACTATCTTCGTTCTTTTTCATCTTCACCCCGCTTAATTGCCTATTCGATCTAGGTGTCACCCAGGGGAAATTTTCCTCTTGTCTGTGTAGGTTTTTTGGAGGAAGGGATCTAGCTTGGGTTCCAAAATTGGACCATTGTTTGGTGAAAGTTTGACGTCTCGGGATTCGAGACGGATCAGGTGATGTTTCTCTAAACTCGGGCTGTTTAAATGTCGGAGGTGATCCTCGTTGAGGGTTGGCAGACAGGTGAGAGAGGGAGGGATGGAGAGAAGGATGGAAGGATTTGTGGAGAGTAGAATGAGAAGACAAAGATGGATAGGACGAGAGACAGACATATGAACAGAGATAGATGAATGGTTGGAGAGCAAAAGAGAGAAGTGGAGAGTGGTGAACCATGTTTAGTGAGGATATTGACAGGCAGGTTAGGGAGGGATGGAGGGAGGGATGGAAGGATTAGTAGAGAGGAGAATGAGAAGAAAGACATGGATATACAGAAACAGAGAGAGAGAGAGAGAGAGTAAGAGAGTGGAGGGGAGCTAGGCTCCTTGTCACAGAAAAAGACTAACATATTTTTAGATGGGCCTTCTTATACAGGTTCCTTGAGATAGATTGTAATGAGAAACAGTTCAAGGTAAATTAAAGATATGCTCATTATAGGGAGACGGTCCTTAGCTTTGACTGTTGTTGGGGGTTTAGAGCAATGGGAAAAGAAAGAGAGATAGGAGGAGAATGATATCAATAAATTATATGAAAAGAGAAAGAAAAAGTAAAGGAGAGAGAAAGGGAGCATATGGAAGAGGAATGAGTATACAGAAAGACAGGTAACAAAGTATGAGTTTATGGAGAGTGAAAGAAGATACTCACGAAAGATGCCATTTTTGGTCGTATTTACACAAATCTCTGACATCAGCGAGACGGACAATCCCTCCTCCTGGATATCATACAGTTTAAAATGTCAGCAATGGCACATCCTGAAGCAAGCGATTCATCATCTACTCCTATCGGACCAAATCTGTTCCGTCAGTCATAGCAGAGAGATTTAAGGGTATTTATATATTTAGCTCCTATGATACTACCCCCCCTCTTCAGACTCCCGGAATTCACTGTACCGCTTTACAAGAATTATACAGCAATATATATGATACGTACTTATCTTTTTCTAGTCTGAAAGTAAACAGAAACGTGCAATGAAACGTCATACATATATAGCGAAATGCATGTTTGAACATCATTTGGAACAAAACAACTTGACCAAGAAACAGGGTCCTGTTTCAGTCTGGACATTGAATGGTCAGAACTAGTATAGGTAGGTGGACTTATCTTGAATGCAATTCATGATGATTGGCTTGATTTCATGTCACCTGATCTCTTCAGACAAGTTTCTTTATACAACATTTGTTTAGGATGCTGTCATTTCGTCTGTATACCGTTCTTTTGGTACCCAATAATTCTTCAAAGAACATTTCTTATTAGGATGTTGTTGTCTAGTACGAACGCTCCCATTGCCATCCAATAATTCCTTATACTACGTTTCTTCATATGAGTTTTATGTAGATTTTATTTAGTATGAACGCTCCCATTGCCATCCAATAATTCCTTATACTACGTTTCTTCATATGAGTTTTATGTAGATTTTATTTAGTATGAACGCTCCCATTGCCATCCAATAATTCCTTATACTACATTTCTTGATGTGAGTTTTATATAGATTTCCCCTAATCTCAACAGGCTATATAATAGGATTTGACTGGATCATTTCTCCTTCCTTCCTAAATTTCAAATGACCCACTTGTTCGTCGATCCTGTACCTTGATGTTTTCTTGATATCATCGCCTCCGTATGAGGGGAAACCTGCTCTGGATTAGAGAAAGGAAATAGCTGTCACCTGTCGCACTCTGTTGTGACCCATTTTTGTATGCGTTCATGGATTGTAGGGGGGCCTCAATGCACCCTCGATAAGAATGTGTATTTTGAATTTCATGGATCATCTCTGCTCTTTTCTGAGATGTAAACACTGGAGAAGAAAAGATTGCATGAATATATTGCATTTTCCATCTTGCAGAAGTTGCAGATGTGGCACGCCTATGTTTATGCAGAAGTTGCCTGAAATGCGTAACTTCTTCTTTGTTTTGGTAGCTGTTGCCTGAAAGGATTCACATCTTCTTTGCTTTTGAAAGAGTTGACAGACTTGTTTTACCTTCTTTTTATTTGTAAAACTGCATGAAACAATGACACCTTTGTTATTAAAGGAGTTTGTGCGCACCTCTTATTCATCAAAGAAGTTTCCTGAAAGATTTCCTACCTATATCGTTGAGAAATAAGTTGCATGAAATATTCACTCTCTTCTTTGTAATTGTAATCAGTTTCCTGAAATATTTCACACTTTTGCTCTTTAATAATTTCCCAGAAAGTCGGGTATTTACAGTCTGAAAACATGGTTGTCTTTTTACATAAGTCTTGATAACTGTTTATCTTAGCTGAAATAAGAATGCGTCATCTGTTTAGAGCAACTTTTTTTAAAAAGCTATTAAAGATTAGAAAGAGTGAGTTCCTTTCTAGCTCCAAACAGACGAAGTACAGTCTTTTATTTTCTGCTATGCTTACATGTAGGTTTAGTTACTTCAGAACTGTCGATCTAAAATCAGTACATTTTTTTACAAACTTTCAACAGAAATTAAAGGTTATCCACCCCAACAAGCCTTAACAATCCACCACAGCGCCAAGGTACTACTCCAGTTCCAAACCCATTAGAAACCACATTAAACACAATTTGCGCTTAATAGAGCACGATTCCATAAAATGTGCATTTTGTAGTAAGGGTATTGCCCCTGCGAATACAAACCATTCCTCGCCGATGAGGAATATTTCATTCACATACAGCATAACGTCATGAATGTTGATTAGAAGTCAGTCGGGCTCCGGAGTCGGGTAATTGGCCTAATTTGCAGGATTATGCTGGATCTGACAAGGTCTGATGTTAATTTGTCTGTGTTTGTGTGTACCGGTTGTGCTATAGGCCGACATGTACCGGTAGCCATTTCAGGTATAGTGTGGTTTGGTCGATGGGGAGGAATGTTTCTTTTTATCACTCTTGAAACATTTAAAGTGATTTTCTGTGAAAACTATGGTTAAAAATATGCTGTAGCTGCAAGCGCATGTTGTTATGATCCTGGACAAATTTATAACATGTGTGTATCCTGATTATATCAGTAATTTGATTTAATTCAATTCAAATATATTTGCCATTCACAAAAATAAACATACATTTGGCATAAACATCCCTTTCAGGGTGTTTTTGTACATGAATATATAAAAAGCAGTATGTGACTACAAGTGTTAATTTTGTTAGTGTTCTTATAAGTTAGTAATTTCATTACAATCAATGGAAAAATCAAATTGGAAGTTAATCAAGGGGGTCACACTTGGAATATATTTCATTAATTAATATAAAACTGAGTTGATTTTACGTGACTTGATTTGAATTGAATGGAAGTATTGAATATAATGTATTTTTAAGTTTCAGTTTTTTTTTTGATTACTCCCTGTTATCATTTTTTTTTGCAGGGAACTCATCATATCTATAAAAACAGAATAGCGTAAACCCCAACTCATTTGTCTATTAATACATGTTTGAACTGAAACTGAAAGCTGCGAGACTGCCTTTTAAATGAAAAAAAGAGGCTAGAACTAGACAACCGTATTATTGTTAATATTTTCATATTTTTTTCTTCTTTTACAGAACCTGAGGGAATTAATGGACTTATAATTGAATGGACAGGAATACTGCGAAGAAAGATATTACCAAGTAATTAAAGTGAGTATCATCTAAAAGATATGTTTCTATATGATATGCATTAATAAGCATATAAACACTGAGTAGAAGGGCGATGGAACAGCCTATTCTTGCTGAGGTGTGTAACCCATTACATCCCGAGACGAGAATAAATTTTGATTGTCGAAAGGAGTTATCACACTACATGAGTACAAAATATGATTATTTGCTTAATATGAAGCTATAGTCTTAAGCTCTGGTATGGGAATCGTATTTTGAGAGAAAATTGCCATAATTTATTTTAGATTGTTTATCCTGCGGTAGATTGGTTGTTTGAACCAGTAAAATAAAAACAAACGCACAAAAAACTACTGGGCATCATCTTCGATAAAAAAACAGTAATTGATATTTAATGAATGAAATAATTTGTCATATTCGACATGAATGTGCCTGATTATGCATTAGGTAATGTTAGCAGTCTAACCAACAACATCAAAAAGAGAAAAGAAGAAAAGAATCATAATTTTCCCTACTTCTGCTTGGATGTTATTTGAGTTTATAAATCCAGATTACCAACTATAGCTGACATTTCACATGAAAGCCTACTGAAATTCATGTGGCTATATGCACATATCATTCTGTCTGTCAAGAGCCACAAGCAAGTTAACTCTCGTTATAAACTCTCATTATATTTTAAGACAGCGATTAAATAATTCCCTTCTGGCTCTGGCTCTCGGCAGGCTATTTCCTCAAAAAGGAATGATGGATGGGATGGGGTTCCTGGTAACCAGACTAGGTATTGGTCCATGGTCAATTGAACTCAAAATAGATTTCCATAATCCAATATTTTCCCATCTGCGGTTGTATGGTGGCCCTTCCTCTTTTCATGGCTGACAAAATCCTGTCGAAAAACGGTCCGCCAAAACCACATTTGTCAATTTGTGCGCATTCAGCGTGTAAATATGACTATAGGGGAATCGGTTGTGCCTGTGAATTATTTATGGCTCATGGAGACTTTTCGAGAAAAGGTATAGAAAGTGAAAGCTAATATCGTTTGAAAGATGGGTGTAGTTTCTTCTTTTTGCATATTGATGGCGTTATTAGTAAAGTGATTTCTGTGGGCGATTTGTTATGAGATATATTTCTATTCCTTAGAGAAAGTCCTAATAAAAATCTGATTGAACTTTAAAGATGCTTTCATGTGGCTATGAAAGCGGGAGGATTTTTATTGCTCACATGGGCCCAGAGAGCTGAATTTACTGATAAACATGGTTTTAAATACACATTTACTAGGAAGAAAATTATGAAATAGTTATGAACATTTTGAATATGTCATACATGGCAGGATAAGTAATGTTTCGTGAAGCTCATGTTAATTTTCAAGGAATTTTTTGTGTTATTAGATAAGGACAAATTTATCCAGTGTAGGTCGTTGTTTCCACATGGGATTATATCTTTCCTTGCAAACGGTTTCCAAGGTAACTTCATCGATTTGAAGAGAAATAAAACCAAGGTTATAAATAACTATTTTTAGAATCAATAAATCCTCATAGCCATTGTAGCATGACAACTAATAGCTCCTGTCACTATAGTTAGAGAAGCTTATTATTTAGGGGGGATTCGGATAACTGTATTTAAAATTAATTAACTTATTCCTTCTTCGTATATGACCTTTTTATTCAGCATCAGAAGGATGTTAATGCTGTTTATGAGTCAATACCCTTCTGGCTCAAAACAGACAATATATTCTATTTCCATGGATTTCATCAAAAGTTGCTAATTTTTTGGAATGAAAACATAAAAAGTCAGATACTTTAACTTCTCCTTAAACATGGAAATATTTTCTATATTTTTAAACGTATCTGGAGATCACCTTTAGAATACTATCTGAAATTCTGAAATCAATTTATTATGTTGAGTGAAGGGGTGTGTGGGGGCAAATGCAATAATTTATTATTTACCCCCCCCCCCAACTCCACCCCTCCCCCTTTCTCAATTTTTGGGACATATATATTTAAACATACAGGAATGTGTAATTTACAATTTGCATGGAAATCACTTTTGGAAATACATCCGAGTCAATTGTTATCTTGTCAATGATAGGTGTAGGTGTGTGTGTGTGTGTGTGTTGGGAGGGGGAGAGCACGAACTTTAAAAAAGATTGAGAAAAAAAAAAGCATTTTTAAGTATAGGGATGAGGAAAAGAAAATAGCCATTAGAATTGGAAAGCTTGGATCACATTTCTTAAAGCGGGAGCAGGTAAGTGTTAATTAAGATTGTTTTCTTCTCTATGTTAGCTTGTTAAAAGTGTAACTCTATTTTCCGGCCTGGTTAACTTACTTATTTAGTATATTTTTCTTGAGTTGAGAATGTTAGCAGACATCCACTGAGTGAGTAGTGTGTGTGTGGGGGGGGGGGGGGGGGGGGGGGGGAGGCCCTTGGGGGGGGGGGGGGGGG
>BEXV01000126.1:109291-131402 GCA_003118195.1 Hemicentrotus pulcherrimus
CAGTGTGAAAAGTCGATTTAGGGATGGCGTGAAGCGACCACTGGAGCATTGTGGGGAGGAGATGAAGTGAGTGAGTGGTTGAGATAGAGCGAGTGTTTAGCAGACTGGAGCAGGTGCATTACTTATAACGTAAGCAAATGTTCAACTAATGGGCCAACTGGCTTCGTTTTGTGAAAGCCATACATCATTCAGGGATCATTTATCTTCTACCATTGACAGTGGTCCCCTCTCTCTGCCCTCGCCAGGGAAGATGACGTACTTCACAACCGTGGACGCATTAGCTTTCAAACTTCAAATTGGCAACGCCATGACTGTTGTAGCCCTTTTTTTGTTTTTTGTTACTGGGACTGTTGTTCAGCTGAATGTTGTAGTGTTGCAAACAACATGCAACGTTGAGCTGATATTACATGCACAAACTAAAGTGAAACCTGCTTTAGTGAACACCTGTCTATAAGGACCTCTTTTTTATATGTCTTCACAATTTTTTTTCTGTTGCACCCTGTACTAAAGCAACCTGTATATAAAGACCACCTGCCTACCAAGACTGCCTTTCTTGTCTCATTTGAGTGATCTTTATATACAGGTTTCACTGCAAAAAATGTCTGTCCCTGTCAATTGTGCCACCCCTGTTACAGAATGTTACCAATTCTTGATAGCCGTTCTAAATAAACGTTACATACTTAACTCACTTCAATGGGAGGCCGAGCTAGGACTATTCCAGTCTTGAAGTAGCGATAGGACACCCAGTAATGCCTAATCTACTCTTTCCGACTACGCATCATTTCATCTGGATCAAAACGACTCTTAACGATGTCTTCCAGTCATGAGCTAATGGTCCATTTGTGAGATAGAATCCATTTGACAAAGAGCAAATGTTACAACGTGATGGTCTCAAATTAGCGGGATATGTGACATGCATAGCAATTTCAAGTTTAAAGGGATCCCAAATATTAAGAAATTGCTCTTGGAGGTGTCGTGGTCGGGTGGATACGTCACCGGACTGTGGGTCACAAGGTTCCTCTGCAGCACTAATGTCCTACGGCACGACATTGATCTACATTTGCCACACTCAACCCAGGTGATGTGAATGGGTACCTGGCAGGCTGGCAGGAATAGATTCCTTGAAATGCTAGATAACCTTAATGGCAGCCATGATAAACCCAGGGTAATAATCGGGAGCGCCAGGAGTGTCAAGTCTGACAGATATGAGCGCTATACAAGAACCCAATATTATATTATTATTATTATTTGAAATTTGATGTGTTGTATCTAGAAGTAATAAATATGATTGCAGTATTTATGCAAACAATCTCTCTGGATTATTTGTTCATATCGTGACCGTAATGGTAAAATCATGAAATGAGGTACATAATTTGTTATCAAAGGTATCAGTGTACTTAATATTTGGGATTTTCCACATCTAATGAGGACTTTCATCTTGATAATATGATTATAGGGCGAACTGAAATGTTTTGATCTATGCTAGTAAGAAATGGGATATTTACATGGAAAAGAAAAGAAAAAAATACAGTATTAGGATGTCCAATCAAAATTTTTGACCAACCTTTGATCCTGTTTCATGAATAAACCTTTCACGCCTTGTTCTTTAGTTTTCGTTTTTTTATTGATCGATTTTGGCTTTCTGTTTCATTCTTGCGTTTTACTCTGATGAGTGCAAGTCGGAAAGCTTAAGTTATGGCTCTCTTCAATGCTATTCTCTGAATAAACCATTGTTCTCTTCTTAGTGTTGCCAATTTGATGCCCATTTAGTTAGTGATCATCACATTGAGAAAATTGTCTTCACATTTAAAAAAACAGAAGAAATTCTCAGTTCAGAGCCCAAAAGGCATTCATGTACTCTTTGTTAAAGTATATTAGTTAATGCCTTTCCTGCTTAGTACAGAGACTACAGATGAACTAAATCTTCTGTAGATTAGGAGGATTTGTGCCTTTGGGGTGGTACAGAAATATCACGCAGGAGAAATAAGAGAGAAAAGCAATGGCTGGGATGGAACTTAAAGATAAAGGATCTTGAACATGAAGTAGAATGCGGAGCCAGCTAGGAGAGTATCTCTAATGTATTGCTAATGGAATACTTGATGTTTTTACAGTGGTTATTCATCACTTTTAAACCACTTATCCCAAGTAGATGGAGACCAAATTAGAAACAGAAACTAAGATTAAAGAACATTGCCACAAGGCTCTCACATGATAGGTCTTGAACTTGTGAGTATTAAAGGCATTGGGTAACTTTGCCTTAGATTCTTTAAAAATTTAGCTCCTGCTGCAATCATAATTTATAAACCCTTTAGGTCATATATGAATCCCATGACTTTTAAAAGCCAATCGCCTGTCTGATTATCAAGATATTCATGATTCAATATACAGTCTACCGGTATTGGGGAAAATGAGTATTGTAAAACCGGTCACTCAAAGATTCTTACTTTATTATTATTATTATTATTATTATTATTATTATTATTATTATTATTACTTATACCACGCTTTTCCCATAAGGCCCAAAGCGCTTACAGTGAATGAAAATAACAATTACATAAATACATATAATTAGAAAAAACAGTCTTAGAACTACAAATTACAAAAAAAGATGTGTTTTTAAGGCCTTTCTGAAGGTTATAATTGATGGAGACTGCCTGATTCTAAGTGGTAAATCATTCCAACATTTTGAAGCAGATACAGTAAATGTTCTATCACCGGCTAATGTGCGGGTAACTGAATATGTGAGACGGAGAGGATCACTGGCTGACCTCAATGCCCTGGAAGGTGTATATAAATTCAAACATGTATGTAAATATTGTGGAGCTTGATTATTGAATATTTTGAATACAAACAAGAGTAATTTAAAAACTATTCTTTGTTTCAAAGGAAGCCAGTGTAATGATCTCAAGAGTGGCTGAGATGGATGGTCCCTAGAAACCTGAAATATCAATCGGGCTGCCCAATTTTGTAGCCGTTGCACACGAATCAATTTAGTTTGAATTTTTAGACACTTTATGATCATTTTGAAGCGCAATTTTTTCAGGGCTTCATTATTATACCATATCACAGACACTGATAACACATAGGGCCATGTATCTCAGATTTAACGTAGGTATAAAGATTTAAAGGAATAGGAAGAACAGAATGACAAAAGAAAAAAAAAAGAGCTGTGAAAGTGTTTTTAGCCCTCGGAAGTGTTGTAGGCAGATTTGATACTTTCAGAATATATTTTTTTAAACAGACAAATGAAAGAAAATTTGTCATTCTTTTTGAAAATCAGTATGGGTTTGTGAATTGTGAAGTCAATTGTTCAGAAAACTATTTTATTCATATCATTACAAATACAACCACATATTTTAAAACTGTTTGGGGGAGATTTTTTCTTTATTATGATAGGTCTATGAAAACATTAGGTGGTGTCACACAGAAAAATCCCTTAAAAGATCACTTGAATAATCCTTTTAAGGGAGAATTTTTTTGCTTCATTAGAGGATTTTTAATGGGATAATTGATGACAGACAGCAATTAAGAGGATAACTAAAGTCCGGATAACTATCTGGAATCAGGAATTTTGGCCTCTGTGTGACACCGCCTATTGTGGAAGTGTAAATGTTAAGCATACGGTAGTTGTAAATGTCATGAATGCCTTGTTCAGTGTATTTCCCCCATCAATACTTAAATAAGGTCAAGTTTTATTTCTTAAGGAAATTGGGATGGCATTACGAGGGGTTTAAATGTCAAGGCACATTATAATGATATTTGCTTCTCCCCCTCATTTATTCTTATCGGCTCCTGACCTATTTAAAAAACTCTCACAGTTTCCCTGACTTCTTTCATTTGCAGACTTGCCACAAACCCCTCCATGCATTTTGCTTATTAACTGACCTCTAATCTATAAATAAAATTTCCTTTGATTTGAATCAAAGAAAAAAACCCATATGAATTGCACTGCAGTAATTACTAGCTGACCTCCATTATTTCCAGTCGGGCTCCATGCTACAGAAGATCGTGCTAGACATCAAACCATACCGCTTGATTACTACAACCTCAAGGTTGGCCGGCATCTTACAGAAAGAAACAAAAAAGAAAGAAGAAAGAAAAGAAAACTGATGATGATGTTTCTTCAGTCCAATACTTTGCCCCAATTTCTTGTAAAATATATGAGACCAATACTGAATGACATGTAGGGTACCTGTAATATTCTAGGTCATAAGATAACTATGTCTCTATAACTATGCCTTTCTTATTGCTTTTTTAATGTCCCCTTTTCTTTTAGACCTCTAGCTCATAGTCATAGGCATATTTTATTACAAGTTTTAATACAAGTATTAAAATTCTTTTAATACAAGTTTGTACTATTGTGATGTCATATTTTAGTTGATGAATCCTTCAAGAAGATCATTGAACACATTTGCTTCATTTGCAACTTTATTTCTCTTTTGTAAGGTACATGTATATTGATTTTTTGATAATTTGATTTGATTTTGATAAAATATGACAAAAATTGTAATTACATCATAGCAATAAATGCTGACCCCCAACTTGTCCACCATGGCTCCAAGCTGTCTTTGGTCATGCTAGTCATCAATCCCTACCGCTTGATTTATCCTTCAAATCAAGTTGTTCTGCAATCTGCATCTTACAAAGGAATCTTACAAAGGAATTTAATCTCAAATGTTGTTCCAGTATTCTACAATAGTTGAATAGACCCCTTTTGAAGCATCAACAACAAATACAGACATCAGACTTTTTTGTTGCAGATGCTAATTGTTCATATTTATTGCATTCAAGTTGCCCTGCATTTTTAAAAGGGAAAAGATAAATTACACTTATTTAATATTTATACATTCAAAGCCTTTAAATACTTTAAATTAACAATACAGATATGATTTTTATTTGCTGGATACTAATCATTCATTTCTTTTGAGTCAAAGCCATCTTGAAAAGGCTATTCCCAGACATTTCAATTTAGTTTGGTCACATTTCATGAAATTACCCTCCATGTTATAAACAAAAAAGAAAATATACTTTAGATTCCAGGTTTGATGCTACTGTTTTGTATTGTATTTAAAATTAAGGCCCTTCAAAGTAACAATCTGGAGATCAAACTTTTTTTTTGTGCTGATACTAATAACTTACTACTAATCATTCATTTCTCGAGAGTTGATGCCACCATGATCACAATATTCCTAAACATTACCATTTAGGTTGGTCTCATATTCACGAAGCCAGTGCATAGTAATTCTTTGTTTAGTCGGCGTAAAAGACTGGGAAAACCTTGCCGTGACATCACCGCAAAAAATTGATGTTGACCTCCGATATTATTCCATCACGGCTCCAAGCTGTCTGAGATCATCATCAGACCGTAGCGCATCATTACTCCTCAAGTTCAAAGTTACCTAGCATCCCACCAAAAAGAAAAAATTAAAAGAAGCCTTCCCGACGATGCTCTATCTTTCCCTTGTCTACCTTCCGACGGCCTTCACCTGTAAAATGAAATAATCCCACGTCGTGTACACCTCGGCGGAGCCTCCTAAATGAAAATATCACAATTACAGGCCCGCCCTTGTGCGATCCCCTTCAATCACTCACTTCATCTCCAAGGTTTGTCTCTCGTCGCTTGCGAACACTTCAATTTCCTCTAGCCTCCTTTAGAGATGCTTTTCTTAGCATCTTTTCTCGTTCTCCGTCTCTTTGTCTCTCTCTTGCCCTTCTAGAAATGTCTTTCGAATTAGAAATTAGAATTCATCCTCTTAACCTCTCCTGTTCCAGATAAAGTAGGTTGTCATCTATTCAATTCTCGTCAATCTCTTGTAGGATGTAATCTTTTCTTGACTTGAGGGGGCGCGATGGCTCAGTGGTAGAACACTGGTATCGTAACTGGGAGGTCCCGGGTTTGAAACCAAGGCAATGCGCTTGTGCCCTTTGGTAAGGCATTAATCCGCATTACCAAGTCCCTCGGAGAGGACTTAAAGCCGTCAATCCCCTGATTGTTTACTTTAATACAAGCATATACAAGCTTTCTTAACAGTCAGGTTAAAAAAATCATCATCATCATCATAACATTGCTTTGTGATGTCTTTTTAATTTTACTATTCATAAAAATAATGTAGTTTCAGTAAAGGTTTTGATAAATGGGAACAATTTAGGCATGGGTGGTAACGAATTAGGTAACATTTTGTAGAATCAACCTTTTCATGGCACTGATTACTGTTATCTAATGTGATGACTGTTGGTCAAACAGTTTTTGAGCGTCAAGTAACGGCTGGCTGGAATGCTCCCCAGGGAGTGGAGATTGTGCACACAGTGTGTGGGGGAAAGCATTGAATCCAATGACCGGGGTAACGATATATCTGTTAAGCGCTTAGAGACAATTTTATTAAGCGCTATATAAAAGTGAAATATTATGTATCAAGTACTTTATAAACTATTGTAGGATTTGATAGTGCAATTCTTGCCATTTGGGAATTTCACAAATTAAATTAACTCTTGCACCTGTAAGGCTCTGATATCATTTGTTCAGAACCAAAAGGGTGTTAAATTTGTGTTTAATGTATATGAGTTATGGTTCCAACGGATAATATCGAAGGATTGTTTTTATGGCGTGTACATCTATAAACATGTATTTGCTTAATTCATATTCAATACAGTAGTTTTGATAATCCCAAATTCTTCTCTCTCAGATCTCATGCATCCACATAAAAATCCAGTATAGTTATTTATTGGTTCTCTCTTTCTGTATATATTCTGTACATTGCAGGTGCACCATACATCCATGCAGCTCCACTTTAATAAGCACGCAACCCCAGCCTCATCTTACATGTAGGCTGTCATTTGAAGACGTATGTGAGCCCTTCATTTTGCAAGCCTTGTACTTCATTCATACACATTCGAGAGCTACTGTATGGCTACGAAGCAAACTAACTGGAAGACAGGATAAGGGGTCTGTTAGAAGGTGAGAGAATGAGATTTTTTCATTAATGTTTTGAGAAGGAGAGAAAAGGTGAGAGAGAGAGTGGGAGTTGGTTAGAGGAGAAGGAGGAGGAGAAGAAAAATAAAAGATTAGCCTTGTGTTAATCTTTTGTTTAACAAGATATCCAATAAAGTATACTACTACTTATACTACTACTTCTACTATATGGAGAAAAAGATAGAGATAGAAAGTTAGTAAGGGTAGAGGGATAGATGGAGTGAGAGGGGTGTAAAATAGAGATACATGAGAGAGAGATTATAGGAGAGAAAATGAGGAAGGGAGAGAAAGAGAGAGAGGGAGAGAGAGAGAGAGATGTATGAAAAAGAGAAATTAGAAAAAGAGAGACAAGGAAGGTATCAGGACAAGTTGCTAGGAAAAAGTAGAGATATAGAAGAGGAGAATAGTATAAGAGGGACAGGAAGAGAGGGATAGAGAAATGAAAGAAAGAGAAAGGGAGGTGCAGCAGAAAGAAAAGAAAAAATGAAATGAGATAGAGGGGTAAACAAGTATAAAAGGAGGATGATAAGAAATAAAGAAGAAGGTAGAGATGGAAAAGGGGGAAAACGAGAGAGTAAGAGATGAGATTCTAGATCAGAATCTGTTATTAGTCAATGAAGAGGGTAGATTCTGCGTTCGCTTGGATGATCTAGTCCGTCGCAAACCTGAGAATTATTCACGTTTGATTTATTCGGGAATGAGAGACGAGGGGTCAATCGTGTCACGCTCAGCTCTCTCTCTCTGGTATGGGTGCCTGAATTGATGCGTTATTATTTTGGGGGGAATCCTACAACAAGAATGACTCAGGGAAGATATTCTGAGCTCTGTGAGTAGATATGAGCACGGTTAAAACATATGGTTTGAGTTTCATTCAAATGCATTCTGATGTTAAAGCGTTGTCTAACTTGTCTTTCACTTTTGAAAGTTTGTATTCCATGACTGAAGCATGATCTGCTGACCGCAAGAAGGGCATCATATACATACATGTTTAAATTTAGGATGCATACTAGCGACACTTTTCACCCTAGAAACACGGTTTTCAAAGTCGTTTAGTTTAAAACACGGTTGCGTTCAAGTGATTTTCGCCGATCGTTAATATAAACATGTTTCAAAACGCAAACATGAAATGCTGAAAAAGATGCGTTTTTTGTATCGTGATTCGCTTCCGCAGTAACCATGTTTATTGACAGCGTTTTGATTTGTGATTCTAGCTTTAAACAAATCGTTTGAACACACCCTTACATGCACAGTCAAACCTGTCTATTGAAACCTCTCATGGGAACTGGAGAAAGTGGCCTTTCTAGACAGGTTCTACAACACACATTTCTTTCTTGGGGAGACAAATGCATGGCCACTACAGACAGGTGGCCTTTATAGAGAGGTGGTCAGTAAGACAGGTTTGATGTTGTCAATGCAGTCAATATTTTCGGAATTCATACTCGGAAAGATAGCTACTGTAAATCCAGAAACTTTGCTTCCAAATTTTACGAATGGTTGAAATTCCCGACAGTTTTATGCTGCAAAGTAATTGAATCACAACACTGAATTTTGCAGTTCATGAATTTTTCTCAATAAGGAAAAAGTTGACAATCGTTGTGAAAAAGGAAAGCGTCCGGTTTTACAACATTTAGCCCCTTTTCCTTGAAAGTGCAATTTACAATCAAGCATTTGAAGATAACAAATAAATTATCATAACAATGATCATAACTGCAGAAAGAATGGAAGCTTAGCTTGCATAACTTGCAGGAATTTCTGGTTTTTGTTCCATTTTCTTTCGATCACCAGATATTAACAAATTAATAAAATCCAAGTTGATTTCATTTTTGGAGCAAACATGCAACTGTAGCAATATGTTACTTGTTCTTTACGTAATACATCTATGCTTTGCTTTGCAATAATAACGATAATAATTGATTCTTATTAAGCGCTTTTACGGAATACTGATCATAGCGTTGATACAACAACAAAAAACAACAGAAGTAATGCAAAATATATTACTCACTGCGGATGTAGTATCGAAAATAATATTGCGAGTGATATTCGTTTGTCTCGCAACGTATGATCAACAAGGGATGTAAAAGAAAAACGGAGCACGAAACGTCGTGATCTTTTAGATCCCTTGTTGACCATACATTGCGAGACAAACGAATATCACTAGCAGTGTTTTTTCGAAACAACAGAAGTATTTGGAACATAAAAATATATGCATTCACCACTGAGCAGTAAATATAGTATTTATCAATATCCAAAGATTGGGTATAATTTTCATAACAATATTCTAAAAGATAAAAACATGATAATAGCAATGGCATCCGACATGCATAACTTGTGTTGATGAGAGCCAGAGAGGTGTTTGTGTTTTCAGTATCACACTCTAATCATGCTATGCTTTCACATGATGCCACATTACAGTGCCACATTATCACTTCAACTATGTTTAATGATCATAATGACCTTGGATATGTATAGCATGTTAGTTGAAGTACGATATAATGATCAGAGACTTTAGATAATTTCTTATCAGACTCTTATAGGGACAACATGAATTTAACAAAATGCAAAACTGAGTAGGCAAACATGTACTGTATTAAGTAGCCATAATTGATTATCACAAAAAACAAAAACTAACAGAACTGTATGTACCTGTCATCATGTTGAATTGTCTGGATGGCAAAATATTGGCTGATACAATACACTTGAACTATGTTTAATGATGAAATTGACCTTGGGTATTTATAGCATGTTAATCTGTGTATGTTATAATGATCAGAGTGTAGTCTTCAGATAATATCTTATCAGACTCGATCAATCTTGCCTCTATAATGAGAACATTGAGAGTACCGGGCAGGGCAAACAACCGTGTAATATTTCCTGTATGACGAATATCTTTCATCCATATAATTCATCCAAAAGTAAAAAAGAAGTTTGATACGACCGTTTAATAGTGTAAGTGATACGAGAAAGATCAGTCACTCTCATAAGATTTTTGTTATTGGATGAAGTAATGGATTTTTAAATCAAATTCATCCGTGTCGTACCGACACAAAAAACTTGTAATACATTTACATATTATATACATATAAAGTTACCAGGACTGTGGTCCAATTCAGAACTCACAGCAGGTCGTACAATTTAAAAAAATATAATACAATACAAAGTTGTTTTTTTTTTAGTTAAAAAAAAAACCCAAAG
Source organism: Hemicentrotus pulcherrimus (assembly GCA_003118195.1). Taxonomy (NCBI): domain Eukaryota; kingdom Metazoa; phylum Echinodermata; class Echinoidea; order Camarodonta; family Strongylocentrotidae; genus Hemicentrotus; species Hemicentrotus pulcherrimus. Next base: position 119,454 of record BEXV01000126.1, read on the forward strand.
CACTTATGTTTTGTGTATTTAGAAAATTTACAACAAATTCATGGCCTTGAGAACCTCTGTGTTTTATCAGCCAATATTTTTCACAGATGACAGGACTAAAAATTTCAGCGAGTTGTTGTTTTTGTGATAATCAATTCAGTCTACATCCATCCAGTGTCGCATTGCCTTGCCAACTCAGTTTTGCATGCTGCTAAATTCATTTCTCTAAAAAAAGTTGTAAAATTCATAAAAATAAAACCTTATAGAGTGTTTTCCGTTGTGATGAGGAATACCTTTATTAATTAAGGCAAATGTTTGACAGAAACAACTCTCATTCATGGCGAAGATTATCACGCCAAGATGGTCATTACATTACACTTCCATCACACTCAAATCATTTGGTTAATACCCGTGCAATAATTACACTTACCCGTTACCATGGCAACTCAACTTAATGACCCTCCCCCGGCCGAAACCCAATCCAGCGTGCACAAACGAAATATTGATTCCTCTCCGTTTTCAAATCTGCGCATTTTGCCCCTCTTTCGTCATTCCTCTCCTGTCTGACATCATTGATTTTAGCCAAATCTCGCATCTTCGGCCAATATTTTCCCTTTGGAGTGTGCTGCAATCAACTACAAAAACAAGTAAGAGAGCGCTATTGATTCATTTGCGATGCCGGGGGAAGCGCGATTGGTTGGTTGGCCGGCCAAGAGAGAAAGAGAGGAAAGGGGGAATCTGGTTTCTTGTGTTTTCTGCTGTTCAGACGGGATATATGATTTTGCGATGTCCGGGGGAATTTTGGATGGAGCGAGAGAGAAAAGAAGAATTGAAAGATGCCTGAAAACAAAGTCAATGTCTGTGATAGCCTTGTGGGGTTCCTCCGGCAGTTACAGGGATTGGCATTTTTGGTTTAGATCGAACAAAGGAAAAGGAACATTTTGAAGGATAGGGAGAAAGAAGGAGAGACTGAAAATTACAGAGGGAAAGCAAAAGGAGAAAGATAGAGATAGATGAAGAGAGAAGGAGAAGGGTTCTAATGGTGAAATGGACTATTAGATAATAGATGTTGAAGTATTTGAAGAATCAGAGAGAGAGAGATTATGAATTTTAGGGATTAAGAGACGCAAGTCGCAAAAGTTGTAAATTGTCATAAATACATTGGGAGATCAATGTATGAAAATTAAAAAAAAAAAAACAAAGAGAAGAGAGTTTTGAGAAGAAAGTTTATAATATCCATTATTAGACTAAAAGTGCTTCATTTTTTGCTGTACCAGTATTTATGGATGTTATCCTTTTGACAGAAGCAATCTGTAGTATTTACTAAAAACTCAAAATATTTCTTCATCTGCAAAATTCTACCCTCAGACAATGTGATAACAGCTTATTCAAAATTAACTGCTAGGTTTTCCTGACTGGAAGCTTTACATCTTAAGCTAATTCCAATAGATAACTCCATTCTTAAACTGTATGGTAATATTTTAAATTATAAATAACCGATTTCAAAATCGACACTGTCATACTGATACACTCTTTTGATATCTCTTTTCATCTTGCAGGTCAAAATTTCATCTACGAACTTCCGTTGTTGACTGTCAAGGGTAGATGTGTTGCTTTGAGAGTGTCCACACCTAGTTGAACCCTAGCACCTTGTAGTCTGATGTACTGAATAATTGAACGATCCCATCTTCTGCATGACTTGTTTCTTCGTCACCACAAGATAGCCAAAACACTTGTGGAAGCATACATTTCCCATGAGGTTCCAGACACGACTAATGGATCTTCTTGGAGACTTTCAGCAGTAGTGTGTGAAACAGCATGTGACGGACTCCAAACGTTTTTTATTCTCAGACGGAACGACCAGAAAAATCATCGTTAATGGATTAAAAGACGCAACTTACATGACGCTCGTATTTTGAATTAAAAATTGCCATCATTATATGGTCATTGAACAAAGAATCATTGAAGAGAACTTTGCAAAATTGGCAACAAAGAGCATAGACAATGAGTGACGCCATGGATGACACCCATGCGGACGAGGACAAACCGATCTTGCTTGATTCACCAAGTCCGACGACCCCAAGCAGCGACCTATCTCGAGAGGTCACGTACGAGATACTACTGCCAAATGAAGTGAGTGGGACTGGGATTTTAGATTAGTTCATTATTTGCTACGGGTTGAATCTATGGACTTTCATTAATTGTCCAGAGTGTCATTTTTCATACATGTTGTTAAGGTGTGACAAAAGTCAGCATGGGCAGTCTACTTTTTAAAAATTAGTCTACTAAAGCAAGCAAAAAGTTAATAATGTATACAAAAAAATATTCATTTAAAGTCACATGGTAAAAAAAAGAAGATTTTATTTTCTAATTTTTCTAGAGTGATATGTCTTGGTACCGGTAGGCATAGCTGAATAGATGGGTTGCATAGCTATAGGAAACTTGTGTTTTCATTTTGGGATGTTTTAATTATATTTGATACAGGCTTTAATGATAGCTATTTGTTCATCAAAATATATTTTAAAACATTAACTTTCTTTTCTTTTCAGTTGAATATTTTAAATGCAAGATTTGAAAGCTAATCGCTTTTATTTTTTTTCTTTCTTCCTAATGAATCTTTTTGTAAGAATGAGAGAGGGCACATGGAACAGGACAATGAGTATTCAGTGATACCTGAGATGGACCAATCTAATTACACAGAGCTGATCCATTCGGAGGTGCCAGAACCAAGTACTTACGAGACCACAACATTCCAGCCTAAACGTGGACTAGAGTCTAGCCCCGAGCACGGCTGGAACCCCAACTGGGGCAGAACCAATGAGAACGATGATAACGATGACTGTAGCCAATCAGCGCTGAGTATGGCCGATGCGCAGAGCGTGCACAGCCAGTCGGCGTCCAGTACTGCGGACGCACAGAGCATCCATAGCACGCATAGCCTGGGAAGCGAGACGTCCCCCGACCAGATGGAAGGCGGCAGCGAGCATCCGGTGGGGTCAAACATCACGTCACTCATCGGGAAAATCAACGAGAGCGAGATCTTGGGGACTCGCCCCGTCCCGACCTCGCTGCCTCTCGGGACCGTCGGAACGACCGGACCATACAGAGGCTTTTCACGCAACCCCGGGCAGGCATTGGTAGGCAGCCCCTCGCAGCCGATAGCACCGCGATCCGAGTATCCAAGGGCGGCCTTTAAGATGCGTTCGGGAGAGCCGATCCTGGGAGGGGCCGGTGGAGGTGAGCTTCTTTATGACGACGAAGAAAAGGAATTCACAGAGTGGACAGAGAATGAGTTATACCAAGGTAGATATCGATGCATCATATCTAACAAAAAAAAACAAAAACAAACTCTCGCACGTGTTGCTTGTGTCTTGTTGGCATGTACTAACATCTTTTCAAAATGAGAACAACCCAAGAATATTCAATTTGCATCTTGATTCAGCACTTTGAATACTCTCTTTCAAATCATGGATCATCCTATCCTTGAACATCTGCAGAGTTCTCATATGGTCCTGCATATTCTTCTATCGCATTCCATTTTATCTTCATCATACCTCCCGAATTTCTCTCAAATTTCATCAGATTTTCATCCAAATTCTGATCAATATTGATCAATCTTGCCTTTTATCTTCTCGCCTTCACTCGTCAAATATTTATATTTCAAATTGCCAGTCTTGCGGCTTGTATCAATCAATCAATGTGTCGCATTATATTTCACTCACCATGCATTTTTGTGTCTGGTCTGTTTACACTAACTTCAAATCTCAGCATCTTTCTGAATTTGTCTGTTGACTCTTTCACACTTGCATGGCAAACACCAAAAGTGATAAATCAGAAAAGCTTAATTTACGCACTCAAATTTAATGTATAATTGTGTGCTGCTTACTTTTCTAATAAAAAGGTAATTGAACTGATCATTAAAAAAACTCAAAAGGAAAGAGAGGAAATCTTTTACTTTTTTGTTCCAGCTGTTCCAATGAAAATAGGAATGAGTGAGAATATTTATGCTTTTTTTTCTTTCTCTCTGAACAATTTCAGTAATCAAAATTTGTTCTCTTCATGTAGTACACTCCAAAGAAGACATTGATAGATATGGATTAGGTCAAATTTACCCATGGAATTATCATTTATTTCCACTATAGAATATGATTTGATAGAAGAAAAACATTCCTATAGACACTGATACAAGTTATCTATGGCTTGTTATTTAAGGGGATACATTAAAGATGGATCCCAAATTCAGCCCTAAAAATACAAATATTGCCCAACTATGTGATGTTGGTTATATGTCAACTAATACAAGCGTCATGTGAAGCTAAAAAACCACTTGGTAATAACATCACCGGTTGCTCATCTCTCTGTCAACTTATCGTGAATTTCTTATCACTCTGTCAACTTTAATCATGATATATCATCTGTTCAGAGGCAGGAGGGCGTTACCTCATATCATTTAACATACCGATAGAGATAACACTATGAACATAACGGACAAAGAAAGCGGACAAAATATACAGTTTCTCAGGTAGACAAAGGAACATCCCTTCACTGCTATTATGTAAACATGTGTAGAACAGGTGAATATGCATGTGACACACCTGTTGTACACATTTTTACACAATAGCAGTGAAGGGATGTTCCTTTGTCAACCTGAGGAACTATATATTTTGTCCGCTTTCTTTGTCAGTCATGTTCATAGTGTAAGTAACGCCCTTTTGGCTGTCAACTGATGATATTCTATTTGTTGTTCTGCTGTCCTGCAGTTGTTACATAACATGTTGCTCACAGCAAACTCAAAATGTATTGAATGTATTGAATCTCAGCGCCAGAAGGGCATTAACTCTCATTATCCATGCAAAGGTAATGCCTTTCTGGCTCTCACCAGATAACACAGTCAAACCTGCTTTAGTGACCACCTGTCTACAAAGACCACCTGTCTATAAAGGCCACAATATTTTTCCCCCTTGAAAATGGTTTCTCTTTGAAACATGTACTCTCTAGGCACCTGTATATAAAGACAACGTGTCTACAAAGACCACGTGTCTACAAAGACCACTTTTTGTGTTTCCCTTGGGCAGTCGCTATAGACAGGTTTGACTGTAAATGCTAATTGTTGTTCTGCTTTTGTTTACTAATTATTCATGTTGCTAACAGCAAACTCATATTGTATTGAAAGCCTTGGTGATAACAAGAAAAAAATACTCACACTTGTTGTGAGCTTGATTAATGTCTGAGTAAAACTCACTCTCTGGTAGCATATCATCAGCCGAGATTCGGAAGGATGTTAAACCCGTATATAAATTAACTCAAAGTTTTGGGATGAATGTTCTGGTAACAAGTGCACTGTACATAAAGAACTTCCTACACTGACCAAAGTTAATGCTGGATGAGTTTGAAAGAAATTATACCTGACAGAAAAGCAAGGAGAGCTGAGTCGTGTATGGACATCTATCTCCAACAGGCCCTCCTTAACTCTTGTACAACTTTACAGTATGCATTTCTAAACTTAAGGCCCATTTACGAAACCGATCATGTTCAAATTGCAAGCCCTTGCATGGAAAGTCCCAAGCAAGCAAAATATTTTGTTCAGAAGTTCCAGGCAAAACCTGGTCTTTGATTTCGATCTCCAGGAAAATACCCTGCAAGAGAATATAGTTTTTCAGGAGACAAGACACGATAAATGCCAACAATGACAGCTTTGTCATCTGTGTGTGTTTGGAGCCATGAGGAGTTAACTCCGTTTTTAGAGTATATGAGTTAATGTCGAGATTAACAAATATCTCGAGATTGCCAAATAGCCCGCTATTTGGGAAATAATCCCGAAGTAACAAATCGTGTCTTCACTATCTCGAGATTCAACCTCGAAACTTGAAACTCGACCTTGAGAAATTAGCTCAAGATATTTTGCTCAGCGTTAGCGTCTTGCGAATCTTTGGTCTAGTGAAGACGCATGGGACAAATAGCTGGATATTTTGCCAACTATCCCAAGATATCTTGGGATGACAATCCTGACCAAATATCCTTCTAATTGCTACTTTGGTCTGATGAAGACGCAAATTAGCTGGATAGTTTGCGATCGGGATAGTTCAAGTAGCTGGATATTTGGCAATCTTGAGATAGTGAAGACAGGCCTATTGTCGATTTCAGTGATGTTGCGTTGTTATTCTAATCATTTGCAAACTACCATCGCTGTGTTTATAACTCATTGAATAACTGCTACCAGCTGAGAGCCAGAAGGTTGTTAACTAAAACCATTCAACATACATTAAATGTCCTTTTGGCTTTCAACGAACAATTAATGCTCCTCTTCCTCATTGTATATGTTTGTATGTCTATGCATTTCTAAATGTTTACATGTCTAAATGTTAATATGTCTAACCAATCATTTGTGTTTCTTGTCATCATTGTCGCAAATGTCCATTGAAATGTTTGTCTTTCAAGTATGTGTGTATTTGTTCTTTCCTCATCATGGTTTTGTGTACTTTTGTTCATTTTGCCAGCTGATTGCAAGTATCAATCATGTGATGTCACTTTCCATCATTTATCTTATGTGACATGTATATTGTTGCACCTTATACTTCAAACTTGGCATTTGTAATATTTATTGTCGTGATGTAAGATAATCTTCAATCACCTATAATATTTCTTTTGATACCATTATTTGTTCTAAAGATATCTTATTTTTGGGGTTGAAATTTTGATATTGTTTCTGCTCAGCAGAACATGAGAATTTTTCTAACATTTCTCATGTTTGCTATCTATATAGCAAGGATTCAGTGACACAAAGACGTAACTCCATATTATGCCAAAATGAGAATTTAATATAAAAATTGTCAGAAAATGTGACCTTTCCAGGAAACAAAAAGACATAACTCCACCCAACACCCCCCATTGAAGTCAATGACTAGTGAAACATAGACTTAATTCCTTAAGGCCCAAGTGCTCAATGACACATAAACCACTTATTTTCAAAATGGCTCAAATGGAATTACGTCTTTGTATCACTAACCCCTCGATATATCAGTAATGTAAAACCCAAAACCCAGGAATGGTGAAAGAGCAACATTAAATTTGAAGAAGAAGAAGAAGGAGAAGAATCTTCAGTATTGAAGGAGGCAGATTATCCATAAGAAGAGAAGAAGGAGAAGATGAAGAAAATAAAGAAAAGAGGCAGTACAAATCTCAGAGAAGAAGGAGGAGAAAAGGAAAAAGAAGGGAAGAAGTGCCAGTTGAGCTGCTAAACAGGCTATCCATCTTGTTCTCGCTTTACCCTCACTTGACAAGAGATTGATCTCTTAAACCAACCGGTGAGGAGGTGGTTACTTTACAAGAATCAATTTCATCAGTGCCCTACTTAGTTCAGATCTAGAGGCTTATTGTTGCAACTGCCGCAGTAGCATAGGCAAGATGACAAGGAGAGGAGAGGGAAGGAGAGGGGAGAAGCAGAGAGGAGAAGGTTAAGTTGGAGGGAGGGAAAGAGGGAGGGAGGTAGGAAGGGAGAGGACAGAGAACGAGAGAGAGAGAGAGAGATAGAAAGGAGGGGTAGGGGGAGGTATGGAGAGAGAGAGGGTGAGAGGGCGAGAGACTAGAGTGAGAAAGACTTTTAAAAAGGAGAGATATTGAGGAAAAGGGAGAGAGGGAAGGGAGAGAGAAGGGAAGAGAGGGAAGGGAGAGAGGGAAGGGAGAGAGGGAAGGGAGAGAGAAGGGGAGAGAAAAAGAAAAATATATATGAGAAACCAGAGACAGAGAGACAGACAGAGAGACAGACAGAGAGACAGACAGAGAGACAGACAGAGAGACAGACAGAGAAAGAAAGATGGGGAAAAGCGAGAAGAGGACTACAAGAGTAAGAAGATAAAAGTGGAAACTGTGTCATGTCAGCGTTACTCATCTTGCGGCTTACCTACCCAAAGTGTCCCAGCAAAGATTAATTGTGTTAACCCCAAACCCAAGATTCTTGCCAGCACTGACATGAAAACGGTCAACTCTTGATCAGGTGAGGGAACGTAATCCACAAAGCTCTATTTTCACATGCAGATCAATCGCTCTCACCCTTAACAAAATTTATTGAGGTACGGTTACCAGCGTAAATTTTTAATCAACATCGAAGACCTCTGATACAAGTTGTACTCCATCAATTACAAGCAAACCAATTTGGTGTCATTGGCCTGCTATGTCTATCTGGAGTAAGCTTAAAATGATGCCACTCCTCCAATCTTCAGCAGCAATTGCAGCAACAAAGCGTCCTGGGCACACTTACGAGCTTGTCTCTGAAACACCATGCGCATCTATCAAACGTTGGTCTTGTGGTTTACCAAGACAGTTAGGCAACAGGATCTGCAGAATGTTGTTACGCCTTTCCAAAAAATGTTTGTCTGCTGGGTAATCGATGTGTAGGTTATTCCTGCGAAGGATCGACCCTTCTTGGGACAGGTTGTGGAATATTCAGGAGGAAGACAGTGTGAAATGGATGCCTCAGCTAGGAACCCAGTTTGGAGGGATCGACTGGACAGGCAGATGTTGTATCACCCTTTGGCTGTGCTGACGGGTAGTGGTCAGAAAAGAATGAGAAATGAGGGAAGAGACGGACATTACGTGGACACTTTGGTTTGCGAGAGAGAGAGAAGGAGAGAGAGAGAGAGAGAGATAGGTAGAGAGAAAGAGAGGGGAGGGAGGGGGAGCGAGAGAAACAGGGACACACATAGGGAGCAAGAGAAATGGGTGCAGGGAGCAAGAGAAATGGGTGCAGAAAGAAGGAGAAGCAAAAGGAGAAATGATTGGGAGAATGGGAGACCATATGGAAAGAAGTATAGTGAGAGATATGATTTAAATAGACAGACATACAGAAGGAAGATAAGGATAGAGACAGAGGGAGAGAGATGGGGGAGTGAGGAATCCTTGAGCTATATAGGCCTGATGATAGACTATAATAAGGACAAAAAGGGGGAATTATAGAACACAAACATAAGAAGATTATCAAAGGACGAAAAAAGAGGCTTTCAGAAGATCAACAAGGGGAACTAAAATAATCAATTAGAAATACTAAGAAGAATGAACTGGCATTAAAAAGACAAAAATAGACATTAAAAAAAAACGAATATAAAATCTATTATAGACAAAAAGATAACATGAAACTATTTGAAGGCTGATATAGACAGATGGAGAAACCTCAAAATTAATGGACGGTGGGAGATACATTTCTTGTCAAAGGAAAGTAATCAAAACCAGTGTTATCAATCTCTCTATCTATAAACCAATTTATCAGATACAGAGATCCATGCGTTAAGTGCTCTGATTGTGACACCTCTGTCAAATCTTTGTAATCAAGTCTTTAGTTTTGTTATCTTATACAGCAACTAAATATTTGCGAAAGAATGAGTGAGCATTGCCTTCTTAAATTGGCAACAAGTATTAATTTATTTCATGTATTATTTTCTTAAGACAGAATATAATCTAAAAGGATCTGACACGATGTAGCAAGATAAATGTCACTTTTCTTGGAGAATCTTGATATCTCCTTTGACGCTTTGTTGCCCACTTTGATATGTTCTAATGATCATTTTCCTTTTTGAAATAATCTCTTCAATGGTCCTCATTACATACTGCTATTGAAAAGAATCCATATTGTAAAGTACTTTTTTGTTGTCACTTTTATTGCAGCATGTTCAAAATCAAGGGATAATGTGTAAATATATCTTTCCTGATTGATATGGCATAATAGCAATATTTGATTTGATTAAAGGATAAAATCCGATGGATCATGACAAAGACTATGATCTTTCAGTGGCTAGTATCAGAGCCATTAATTTGTTGCTTGTCATGGCTTTGTGAAAAACGGGTTGTCCACTTCATGACAATCACGAAGTTGGTTTCGTGAAATAACCCCTTGATTATTGGGGATAAATGTGAAATGCATAAAATCTCATGTTATCCTGCCTTGGAACTGATGCACATTTTCTTTCTTTTTTAATTTCCTTAACCAAATTTATTAATTCCCAATGCATTAGCAGAATATATTAAATGATGCCCTACAGCAATTTAATCTGAATTTTAGAAAATACATATTTATGCAACATCCAATTGTATTATTGGTATGTTTTCTTTATATGTTGCTATTATTAAAAATGCAATGCACAATGCATGAGCTAAATATGCTAAACAATACCACCCCCCCTCCCCCCCGGGAACTGAATTTGGACCAAAATTGTACACAATCTGAAACGACTTTTTAAAAATCTGCATATTTGTTTTTTCGTAGCACAATATGTTAGTACTGTTCAGAATTTATGGGCTAGAAATATATGTTAGGCAATTGCCTAAAGGGAATCCATTAGTGTAAGTCCATTAAAAGGTTTTTCAACTCTCATGCATAATTCATTTTGTTTGATACTTTATATATAAATGTTTCTAGTGCCGCATGTACAAAACAAATGCAGAAACAAACGATTTATTGCAGTTGGTGGTGTACGTTTTTATTAGAAGGTACAAAAAAAAAGTATGACTCTTTTGTTTGTAATAATCATGAATTAATAAGTTACTAAAGTTTTACTGAATTACTAAGGATTACAAATGCAAATTACAAATGCAGAAACAAATGATTTATTGCAGTTGGTGGTGTACGTTCCTATTAAAAGGTACAAAAAAGTATGTATTTTTTGTTTGAAATAATCATGAATTAATAAGTAACAAAGGCTTTACTGAATTACTTAGGCTTTTAGGCAACCTCCTAAGGGAGCTTTAAGGGTGCAATTTTCTGAATCCTGTTAGTTTGTTTATATATATCTGCAATCAGCAAGACGCAAGGAATAATGCATGATGAGATACAAATATGACAGGTAGTCCGTTTCAGCTGTGTTAACATAATACATCTATTTTTTGGATGTTCTTCCATTAATCCAAATTTTGAAGAAGAAAAAAAAATTAGAGAATAATGTGAAGTGAAGGCAATTGGGGAAAGAAAAGGGAGAGAAATCAGCGACTCTGGTGACACCTGCCATATGGCTAAAGGCTACTCAGTATTTCTCTATACTTAGCTTGCCAACTATCAGGTCATTTACACAAGGGAAAATTTATACAGAAATTTGTATACAGAAACACTGTATAAACTATATAGGATAATGCTTCAGTCAAACCTGCTTTAGTGACCACCTGTCTGCTAAGACCTCATTTCTTGTTTCCCTTGAAAATGGTTTTCACTTTGAAACATGTACTAAAGAAACTTGTCTACAAAGACCACCTGTCTACAAAGACCACTTTTTGTGTTCCACTTTTGCGGTCGCTATAGACAGGTTTGACTGTATTGTGAAAGGAGTGTATAATGTTTTCTGAATGTTTATTGTTCCAAATTCCCATACCAGGGTGCTCATGATTCAGAAAATTAAGAAGGGTTTTTAGGATAATTTTATATGTTCTAGATGTACACAAATTATATTTAGATGGTGGGTACACTTCAAGTTTTGTTGGTGTGAAAGGAGGGAGATATATTGTCAATCATATTGCACACTTGAGCACGAGGGGAATTAAGTAGGGTTTTTAGGATAATTTTAGATGTTCTAGATGTACACATATTATTTGATCGGTATACTTCAACTTTATTTGGGTCTGAACGGGGGAGATATATTGTCAATCATATTGCACACTTGAGCACGAGGAGGGAAAAAAGAGCTCAGGATATGAGAGGAAATCATTGAACTAATGAATGCTTCCTATTGCTCTCAGCATTTGGAAAGGTGTTGAATGAGATGATTGGAGGAAAACTTCTTGCTAGGTATTGGTGTATCTCTGATTGACCTCGTTGTGATGTGTGTTAGACATCGTCAGCATAGGGATCTAGCATTCCGTGTAGTGATGTTTTACTAGAGTTTGTGATGCTATTTTTACTTATGTTATTTTGATTGATTGATTGATTGATTGATTGGTTGGATGGTTGGTTGGTTGGTGGTTGGTTGGTTGGTTGGTTGGTTGGTTGGTTGG
>BEXV01000126.1:132080-143041 GCA_003118195.1 Hemicentrotus pulcherrimus
AGATAGATGGATAGATGAATTGATAGATTAATATATAGATGGATATGTAGGTTTGTTTGTGTCACAATCAAATGCGCATCAATGACAACTTTCCCGAGATTGAATGAGATTTTATTCATTTCATAGGAAGTGTTTGTGACACTTGTTGATTTATCTTTCTTGAAGCAGGGGTTTTCCCCTCGATATTGATCCCATCTAACAATCACGAACCTCACTGACTTTTAATCACGATCACAAGCATCTTTGGTGATATATGACCCGATCCCCTTAGGAGACATTCTGTGCAGTCTGTCCCATACGATGCATGTTGAATCCATTTCTTTTTCCAGAAAGGAAAATCTCTTCATGAGGTGGTCTTTTCTTACTTCTTGACTGTGTTTACATTTTATATTTGTCATCGTGGTTCCTCGAGTCATGACTGACCCTTTGTGACCCTGTCAATGATGGCTCCCTGCAGTTTTTCTATCTTGGAAACACTGTAGAGAACCATCAACAATTTTGTTATTATTGATTGGCAAATGAACTTTGTTTTGCTCTTTTAACTGTATTCTTTACACTGATTTCATGCTTGGCTCTGTGGATTGTATCCTATGTTATGTTTAAAAAAAAAGAAAAATGCTGTTTGATTTTTCATATCATAGGTCTGCAGTGCAAAACAGTCAAGAGTTGATTCATTTTATCCTGTCAAAAAATGTTTTTAGGAAATAAATAATTTATTTTTCTAATGCTACGGTCACAAAGGTTCATACAAACGATAATTTCGTACGAATCAAAGTTTTTAATACTGAGGTCAAACCAGGCACGGTTCGTGGAATCGCCCTGTATGAAGTCTGCTGGTTAGACTATGGCATTCCTGATTGATAAATGGTGTAATCTAAGTTGTGAATAGGTTATCGTCAACATGGGACCGGGTCATGAATAATTTGAACGTTATTCCAATGCGGCCTCATGAATAAATGAGCGTATTCTTTAGACGTGCAGAAAAGAACAATCCCCTCCATGGAGTAATTGCGACCTCCATCTCCGAATCGTACACCGAGTTAAAAAATCAATGGTGATTGAAGGTGAGCTGGGGATGTCTTCCGCGCTGACATACCAGGGAACATAATGATGGATTGGTTTCACAGAAAAGACAGGTTTTTTAGTTTGTGGTCGCAGATGTATAATTGCCTTGGGGTACCATGGCCCCAATTGTGCGGCAATGTACCCATTTTAAAGTTTGAATTGTTCCTGCATGTGTGAGTCGAAAAGTGATTACATGAAAGATATTATAGTTTGTTTATAAGTGTGTTGGAGCTGTGGTGAGGTTGGGATATATCCATTGTTGTTGTTGTTTTTAATGGCGTTTTCCATCGTCGTTGGATAATTTTCGCTATGTTCTGGCTGTTCTTGTTGGCCACACTTCAAATCATTGAAATCATGAACTGATCATGGACTGATCATCAACATATCTTTAAAACACAAGTATATTTTGATTAAAGTAGAACATAATGAGCCTGACTTAAAACTTTTCATTCCAATCACCTGTTTGTTTGCATTAAGCCTTGTCCAGAAATGCCTTGGTAAACTGCAACATTTTAATGTTTGTTATAATGACATAATTGTCAAATACTCCACATTTCTTTATATTATAACACAGAACTTGGTGAATATGCCTAAGTCCTATGTTATATTAATCAAACATACTTGCATTAATTAAACAACAGATGTTTATTTGTAAACTGAATAGTATTGTTCCGCTTTTTGATAAGTTGAAAAAGAAAGTTTTGCAATACTATAAAGATGAGAAATATATTGTACATCTATCTGGAAAGGAAAGACATTTTGCTTTTAAGTGGCAGTTGCTACAATTGTTGTTTGCATAGAAAGATTATTTTGAATGTGTTAAAACATGCACATATATGTGACTTGTCTATTTCTGTGAAGACTATTAATAAATAGCCTGTGGAGGGCTCAAGAATATAAACAAATAAAAAAGTCCTACGTTGCATAAAGGGTGCCAGTCGCTTACGCTTAAACAAAAAAGAATGCTGCGGTTTACCACCTTTTATCTGAAAGAGGCCTTAGTTTTCATAGGGTGGTATTCTCAGAAGTTAAGCCGGGACTAAGTCCAGACGAAACAAGAATTTTAGTTCACACTTCTATGGAATGCTAGGGTTTATCTTCCTCCTTCAATATGCATGACAAAGATAATCTACCAAAGACTTTGTTGAAATTCAGTTCATACTCATATTATCTTTTTTCCCCCTTTTTATTGCAAAATTAATTGTTAGGACACTTTTCATTGAGGGATTAAAATAATCTGAACAGGGTAAATTAGTTTGCAACAGGCACTCCATAAAAGTGAGAACTAACCAAGTATGCGCTAACTTAGTACGCGCTACAGGAATACCACCCTTTATCTTTAACTCACATACCAATCATTGACTTTCAGCTTGGAAGAAATGACTGCATTAAAAATCTCTGGAAAAACAATCCCCATTTCTAGACTTAGCCCCAAGTCTATTAACTTAACATCAATTATTCACTATCTCATTAACGCTGTAATTACATGATAAAAAAATTCCCAGTCACCAACTTCACCTGTCGTCCTTTGTATCTTTATTTCTAAGGATGAACCATTGAAAATTGGCAAACATTGAATTAAGACAAATTTATTCTAATTATGAGTATAATAATATTATAATAATCCGTTCTTGTATAGCACTTAAAGATAAAGTTGAGTTCCGGTCATGCGATTGAATTGTGAAAGAAACGATGTGGAATCGATCAGACAATGTTAATCGTGTAGCATAAGTATTGGTATGTACTGCAAGGTTCTGGAGTCATCAAAATTATAAGAAATATAGCCCAGTCTCGGTAAAGTAGCAAGCAGTGTACACAGGAAGATGAATATGGGACCACACAAACATGTCGCATAAAAATCGGGCCTCATTTTTAAGCTGTAACTTGTCATATTTAGAATATGAAGGCATTTTTTCTCTGATGTTCTTCCACACTTGCATAATAAGAATGAAAACGCTCACAAATTACTTTTCACCTCTTCCCAGAACTCATCAACCTTCTCTTTGATTTGTGAGCTTTCTCGTTTGTTTTCAATCCCATTTGAGAGAACGCCACAACAGCAATGTCCCATGAGACGGATTGCTCCCTCAAGTGCTCAGATATTTTATATAACATGAGTTAGTTTAAAACTTTTGACTCCATTGGTTTGTTATTTGTTTATGTAGTCCCATGTACCTGGATCTATGTGACGCACATTTCATAGTTTGTGATTTTCAACCAGGTTTTGATTAGTTATATAACTGAAAAATAACAAAATGTCAGTGGTATTTATGACATCATAATCCATTCAGAACAACTAAAAGACTTTTTTCCATTTTTAAATACATGTTAATGAGTATTAAATCTCAGTTGAAGGAAAAGGTAAAGATAGATTTTGATAAAATCTTATTCCACGAAGCGAATTTCAGCAAGGATGTAGACCCTCAAAGGGACAGAATAGTATAGAGGAGATAGAGAGAGAGAGCCAGAGGGAGAGAGAGAGGGAGAGAGCAAGATAAATGAAAATAGAGAGGTTTATATAGAAGGAGAGAAAGAGACAGACAGAGACAGAGAGAGAGAGAAAGAGAGAGAGAGAGAGAGAGAGAGCAAGATAGATGAAAATAGAGAGGTTTATAGAAGGAGAGAGAAGGATGGAGAGACGAGGGAAATCACTTTGGGGAATCCAGCAAAAAAGGTCAGGTCACACGGGCTTAAGGAAAAGTCATGAATGACGATCCACGATGAAGCCGGTGTGGCGTGAAAAACGTGATGCCGCATATCATGGCCTCCCTGCGTGGCATAAAATGTCTCTCATCTCCGCAGAGAATAATTGAAAGATGTGGTCTGGTGATGATTTGCTCCTTTTTGACAGGATGCCGAGGATAATTTTTCAGCGGGGCAAGGAAGAATTGTGATGTCATAGATATAAAATTTTGTTGCCCTTTTAGTGTTATATGACAGAGGCACCTGCTTTTGTTGCATTGATTTGTCAATTTTCACGTTTGACTTGAATGAGGATCTGGTTTTAAAGCGACTCTCATAATTTACTTGTTCCGTTGCTCTTTTTTCACCCTGCGAAGCCATATGTGCTTGCTATGTTTCAAAGAATTTTCAAATGTGAATGAAATTGGTCAATTGTTGTTGTGTCTAGTAGATGCCATGGGAGAAGGGGTTAAGGACACATTGAGCATGTATAGTTGATACTTTAAAATGGTTCATATTTGTAGTACCGGTACTCCTTATCATTACTACCACCACCCATCATTGCAGGAGTGTTATCGTTGATATCACTAGTTACCATTATTACAATCATCGCCAACAACATTATGACTGTCACTTTATTGATATCCGTCCAAAATTAAAGCTGTCAGTATTATCCTCATAATCACCATCATCAACATCATTATTGCCATCATCATCATTATCATCATCGTCATCATCATCATCAGTATTGTCCTCATAGTCATGGTTACCATCACCGCCACCATCACCACCACCACCACCACCACCACCATCACCACCACCACTATCATTACCACCATCATCATCATCACCATCATCATCATTATCATCACTATCATCATCATTATCATCATCATCATCATCATCATTATCATCATTATCATCATTGCCACCACAACTGCAACCACTGTGATCATTACCACCATCATCATCACTATCATCATCATTATCATCACCATCATCATCACCATCATCATCATTATCATCACCATCACCAACATCAGACACTACCAACATCATCATCACTATCACCACCAACATCACTACCACCATCACCACCACCACTACCACCACCTCCACTATCATCATCATCACCATCATCATCATCATCACCATCATCATCATCATCACCATCATCATCATCATCACCATCATCATAATAATGAAATCTACAGTAGATGTGGACCTATAATGTGCTCCAGTTAAATGCCTGCATTGAAGTTCCCTGAACAATTTTATAACTCCATGTGTACTTGCATCCAAAATGCAATCTTACATCAGTATTTGACCCTCATCTTGTGCTTACACTACAGAAATATGATTTGAAATCGTGGCATAATCAGCTAAACCCATCTCCATGAAGACCATGGAAAAAGACAAAACAGATCAAATCTTTCTAGGCCCTTCCCGTCAGCTTGCAACCTGAGTTTGTCAAAATAGCTCTCAAGCGATGGAATTTGAAATCTTATCCCATCGCCATGGTAACCTCCCAGGAGACTACCAGATGACCTTAAATCAGCACTTGGCTTGATCACTGTATTAACAAGTGTGCCTTCATTTAAGCGATTTTCATCAGTCAGTGGTATTGTCGTACCCTATCTTTTGAAGAAACGTGAGATTAATACCGATAGAAAAGGTATGGTATGAGAGCGATGGTTTTGCAATGATGGGATGGGCGTGGGGTTGGTCGGGATGCTTGGTGTACAGTTTGGCTCTTTCTGCATCATCGCTGGTGTGGCATTTTAATCTAAAAGATGAGACGGCCTCTTCCCTCTAGGGACACTTAGGCAAAGTAGATGTTATATGCCTCCTGGAGTTGGGTTACATAGGGAGAGAGAGAGAGAGAGANNNNGGGGGAGATAATAGCTAAAAAAAGATGGAAAGAGTATGGGACAGAAATAGAGAGACAGAGAGACAAACAGGCAGACAGACAACAAGAGATATGCAGACAGAGATTCACACAGATGACCTCATTTTCAGAAAGTGAGATGCTCAAATACATTGTATACATTATATGTTTGTGTTTTTATGACAAAAATTTCTTCCATCATATAGTGTCATTTTTGTGGACTGCTTGCAACATTTAGAAAAGTGATAGTTGAAAGTCTGAGTAAAGGCCTCGGCCCCCTCATGAAAATGTGTCTGCAGGCTTATGAGTACAATGTACTTGTACTGTATTTTCTTGAACTCGGTGTTTCTGGCCGCAAGTTATGTTTTCTTTGTTTCATATTCATGTCAATTGCTGTCATTTTTGTTTATTCCTGCAGAATGGAAAAGTCAAGACTTCTTCTTTGATTGAAGTGTGCAAGTGAACTCTTATAAAATCGATGTCTTGTAAACAGGATCAACTATTTTTGTTTACATTCATGAGTTTCATACTTCCATCTTGTTAGTGTTTATCCATGAAATCCATTATGTATTGCATACAATATTTCATATGTTTTATATGTGTTGCAATTTCACTTCAATATTTTAACATTTTTTTTTACCTTCATTAACCTTTCTGTCATGTCTTTGTTTCTTTACTTGTTTCTTGTATTTTTTGTTTATAAAAAAGTGTTTCTGTGGTGTTTAGGCTAAATATAATTATTAATCAAATTTAATTCAAATATCATAATAGCTATGTATACAGTCATAGAAGTGAGTTATAATATATATGTAATTCTTGATTTTACTCAACTTCGTCTCAATACATTTTTTTGCGTACTTTCTTATTTTGAAGAATTTTGTCATAGTTTTGAAAATATTTTAATACCCAGTACTCATTTATTTTTCAAGAGTTTTGGTTCTTGTTTTGAAAATAATTTTCTCCTTATTTAAATACTCTCTTATTTTTTCAAGAGTTTTAAGATTGTTTGAGACATATTAAGTAGGCTTGATAAAGTGCCTGGAAAAGAATTACGTTTATATTTTCATGAAAATACAGTGAAACCTACTTTTAGTGACCACCTGTATATATTTTCATTGAACAATGAATATCACATGTGCTATCAGTATTCTGTTGTTTATTTGTGAAAAAACAAAGCCAGTCCTTCCCCCCCCCCCTCCCCTTTGTACAGTCTGTATTGTTTTACACGTTTATTTGACACACTAATCAATCATCCATCCATCTCGTCATCCATCCATTTTTCTTTTCTTTCATTTTTTTCGCTGTCCTTCCAGTCACTGCTCGTTCTGACGAATACACAGCGTCCCCTCTCCATCTAGCGCACCGCTTTGATGCTCTCGAAGTCAACATGCTAGAGGGTGGGCTCTATGAGGATCTGCAGTTTGACGAGAGCGAGCAAGGTCAGATCACAAACTTTGATAACATGAGTTTTCATTTTTTCAAATTTATTTTCTCCAAGGAATGTAGGAGGTGACATGATTTGCGAAATGTCGGCTGACAGCCTCAAGGGCATTATCTGTTATTTTTTAGATTTAATGCCCTAGGGGTTCTCACCAGATGATAAGATGAAAAGTAAAAGAGATAAGGCGTCATCTCATTGTTAAGTCATGAATGTCAAAGATCTTTGAAAGGTGCATATGTTGAGATTTTTGCAATGCTGGTACTTTTTCACCCCTTAACATTCCTGTGAAATGCATTAAACTGTAAAAAAATAAAAACATTAAATGAATATGATATTTCGTTGCTGAGCAGGTGCCAATTTGTTGAGATTTTCGCAATGCTGGTACTTTTTCACCCCTTAAAGGAGCTACACAAAGAAAATTTACTAAAAACTGATAATTAGAACAAATATCATATGGATGGAAAGATTTTCTCTTGAAAAACACGAATAATTTGCTGAGAAATCATATAGATATCTTGGAGAGGCGTAAAATGCAATTTTTCAAGACCGTTCTTAAACCCCCAAGCGCCCCCGAACGTAAGCCAAACACACGAGCGTAGCGAGCTCTGAATAGTGAGGTCACACCCTGGACAAACAGCTCGGTACCGGCTGCTAGCTTCCGCTTAGTCCGTCTAGCTGCAGACCAAGCGGAAGCTAGCAGCCTTTTTTTAACAGCCGTGTCCAGGGTGTGACGTCACACGAAGAACTACGACAAAATACGAAAAAATACGAATAGGCAGTGAATCTGGATCTCAAAACTAACATTTTTGAAAGTTGATTTCTGCAGGCCCAAAACATATTTTGAAGAGGAAAATTGTTGTAATTGATCAGTAAGGCTTTCCCTTCGCAATGATATGAATTTTGCATCAATTCAAATCACTTTTGTTTCTTGGTGTGACTACTTTAACATTTCTGTGAAATGCATTAAACTGTAAAAAAATAAAAAAATAAAATGAATATGATATTTCGCTGCTGAGCAGGTGCCAATTTGAAAGGAAAAGAAGAAAATAGTTAATTCAGTTTGTAAAGAAGATTCACGAGGGATATAACAGAACATGAGGACTGGTAACGATCCCCCCCTTCCCAACCTACCTTGAAGTTAAGAACTTTTGCGGAAACACTCTTTAACTCATCTCTGATGGATTCGAAGAGTACAGGTCCACCTGCAGAAGATGGGATCGAAGGAGGGGGATAGCGGAAAGGTCGAAGCACAAATGAAATTGCAGATTAATTGGAGGATAGGCATGAGAGGTGAGAAACATTAGAGCACATGCGTTAGGGGGCGAAATTATCAAAGAGGTGGAAAAGTATGAGAGAAAGGGCATCGTCGAGGATAAAGTACAACTTTGGGGTCATGCAAGGTGCGATGTCGCCCTTTGTAACATGTCTGGTGTAATGTCGCAGGTGCCGAAGGCGACACCTCCATAACGACGGACGACGACGACGACGGAGAGTGCTGGGCCATGGGGGAATGTCGCGATTCAGGGTAATTGACATTCAGAGTGCCTATAGAGACAGTCCCCGCCCCCTAGCAACGGCTGTCAGCCTATGGCTAGGTGGTCTTAATTGCTAGAATAACTGACCCCGCCCTTAGCACCTGCCCCATAAAATAGATAATTGCGATTCCATCCTCTGGGTGAAAGTATGCTTCTTTTAATTTCAGAAATGTTAGTACTTGGTAATATTTGTATAAATAATCATTTAAGATAAGTATAATGGAAGGGCTGAAGGGAGGGTTATAATTAGATTGTAGGGCCCTCGGGGAGAACAGTATGAAAACTGATTAGGCAGGCCACCATTTTTTCTTTAGGCAAGGGAACAGGCCTTTCATTGAAATTTGTGATTACAATAATGAACATGAATACCACTACCACAATTACAAAGGATTATCAAGAAATGAAATTTATTTGAATTTTCAAAATTCTTTTGTGTTGCCCATAGAAGTTATGCACACATGTTTCAGTAGAAGATGCATAAGACCTGTGAAATTGCCTCATTTTTAAAAAAGGGCATTATGATCATGTTCATTACTGCAAAACTTGGCATTTCCCCGCTCATGAAACTTGGGCTAATTATTGCGATTGGTCAAGATCAGTGAAGTTTCTATGCTGCAGAGAATTTAAATCATTTTTAAAAACAACACATACTTGACGTTGTAATTCACATGAATTAATGTTTTGAAAGTATTGGGTCTTACAAGGTATTGAGTAAACCTCCCCAGATATGATGGTATATATTCCCACAGCATCGAAGAAATATAGGGAATTATAATGATGTAAAACTGTATTACTGTTCAGAAACACCATTGAGTATGCTCAACATAACAGCATTAGGTAAGGGGGAGAGAAAGAGAGAGAGAGAGAGAGAGAGAGAGAGAGAGAGAGAGTAAGAGAAGTGGGGCATGCAGGGAGTTGACAGCATCTTTATTCCATTTCTCTACGGCTTGCATGGTGGCATCATGAGCATTTGTGATTAATGAGTCATATTTTTTCTCCGCCAGGTCCCGAGCAAAGACCTCTCTGATGCTAAGAGCAGCTCAGACAGTATTATAGTTCCCAGATGCATTTGGCATTAAGAATGTAGCATGCTCTGCACATAATAAGCTGCATGATTATTTGAAAGCACGGAGTAGAATGAATTATTCATAAGATATCATATCACCAGCTTGCCCTTTAACTTCTGTTTTAGTATTTATCCCATAGGAGATACCTTACACATCCCTCGATATTGACATTGTACGCTTGTACCTCCTCATAATAAGCTTGAAAGAAAAAAATAATAAGCTTGAAAGAAAAAAATACTATTCCAGATTGAAAGACATACTGACTTTGTATGTAATAGTTATCAACATGTATATATCATAATAAGGAACAATGCAACATTTTACAGAAAACTTTATTTTTAGATTTTGTAAAGGAGATGGTATATGAGTTACATCTAGGAAAGGGGTTTCCCCATACATCCATCCTCTTCTGAAGGACAGGTGTATTCACTAAGTTCTTCATTAATCATAGTCTAAATTTATTCTTTATTCAAAATTTTAAGCCATGTGCCTTGTAGTTCCATTGAGGTATTTAGTATAGAATGTGTACATTATTTTCTTCACTTGCTTATGAAAATTTGTAAAGGAAAACTTCATGAGTAGTCACAAAATTGTCTAGAAGATCCGTTAAGGGCAGTTTCTGTCTGTTACTGTCTGGCATGTTATGCATTCTAAAATTCAAAATGAGTCATAATTTTTGATAATTAATTGATGACTCGGGCTATTGTTCCTGACAATCAGTAATTATCTAGAAAGTTTGTAGACATTTGAACAAAATGCACCATGCGTTTTTAACCAAAAAAAGTAAGTAAGTAAGTCAATTATGTGGTATATATGTGATACCCTAACTGTATTTTCTTAGAAAGAGCAATAGTGGGTAGAATATAAACCAAAAATAGTTAGTTTTGATGTGGTTATATTGACCAAAACCTACCTCTGGGGATGCCGCTATGTTTCGCTTTCTGCGAAAATTCAATTAAACATTGAAACGGAGGCGAAAACCGCATGGGAAATGTAGACAGGGAACAGGATTCCTGCTCGCTGTCAACTCCCTTAAGGCCTTTATGCATCTCCATCTCCATCATGATGAAGATGGTAGAAGATGGACGGCTGGTATGTATACCAGGGATGCCCTCCTTTCACTTTGGAGGATGATGTCTTTGGGTGGGAGGATGCGGGAGGGAGTAGTTTGTTTATCCGGGAATATTGATGAGGAATGGAAGTTCATAAATCAACATCGCAAGTGCTGATTAAACTTGAAGCAGCTAGCTCTGTTTGGAGATGGAGGAGAGGCAGGGAGAGAG
>BEXV01000126.1:192392-204162 GCA_003118195.1 Hemicentrotus pulcherrimus
TTAATTTGTACAGCTCTTGCTATGTGGTAGCCTGTAGTGCAGGCTTTGATTGTGAATTGATTGTGGCCTGAAAACCAGTCAAATACGATTCTATTTTGGAAAAACATTTTGGGCAAAATCTCTTTTTAGGATAAAAGTGGTGTAACATATTATGCTTTTGTATCTTATTCAAATATGGTTGAAATTGTTCTTCCCCTGTATATTTTGGAGAGTTTTAGCCTTTGGTTTATTCTTTTATATACCTCAGAAAAGATGCAGATTAAGAGGTCCTTCTTCCAGACAGGTATGGAAGCATCCAAAAAGCATGGCTCGATTAAAAACAAAAACATGCAAAATGATATTTATTTGTATTTATGAATGGATATTGAATGCACTAACAGAGATAAGTTTTGCATTGTGGTCATGCTCATTCGGAATCTTAATTCATCTTTCTGACGAAAAAGCATGACTGAAAAGTATGAAGATGGTCATCTTTGAAATTAATATGGAATGGACTCTTGATAATTAATAATCATTTCTTGTTTCTTGTTATGATTGTGAAAAGGGCTCAGTGTATTCTCTATTTTTGCAATTATAATCCCCTGTTCTTTACTATCAATCTGAGTGGGAAAATTGAATTCAAAACTTGTTGGGTTTTGTTTGTATCAAAGGGCAATACAAATCTATATAACATTTCTGGTTTCCGCGACTGCTTTCCTGTTCAACAGGTGATTAATTTGTATTTATTCATTAGCCAAACTAGGGTAATGTTTTCCAAGGGAAAGAGTTCAACAGTTGGCACTCCATAATTGGTGTACTAACTCCTTTCTCTTCAGGTTTCAAATGTGGTTGAAAGTTAGTCCCTTTTCAAGAATGCTGGCCAGTAAATCGTTACTGATTTTGCAAACCAACATAAAAGCATAAGCCTCTGTGAGTCGGTTTCTTGAATCCAGTGATGATGTTCTGTTATTGTACACAAAAATGATTCCACATTATATTCTTTAATGTCAGAGGTTATCAAAGGTCAAAGATCAAAGGTTCACAAAACTAGCAGTGCTATTATGTTATTGTACACAAAAATTATTCCACATTATATGCTTTAATGTCAAAGGTTATCGTCAAACCACGAAGCCACAGAGCGTCGGTAAGCCCCCTGGAAATATTTTGTTTTTTTCACCCCAACATGTTTTGACGTGTTTTTACCTAATCAACTAACCCCTCATTAAACCGGTAATTGTTTGATTGTATTATCTGTCTTAGCTGTGTTTTGTATGTCTCTGTTAGAGTCATTTACGGTGGATTTGATAACAGTGGAAAAAATACTTCGTAAATGAGAGCTTTCCTTTGGATTTGCTGCTTTCCAACAAGCAGGATTTCATTACGATTTGTATGTAACGCTTAGAGGTTTGAAAGAAAAACATAGTTCTTGGACCATAATCTTGGTGCATTCCAGAGCTAAATAGTCAGCAATCCAAAGTGTTTGTTTTTTCTTCTTCACTTTAACATAATCTGCTGCGAACTAGAAGGCCATTAGCATAAGTTCATGCATGGATTGACAACCTTCTAGCTCTTAGCAGACGTAATCATCCATTGCTAGAACTAGTTTATTGTCACTATTGTCTTACCACTGCCAACAGAGGGCACTTCTTTACAAAACACAAGAAAACAATTTATTTACAAAAAACAAGAAAACAATTTGTTTACAAAACAAAATTTGTTAAGAAAACATGATATCAGTTTCTTATGGATAGTTATAACTACCTTGATACAAAATACAAGGCAAGATTTTATTTAAGGTTTTTTTGATATTTTTGTTCTTGCTGTTAAACAT
Organism: Hemicentrotus pulcherrimus; assembly: GCA_003118195.1. Taxonomy (NCBI): domain Eukaryota; kingdom Metazoa; phylum Echinodermata; class Echinoidea; order Camarodonta; family Strongylocentrotidae; genus Hemicentrotus; species Hemicentrotus pulcherrimus. The sequence continues at coordinate 194,203 of BEXV01000126.1, forward strand.
TGAAATATAAATTAATAAAATGGATTTTCCCCCCTCATAGATCTGTACAAAAAATAATGGAATAACTGCTACCTCCCCTTGTAATCCATTTTCATTACCGACTCGTTTAACATAATATTGTTTGAAGATATGAAAATTCATTTGAATGTGTTAACCTCTAATTTCTTGGCAGCATTTTGTTGTATTTACCAGAAACATGATTTTTTTGTATGTGTGTGCATTAATCATTTGTAGTGCCACTAATGTTAACAAAATTCGGGTAACGTTTAATGCAACTGATATTGGGCTAAATTATAATTTTCAGTCATTATTTTGATGAGGAAGAAGGTATTTTCTAAACAATAAATCTAATGTATTTTCTCACCATGCAGCTTAAAAATTACCTTTAACCTTTTGTTTGGACTATCTCATAGACTATCATACACGTTTGAGATACATGTCATTGACTATTTGCACTTTATAAAACTGTCCTCTCTTGAATGATATATTCTACTCTTTTAATTTCATATGTATGTGTACATATACGACAGGAATGGAATATCAACTATACACGATAACCCTACTTTCTGTTATTTCATATACTCGCCTGGAATGATGCATAAATGTATGATATGCATTTGTCTTGTGCCTAATTAATCACCTACCCGTATTTGTCTTTCCATATTTTCTCTCCATCCATGTAATATTCATATTTAGGATCAAGTGAGTTCCTGTATAATTGTTTTGTGGATATTTATGATTGTATTGGTATTATAGTTCCACATTGCCAGTAATCAGTCTGCCTTGTTTGTAAAGCAATACTTTATTATACTTGTTGCTATGGCAACTGCGGCAACAAAAAATATCCCATTGTTTCTATTCTCCTTTATTATATTGCATGTTATGTTCAGCCATTAATATTGAGCCATGTTTGGGAAAAGTTCAGGAAAACTTCATGGACATGGGGAAAGTTATTGATTATTCATGTAATCAACTCTTTATCTGCTATTGATTGACTTCCTCATTGTTTCAATATTTACCTGTTTGTTACACATATGCAATGTCTGTGTGTGGCAAATGTTGCTTGTGGCAATCTTCTGTTTGTTCTATCAAACCAAAGCAGGTAATGGGTTAATTAGTTCCTATAGACAAGCCGTCTAAGCACAGTCGTTATGTATTTATAAAGTAATACATCAAACTAGTATTTTAAAGTATATCAACATGAAACCCCAAATACACAGAGCAAAAACAATTCACCAATCCAATCCGATCCGATCCAGAAGGTTTTAGATCTAGTGCCTTTTCTTTGCAGTTACAAAGCGCTGCAATCCAGACCTGAAACATAAGTAATTTTTTGACAATTGTTCCCCTTTAATCAGAAATGATTTGAATTCTGGAGATGTCATTGTTTTGAATAATGGAAGAACTGGAACATGAACAATCCTGTGATGTGATTTATCGACCAGGTGCCGATTTATCGACCGAGTAGAGCGTTATGAAGGTTGACTGATTGCCGGCATGTGGGTGGTGGAAGAACGTAGTCTTTCATTGAGGGGTTCCCATGGTTACTCAACTCAGTATTGTTTCCATAGCAACACCCTATCTTTGGAGTGCATCACTTGATGTTGTGTGGTTATGTGACTTTGTCTTGATGCAGGTGTTCTGTCTGTACATGTAGTATGTTCTTCTTAGGCAATATGGCAAACATTTCATATTGATTTTGTTTTTCTTTCTCAGAGCTTAGTAAAAGTGTACCCAAGAGAACTTCCTCAGGTGTTTTATCCCTAACTTATAAGATTGCATATACTTTGCTTAAATTGTTTTATTGCAATATATATATATTTGTCTTCTAAAACTATTGAATAATGGAGACATTTTATTTTGCTCTCTCTACTATTTAAAATTTCAATTTTTAGAATTTGGGGCATTCGAAAGCCTGACTGCCTTTATCATCCTAAAAGCTATTAAGAAGACTTGAAAGTGAATATGAAGATGTATAGTTTTTACATACCTGTTAATATGTTTTAATTTGTATTTGAAAGACACAAAGTATCTCAAAAAGTCAGATTATATTTTGTAACAAATGTGCACTTCAAATTTATGGTGGACAGAAATTGATTTTAAATATATGTTCGGTATGATATATATATATGAGTTTATTAACAAACAAAAATTAGATCAAAGATCTGGCACGCGATCTTTATTTATTGGGTGCAAGCCAAAAATATGTTTAAACAAAAAAATATTACTTTTGATGGTAACTAATCTCTCTTGAGTTTACATTTTCATGGTGCTGTATTATGGGTTTGAATTTTTTTAATTACATGTACATGTAATTGAGCTGTATATTTGTTGTGCATGCATGTTGTAGACATCGCATAATTTGAATCAATTACATGTATTTGAATTGTCTTATGTCAATATTAGATTAATGTACATTGTAGTCAGTGCATGATTGGTAAATATTGAATGTGCATGTGTAATGTAATCTGTGCATGATTAGCAATGTTAACAGCATGTAGGTGACATGAACAGGGGAGGATCCAGGGGCGCAGGGGGTATTATGCCCCCCTACAATTTAAAAATGTATGCTGCATACTTTTAGGAAGTATTAAAAGGGGAAAATATGCCTCCAAAAATTGTGCTCTTGTGCCTGATATTATTTTTGTATATTTTTTTATATAATTGTTGTTCTGTATGATACTTCTGAAGTCCCCGACCCCAATTTTTCAGGAATCCTGGATCTGCCCCTCTGCATACATGCATGTTGTGTGGTTTTCCATTACAGCTTTGTTAATACGTGTAGACCAAATTATTGTGTTATATTGTTTTGAATTGTTTTAAACTCATTTCTTAATTGTTGGTCTGATAATCGAATCACTCCTAGTCATCAGTTTCTTGTCTTTATTTTTAACTAAAACAGTGAAGCTAAATAAATGTACATGTCGTTCTACAATTTTTATAAATTTTTCATTGAAAAAAAATTTAAACTTTTAATTAAAACCAAATTTTATGAAGCTGCTCAGAAAAAGCAACATTTTGCCAACAGTTATGTTTCTCTGCAAAAGCCAGCCATTTCAGTGTCCACAGCCCTTCTAACTTGCACATGCAGCCACTGTGTGTACATGGTAATGTTTCACAGTCAGTGGCATATATCCAGACCTTAGCCCAAGGAAGGGACAAAACATCTTGAGCTTTCAATGATGTATGAATTTTAGTAAGATAACCGCTTCTCATGCAAGAGCTGAAAGTTTTTTGAAAATTTGTCAGTATTTGTGCTTGTTTCAAAGAGCAATTTAATTTAAGATTGATAGATTATTTAAATGATTCTTTAACCTAATATGAGCATACATGTACCTTACTAGTTTAATGTCCCTGCATAGTTATTTTCATGGTTAAAACATAATCTACCAAGGGTGGCATACCCTCACCCCCACCCATTCTTCAGAAATGCTAGTGGTCATATTATCTAATGATAGCCCGTTCACATATGACCCAATGATCCGTTCACATCCTGTTACAGGCTTACGATGGTCAAGGAGAGGAGCTGAAATGCAAGGAGAGACGTCTCTTCATGCTCAACGATCTCCTCGTATGCACTACAGTACTCAACAAGTACGTATACCTAACATGGAGCGTTCATCATCTCGGCCCCGAAGAGATCACTTTCTTGAGAAATCGAGATAAATTATGTTACGGTGTCCGATGGGGATTCTATATTGCATTGCCATGTTGTGCTCCAGGGCCCCGTCTTACAAAGAGTTCTGATTGATCAAAATCAGTTGCAAGTCCTCTAATCAATCGCAAGTTTACAGCCTCCTATCTCTTTATGTTCATAGTTGTGATTAATATCAACTCTTTGTAAGACAGGTCCCAGGTGAATGATTGTGATTTATAATTTAGAAGATAGTGTGATGATTTATTATGATTTAAAATGTGTGCTTTCATTGACATCCTGATGGTGCTCAGGAGATAAAATGATCTACTAAGCTCATCTCAGATGAGACTTTGAAAGTTGGAGGGGTCTAATACAACTGGTTATTTGCCTTTAAGTTTACTGACAATAATATAGCAGGTGAACAGTTTGTAAACAATCCAAAGAGGAAGATCTTCAAGACGACACAAAATTATGATAATTTTATGCTTGATTATTACTAATGTATCACTAGCCAAACAGTAAAGGGATGTAGGTACAAGCTTTTCCAGATTTTATTTTATTTATTTTATTTACTTCCATTAAGAAAGAAAGCGATAGAATTCTGTTAAATGTGTTCATTTTTTAAGTGAAAGCTAACATTAATAAATTACTAGGAAAGGTTTGAGTCCATTTTGCAACAGCAAATTTAACTCATGTTTCTGTCCCTCCCATCCAGTGGCCAGCCATCCTCCCCAGGATCAATGGACATGCCCAGATTTAAACACAGATGGAGCGTTCCATTGACCGAGGTAGAGGTGATCAACCCAACGATAGAAGGGACGGATATCGAAATGTCTTCAGAACCTGGCAAACTCAAGATCACGACACAACACATGGATGAACATGGTTCGTATGGAGTGAAGCTTTTCTTAATGTTAACGGGAATCTATAAGTGTTTTTTTAAAAACATTTAAGAGGGAATGTTGCAACATCATTTATTAAGGATAAAGAGGGCAAATTAACCAGGGAAAATGATATGATTCAATTTTTATATAAACACAAATTTGTGGATAATTCCAGTCAGTTTTGCCAGATGGTTTAGTAGAAATAAAGAAAGATGAGATTTAAAATATCTTTTCTTATACACTGAACAATATCCTCTTTCAATAATAATTTTCCTTGTATCAACCATTATTTGGATAACATTTCGTACTATCAAGCTCTCTTCATTTTCAATTGGTTCAACTACAGTTCATAATAGATCAATTGATGGAACATCACAATATTTCTCACTTGTATCTATAAATACACCCCAAAAATACAATAGGAGACTAATCCATATTTTTATTTCTTATTTTCAATTTCTCTTTTAGAATACCTGTACGGTGGTTCAACAAGGCAGCTCTACCAGGAAAGGAATGACCTCCTCCATGACCTTGCTGTCGTCAAGCAGCTAGGAACACTGCTGGGTACCCTCAAGGTACAGGGTGTAATTGGAAAAAAATATTGAAAGGATTCCTTCCCCTTCTCTCCCCTTGTTTTGTCCCTCATGCCTTTGAGACAAGACGAAAGCTTCTGAATAATATAAGAGGTCAACAGCTGAGCTTCTTGGGTCGTGTTATTCAAAAAAATGGTTTGGAAAATCTTGCACTGACTGGAAGAATGGAGGGGAGGAGGAGTAGGGGTAGAAGGAGTAGGGGTAGAAGGAGGATTCTTTGGATGAGTATAGCTTAAGGAGTGTGATTTCTGAAAGTGGAATTGATCTCGAGGAGAATGAATTACTTCATAGAATATGGGACAGAGAGTTGTAGCATTCCATGTTCGCCGTCTCAGGACATGGCACATATAGAAGAAGCAGGAGTTATAGCAAATGTATGCGCGTAGCTAAAAGACAAAGATCAGTAATAATTGTTTTTTGATAGCCTTGATGATACATCATGTAGTGAAACAGAAGTTTGGGCATCATTTCTAACAAAAGTTGGATAAAGAATCAAGGTGCGTGGCCCATGTGAACATTACATCAAACCAAAATGGTATAACATAACTGTAAAAATGTTCATATGTACATTGTATTCCATGAATCTACTATGTCATACAAAACAAAGTGTAAACCTGAAGTAAAAGAAGGTGCTACCTTTAACTCCCAGTTAACAAAAATCCAATGCAACAGTGGGTTGAAGTATTCACCTACTTTCCAGTAGGGTATGTATGGTGTCCTCACAAGAGATAACATTGACAAATGGAGTGAAATTATCAATATACTCATCACTAAGATTTCTTGTCATTTCTTAGCAAGAAATCAAGCATTACGATGTCGGAAGGCGCTAACTTCAACTCATAGATAGTGTAAATTAAATGACTAGGCTAACTGAAGTATTCACCTCTTTGCTTGCAGGGTACGTATGGTGTCCTCACAAGGGATGATATTGATGAATGGAGTGAGATTATCAATAAACTCATCACCAAGAAAGGACAAGAAATCAAGCAGGCTGATGTCAGTAAAATACAGATCTCGCTTCCCTCAGTTCAGATGTAAGTAGCTCTTATTTTCATTTGATCCATTTTATATTTTAGTTTATCAACTCAGTTACAGAAAATCAATTAATACAGAGCTTGGAACTAACAATTTTTGATCTAGAAGTCAAGAGAAAAAAGTATTGGGGTATCTTTGGTGCACCTTGTTCTTCCTAATGTTATCACTAGAGAAAATTTGAACCAACCGAATCAACCGAAACCTCACTTTTGATTGAGAAAAAATCTCAATGGTGTTTGTACATGTATACTGTGTGATATGTTTGCAAATTTCACGATCGGTGAAGATTCATGAAGGTTTCTTACCATGAAATAATTGGATTACAAATGACACAAAAAATTGCTGCCATGAATATCATTGTCGCTTACTATTCTAAACAATTTCATTTTGCGGGATTTCTTATTTTACCATACTGGTATGTACAATTATTTGTTGCTATTTATTCATGATTATATAACAAACAGAATAAAGTACTGAGCTGTTAACTAGTTAAAATTTTGAGAGAGTCCTATATTTCATCATTTCTGATTTCTTTTTGATGTGCAGGGAGCAGAGAGTGACACTCGTATTTGATGCTGTCAGCGCTAAGATCAAACTGGATTGGATCACAGCTCTAGAGACTGCTAAACTAGGAATGAGTAAGTATTTAAAGACTATCTGCACTAGTTTGGCCATGAGGGATTAGACCTTCCTGCATGGTCAATGGCAGGTGGTTATTTCATCAAATCAACTCTCAATTAACATAAGAAAAAGGGGACCATGGGGGATTAACAGGTACCAATTAGGCATTGTTGACTATATATCAAGTAGCTACAAGTAGTGCCGTCCCGCTTTGATACTGGAACATGTATAAGACTGGAAAATGAAGGATAAGTAGAGGAGCAATACAAGCCCATTGCCTGCTGGAACAGGGTGGTCCATGTACTAAGCCTATGGGAGTAAGAGTTTCTGAAGTCAATTGGTTAAAATGGGTGGCAGATTAAAAAAAAGATAAAATTGATGGAAGCAGGCAGGGAGAAGAAGTTGGAGAATACACAGTATGTGCAAAGGTCAATGATGTGGTAGAAATAGTTGTTTCTTGATTAATTGAGGTGATCTAAGATAAAAACATTGATCAAGTTCCTTCATGTTTTCTTTACAAACTGTAAAAGGACCTATTACATGCATGTAAGAAGTTTAAGCCTGGCTAGACTGTCATGTTTTCTCTTTTGAATGCTGTGTTTCTCTTTAGTGAATTACTACATGTATTTTGATTTTTTTTTTTTTAAAAAGACAGTGGAGAAGTAGAAAAAGAAATAGAGGAAGAAAAGGATTGAATGTACCACACCCCCAGTATAGTACGATAATACTCTGTAAAGAAGTCTGTACTGAAAAGAAAGGAAGGAAGGAAGAGAGACATAGAAGAAATAAAGAGAGGAGTCTAATGAGAGGAAGCAAAGAAAGAAACAACATACAAAAGGATCCGCTTATGACAAAAAAAGTTAACTTTCACCTGAGATGTCCTTTGCTGTATTAGATGGTGAGTAGCATTCACAAATAAAAGTTGTTTTACCTGTTTGTTTTCAGAGCCTCACAACAATCCTGGCTGGTATGCACCAGACGAGGGCGACACAACCCACGCAGAGATGAACTTTGGCGTGCCCCTCATCATGAAAGCTCTTCCCGTCTTCCCTACACGACAGCAAGCTAAGGTAAGAAGGCTGGGTACTGTTCTTGCTTTGGCCTTGATCACTGTACAAAGATGCACAAGGCAGTACTTGTGGAAAGACTTAGGAGAGGGCATAAAATCTGAAGAGAACTTGTCTATTCCATTAAAGTCCATCTGTACTAGTTCGGCCAGAAGGGATTAGACCACCCAGTGAGGTCACTGACAGGTGGCTATCTCATCAACTTAGCTCTCAACTAACAAAAGAAAAAGAGGATCATGGGGGACCAACAGGCATCGATAGGAGAAGTTTTCTATATAGAGGGAGCAAGTAGCTACAAGTAGAACAGTGGAGCTTTTAAAACAAATTATGCACAAAAATCCAAATAGCTCATAGACATTGAAGCATGTTCTCTACAAATTAGAAGAAATTAAATCTATGATTTGGAATCATTACATAACACACTTTGCATGAATCCTGACATAGTTGGTTGCTACATGTAAGTGCAGGCACAGTCTTGTAATTTTATTATACCCAATTATGTAAATGTAAATCTCTGTATATTTGAAACAATATTTTCTAGGTTATTTTAATTTCAAGTGAATAGCATTCAACCGTTCATATTGAAACTTCTGTACAAAAGCATATTGAATTCATTGTATTCCAAACCTTGCTTTAGATATTTTTTACTTTTGCTTCGGAAGGTTGGGATAAATGGAATAGAAGAAGTAAAATTGTCAGTTGTTGGGATATTGTGGGTATCTTGTTATTAAAAGTCATTGACATTTGTTGCTTGTGGGGATCACTGCTTTACAATTCTCTGTATTTTCTCTCTCATTTGTCTAGTTCCAGTGTTCAGTACTGTGCCCGTTGGAGCAACCAGGCCACCGCAGCCGACGGAAAGGTATGCTACAGAACGAGGGCGCAAGAAACTGTCTCTGGGTGTGCAACTCGGACCAGAAGACCTGTCACGTCAGTCTGGTTGGGTTCATGCCCCCCTCACCGCAGCTCCTAGAGACGTTTGAGACCACCGAGGGGCGTGTCATGTGCATGGAGTGCGTTCCAGGGTGGAACGGACCGGGACCGATGGGCGGGTACCTCAACAGGAGGGAGAGCGAGAGGAAGAGTGACTACTGCTTCACCAGGCATACCGTGTGGATGGGGACCGAGACAGGAAGGTAAGATGAGATGGGGTTAAGGGTAGTAAGAGGGGTGGAGAGGGGAAGCAAGATGAGGGACGGTGGTGAGGGCACACCATGATGCAGGTGATGAAGATGGTGGTGGTGGTGGTGGTGGTGGTGATGAAGATGAAGAGGAGGAGGAGGAGGACTAAGACAAGGAGAAAGATGAAATGAAAATGAGATAAGGTTATGATCAAGGTTATTATAATGAAGATGAGTGTTATCATTATGAGGATGATGGGTATCGGTTGAAGCTGATTGTAGAACGGATGATGTTCATGATGACAATGATGATAATGAGGAGGATATAACAATAGACTACACAAAGTAGAAGTAACTTTAAACTGTCCGTTGTACTTTTTAATCCAATCTTTTTGATCATCTCTTATCTTCTACAGGGTGTTGATCTACAGAATAAACCAGTCCGACAAATGTGAGCCCCTTGCTACCTTCAAGGCAAGCCACCCCATCTCAGCTATTCAGTACCTCAACAATAGAGTCTTCATGTCTCTATCTAATGGATCAGTACTCATCTACGTCAGGACAAACGGTGAGGTTAATATTGAACAGGTTATGAAATGGTTCAAGAGATATTGGTTCTTCGATACATGCACTAGCTATATGTACAGTTGCTCTGTGATTGATATCTTACACTAGATGAATTCCTAACCTCAGATCAGGATCCCAAATCAAGGAAAATTGGTCTCATATACAGTATCCAAACAGCGTTTCCACTGGATGATTAGCCAAGATGATTTTCTTTTTTTTAATGTGTGTAAGAATCTTCAGCAGTAAAGGAGGCAGATTATCCTGTAGAAGAAATGTAGAAATTACATGTAGCACATGTAATATATATATACAGTCAAACCTGCTTTAGTGACCACCTGTCTACAAAGACCACCTGTCTACAAAGGCCACATTTGGTGTTTCCCTTGAAAATGGTTTCTCATTGAATCATGTACCAAAGGAACCTGTCTACAAAGA
>BEXV01000126.1:242462-256427 GCA_003118195.1 Hemicentrotus pulcherrimus
AGATAATATTGTTTCCTTCAATAATAAATTATCAAAATAATACTAATTCTGTAGATTTGTGACCATGATTTGTACGTCCCTTGAGAGTCCAATGCCAGTAAATGGTGAGAGCAAACAGTGGCATGAAAGGCCAGCCATAGTTAAGTCTAACTTAAAGTCAACCTAAGTCTTTGTGAGACACCCCCCAGATCAATGTTATAGACCTTTGATTTCAGATGAAGTATTGAGACCCCAAAGATCATTTTCCTGACCTTTCCTATTCCCTTGCCTTCCTATAGATGATGGAACAGTGTTTTCATTTGGTGATAACAGAATGGGCCAGTGTGGAATAGGAGTTCAAAGCTCGTCCGTAGGAACACCGTGCAAGGTGAGTTCATGTATGATAGAAAGCAGGGAAACAACAATTAAACATGTAGAGTTGTATTCTCGAAAGCAGATTAACTTAAGTCCGTGGTTTAATCCTCTAAGTATGAAATGCCAAGTGTCCACATGAATATGTTTTTGAATAATTTCATCTGTCACTAAATTAAAATCAAAGGTAATAACATAATTAATTAACAACAATATAACTATGAAACAACTATGTTATGGTAATTTAGGGAAATATAAAATTATTAAAAAATACATTCATATGGACACTTGGCATTCCATACTTAGTTGGAGGATTAAACCATGGACAACAGTTAGTCCGCTTTTGAAAATACCACCCATAGACTCTTCTGTTTTCATGTGTATTGTATCACAGTTTGATCCCACACACTGGACTTGGGTGTTTAAACGTACCAGGGGAATTACTACATGTAGTTGTTTTGTATACAAATCTCACATGCAGCAGCAGAGAGTATGAGTTACAAAAAGGAAACCAAAGTTAATCCTATATAAATGCAATGAGTATGTACAGATTTTTCTTCAAATATTTGTCATGGCCCATCGTGTTATCTTTATTTTGACATTGTAATCAATCAATTCCTGGATTAAGCTCATGCTGCAATCATAATTATAAACCTTACGGTCATCAACTATCATATCCTATAATGTATACATGTGTGTATCAGATTTCTCTTTTTAAATAAATTAAAAAAATTTTTTTTTAAAAACACAAAGTATATGTCTTGACTTGTGATCTTTTTTTCCAATGTCTCTGTTTCACAGCCTAACTACTACGGTTCACCCATCGTCAAGGTAGCATGTGGAGCAGACTTCAGTATGATCCTGGATTGTAAAGGTGTTATTCATTCATTCGGCAGTCAAGAATACAGCCAGTTAGGTGAGGGAATTTGGTTTTTCAGATTAGTTTTGGGTGTTTGTGTTATGTTGTTGACATTGTTGTTTGTTTATGTGCAGACATGAACAAAACAATTCATTTATATTCAATTACTGTGCCATTGAAAAAAAATGTGACATGTGAGTGCACTAAACAGGTTCAGCTGCATCTCTCTCTCTCTCTCTCTCTCTCTCTCTCTCTCTATTTATCTCGCTATCTCTCTCTATCTCCATCTTTCCCTCTCTCTCTCTCTCTCTCTCTCTCTCTTTTACAACTATCATGAATCTTGCCTCTAAACAGATGATATATACAGGTACTCCATGGCTTAGACATCTTGCAAATTCACATGAATTTTTGATTTTCAGCTATATCATATCCAAGAGACCTTTTTCCTTTTGTTGTTGGTGCATTTACAGGTCACAACACAACTGGGCAGTACAGTGTGACCGCCACCAAGCTTTCATCAGAATGCGTGTCCACTCCCAAGAAGGTCACGTGTTTCTTAGAAAAGGGAAGGGAAGGAAAGAAATACCTCGAAGGCACCGTCATCAAAGATATCGCCTGCGGGAACAACCACTCAGTGAGTGAGCTCAAGTGGGGAAAATTATCCTGATATTTTTTTTCTTTTCTGATTATCAGTTTTCTTCCTTTGGTATGAAGCACTGGCCATGGCCCATAATGGCCTTAATTATTAATCTAATATTATATGGCCTAGGGTAGAATGCAAGGGTAAATCCCAATATCCCTGAGCTGATGAGCATATTTTATAAGGTGGCATGGCAAATGGCATGATTTAAAAGCGAATGCAATATAAGTCTTGTGTCCCACCAAAATATTAAATCTATAAAAATCACTCATTTTCTACTGTAAAACAACACATACAAAAATCAATGACAAATGGTGGGATCATAAAAACAATGAAAAGGCTTGTAGAAATGACCCCTTAAAGCCCCTCTGCACTAGTTTGACCTGAAGGGGCTAAACCTCCTTGCGAGGTCACTGGGCAGGTGGTGATCTCATCAAATCGGCTCTCAATTTACATAAGACAATGGGGACGATGGGAGATCAAATGGTACCGCTTAGGCATTGTTGGCTGTATAGAGGACCCAAGTAGCTACAAGTAGTACTACAAGTAATGCAGTCCCACTTAACAGATTCGTAATTAAAAAATAAGAAAGTTTAATTATTATTATTATTCTTGATTGTATTATATAAAACCCAAGTTTTCTTTATCATAACTATAGGATTCTGTATTATCTTGCAATTTATGTACTTAAATTCACAAACTACAAACCATGAATGTTTCAGTAGAATTGTATTGTCATCTATGAACTTTCACTCAAGTAAAAGATATCCCAATATTTTTGGTGGGCACAAAACCCTTGATGCAAAACTTTCTCTATTCTCTTTCTAGGTCGCCATGGATATGCAGAAGAGGGTGTTCACATGGGGCTTTGGTGGCTACGGTCGTCTTGGTCACCAGAAACCCGATGACGAGCCTGTCCCAAGGAGCGTCAAGTTCTTTGAGATGCCTTTGAAGGGTGCGAAAACGATCAACGCAGGGTCAAGTTACTGCATGGTAGTAACAGAGCAAGGTAATACTTCCACCTGTGTATCATGGTGTGCACTGCTTGTGCATAAATGAATAATGATTACATAACCTTCATGAGCATGTATCCAGTATTTTGTCTCCGTGTATTCACAATTTGGTCTGCAATGACCTTTATCTGCTCATGCTCAGACTGCAACGATAAACTGGCTTATTGCCATTGTGGATGATTGTTTTGCTGAGCACCCTGAGGTACTGGAAAGCATTCAAAGAATAAGTTCCTACCAGTCACCCATGCCATACACCTGGGTGGAGAGTGGCAAACGGAGATCGATGTCTAACCAAAGGACATTAGTGCTGTTGCTGAACTCTTAAAGTCACTTAGAAATCAGCTCTCATGGGGAATTCAACACCGTTCGGGTGTTTACCCAATACAGGTGTTGTCAATCACCAAGGTTAGCCTTGAGTTTTATGACCATTAGACCTGATGTAATGCTTTGCTTTTCCTTCGCCCGAATAATCACCGATCATGCTCCGAGGGACTAAGGGGTATTCTTGATGGGCCAACGGGTTTGCTGTGTGCAGATTTGTAATCCCATTAATGATATTTCCACCAAGTCTGGTGTCCGCGAATTATGGCCTTCTGCACATGGAAACTGACTACCCGCTCCCTTTAACACAAACCATGTGATCCACAGTTGGTTGATGTACCCACTAGACCAAGACATCAAAGCTAGTGAGTGCAGGATATTGACCATGGGGTATCTGCCACAGGAGCACTTGTCGTATAACCAGTGGTGTTGCTTCGTGGTCCTGCTATCAACCATTTTTTTTCCTTGTTGTCTTGCAGGTCAGGTGTTCTTCTGGGGACAAGCAAAGACAACGGGTGAAGCCACCATGTACCCCAAGCCTGTCCAAGACCTGAGCGGCTGGAACGTCAGAAGCATTGGTTGCAGGTAATACTGTCCTTTCAACTTGCTAATATTGTTCCCTTGTTGGTGAGATTCAGAAGCACCATGTCAGTAATTAGGCGCACTGTGTTATAGATGTATTTTCCAGTACATTTAGTACTCTCTGTCTGATTTCTTATCTTCTTACTAAATAGGATTGAAATAGAAGCACTAAGTCTGTTGTTAACCATATATTTTGTAATGTATTTACTAGTATAGTCGGTCTGAATTGCTTATTAACTTGCCGTACAGAATTGCTTGAGAAATATTAATTCACTTATCATCCACATTGTGGCATTGATATATTGTAGGTAGTACTGTCAGTCTGATTTGGTAGCTTTATAAAAATTGATTAAGAAATACAAAGTCTCTTTTTAACAAAATTTATAAATGTATATTGAATAGTTTGTTTCTAACTTCCTAATGATATGAGTAAATTACAGCAATTTCATTGCTTCATAATGAGATTAAAAAAGGCACCCATATAAGTTTTTATCCTTGTTTCAAGTTTATTTATTTTCACTTTATCGAAGATAACATAATCAAACATTATGATCATGGTAACAATTATAATTAAACATACAATATAGAAAACATATTGTACATGGTAATAGTTACAACAAAGGATACAATCATAAGTATGATAAATACATTGAAAAAACTAAAATAAAGTGGGGAATCTACTGAAAAGCAAAGGATGTATTATGCAGGTTCCAGTTAATAGGTTTGTATATAAATAGGGGTATCTAAATAAACATAAGATGTGATTTGATTTAAAAATGAAATTACCATTGTTTAACCCTTCTACCACCTTACCTACCAGCAATCACTCTATCGTGGTCGCAGCCGACGATGCCATCATCAGCTGGGGCCCGTCACCGACATACGGCGAGCTGGCCTACGGAGAGGCCGACTCCAAGTCCTCGACGATCGCCAAGAAAGCCCGCCCTCTGGACAACATCTACGTCCACCACCTGACTTGCGGCGCGGGGCACTCCCTTTTCATCGCCCGAGACGAAACGGAGAAAGACAAAGAAGAGTTGGAGAAGCTACCGGTATTCACGCCAGGGAATTAAAATGGGGGCCAACAAAATTGTGTAAGAGGTGTGACATTGAGAGGTTCTGTTTTTGTTTTGTTGTTGTTGTTGTCAGTTTATCAAGTGAAGAAATAATTGTTTACAATCACAGGAAACCAGGGTTGAATATCGAAAGAAATGCCTTAGAATTTATATAGTACAACCCTCTGGGATGTCGATACATTATATCCACTTTTATGGAACTGTTTTCTAATGGATGTGGGATGTCTTGGCAAATAGTCTCTCTTTGCATTTTACCTCCTCAATTCATCCTGGCCAATTTGCTCTGTAGGTTAGGACTAGTACAGCTCCCATATATGTGGGATCTGTAAAATGTCCCCGCTGCCGATCTATCTACCTGTCAATTTCTTATAAGATGCATTCAAATTAAACCGCAGTTCACCGCTGCATACAAAGTTTGAAGTCCTGGTTGATGCTGTGTCACATGTGTGACCTTAACCATCATTTGTTTGATTTTGTGTGCATATATAGGGCACGAGTTTATAAATATACACATACTGAAGTCATTGGATGAAATTGCTGGGTAGCCCAAGAACACTCTCTTAATCTCAGACACCTAGCCTCTTGTCGAAATAATCATACATGACTTGGCAGCCAATGGCTAAAGCATTAATGAAACAAGCAAAAGGTTGAAATTATTTTGAGATTTTAGTGAAACCTGCTTTAGCAACCTCTTGTCATGTTTCATCAGAAGTGTTTACAGAGTTCCTTTATAAGATTATCTGCGAAGTTGACTTGTTATCATAATTCAGGCATTAATTAACATTGAATGAACATATTTGTCAATGCATGGGACTGTGGATTGGTCGTTAGTATTAATCCAAAGTGTATGGCCAAGTAGGTTATGGAGATTATTATGCAAAGAAGATTTACTAAAACGATAACAAATGTTGATTTCCTCATAAGAATCCACTTTGAATCTCTGCAGTACAGGCAGTTGAATTTCCAAAACCATATCTATTTTCCAGACTACCTATTTTGTCGTGTATAAATCGGATGTGTATATAAGTGTACAGTTTTCCACTTTTATAGGTACATGTAGTATTGGTGAGGGGTATTTAAACAAATCGATTCGTGGCATTAAAAGTGGAATGTTGCCAGTAATGTATGATTCAAGTTTGGGTTGAAGGGGTTTGTTGCGGTTGAATATACAGAATTGTTGTTCAAAGGAATTGAAATAGAGAAATGTTTCAGGTCAAGTTAACCACCCCCTGGACAAGTGCTCTCTCTCTCTCTCTCTCTCTCTCTCTCCCTCCCTCCCTTCTTCATCTCCCTCTCTCTTTCTTTCTCTCCCCATCTCCTATCACCCTTTTTCTTCTCTTTACTCTCTCTCTCTCTCTCTCTTTCTTTCTGTATCTCCCTTATGAGAGCAAGGCATTGTAGGATTTAAAAAGGAGACAATCAACCATGCATTATGAAGTGAAATAGGTACTCGAGATAACGTTGTGTGTTTGAATTGTAGTTTTGTAAAGATAATTTATTGTTCCAGAATATACCTCTAAAGTAGTGTTATGTTTATTAAAGTGGAAAAAGATGTTCTGCTTGAGTCAATGTCTAAATGTTCTGCACCTCTGCACAGAATAGTCACAGCATTGCAAAATCGTCATAACATCCACTTTCCGAATAGCGACACGCATTAATTATTTTGGAACAAGTTGGAAAATTGCATCTCATGAACAATTCATTCATGTTATAAAAACATTCTGTTATGTTCTGTTGTGTCGTCAGATAGGTTTTGCATAACTATCATTTGGTGTTTATAATCGTGCATTTCATTTGTTATTCATTTGATATGGATTTTAGATGGCTAGAAGTTATGATTATGTTCAATTTTTTTTTAGCAGCCTTTCAAGTATCCTTTAAACATTGAAGATAGGCGTACTGAAGCTTTTTGTCTTGCTCTCATCAAAATAAACTGCAAGAAATTAATAGAATGCCAAATAATAGAAATGGGAGTAAGGTAGATACAGGGTAACTACTGAAAGATTAGCCGCATGTAAGATTAGCCGCATGAAAGATTAGCCGCATGTACCTCGTTCAAAGATAAACTGAAGTTATGGTCATGCAATTAGGTTTTGAAAAAAAATGCATGAAAGTCATTCAAAGGACATTTATGTAGTACTTAGAATTTGTGTATGCTGTGAGGTTTCAAAATCATTAAGTTGATCAGAAAGACTTGAGCTTGATGAAAAAACATATGGTTTTTGCACCCAGAAATGGATACATGGGACTTCACACTCGTGTGGCATGACTGGCTCATCACTTCAACTAATTCTTGACATATTTTTTAATATTCATGAGGATATTTGAAGAGCAATTCTTTTCAGGGGACATTCTTAGTACGCCTCTTAATCAAACTGATGTAAAGAGAAAGAGAAAACTCAAAACTTACTTTCTCCTTTACCAGAATTTGACCTTCTCATTGAGAGCAATTTTATTAAATGGCTTTTATCACACCTAGCTTCCTGTAATTCATGCAGCCAATCAGAACCCTTCATTTCTGGCGTGATTGTTCCTGCGGTTTCAGTTTACGTTGTCCTGTTTTGGCTTTCTGTTCATTCTCACAGTGTACTCTGATGACTGCAAGACAAATAGCTTCAGCACGTGTCTTGCAATGCCGTTCTTCGATTTTGTAGTGAAAATTTCTTGAACCGTTTAAGAAAGGGTTCTGGATCACCCATTATCTCTTTGCCTTCATTCTCAAATGGTCGTAGTTTATTTGCCGTGACCACAGCCAGGCGCACTTCTTAGCTGCAACCAGAAAAAAGTACTTCTGACAATAGACTTGTTTTTCTCAGGAATGCCATGTGGCAATTTGTATTGTGGTCATGTGACAGATGTGATCACCTGACGTAATTATGTGATCACCTGATTTTTCAGTTTACCAGTAGTTTGCTTGTTTATGTTTCACTTTTGTAATAACTCAAGGCGTATGCAGCCCACTTTTGTAAATATCTAATGTTTTTTACAAATTTTTCTCTCATTGATCATTATTTGTCAGCAAAGATGAAAGCTGTTATTTGCGTTTCAATATTGGTATCGTTATTGGTATCATTATTTAATTATTGATTGTGATGACTGTTTTTTTTTTCCAATCTAGGTTATGTTTAGTTCATAAACTTTTGTCATTTTCATTGCATTTTATTTGTTTTCATTGATTCCACCGCTGTGAATGTTTGCACATGGAGGGGATTATCTCATACAGAAATGATTTGAATGAAACGTGTGCCAAACTTTTCTCAAAGCTCTACTTTTGTAAAGAGAAATCACAAATCATTTTCTATCATTTTGATTTCAATCACAATTGTCTATTTATGGGACCAGAGTTGTGTGTGAATTCCCAATCTATTTGATTGCCTGAAATGATTGAAATGAAATGTCCCAGGCAATTATTTTCTAATTTTGATGTGGGGCATTTGAGTGTTAGATATCATATGACCAGAATTTACTGTGAAATCAACAACTAAACAATTCAATTTGTTTGTCATTTAAATTACTACAATGAAAGACATTGATCAAGGCTGATAACGCAATGAAGTTTTATACAAATATTGTTTTCATAGCTGCAAAATGGAATGGATATTCAAAATGAAATTCCTTCCTTGATGAACTATAGATGAAGTGCAACAACAAAAAAATGTGAGTTTTCTATTCCATATTATCATCATCATTCTCACAAAAATCAGTACTTGTTATCATCCATTTATCTCAGATATGTCAACTCGTTATTTGTGAGTGTGTGTGTTTCAAAAATATTCATTGTGCAAGAAACTGTCTGGTAGCAGGTTGGAACGGTTGATCTGTTGAAACATAAGAAGTGATTTTTTTTTCTGTGAGGTTTCAAAATGACCAAATTGAAAAGATATTGGCATGATCTTGCTAAAAATGACAACCACTGCACACAGAAATGCATTTATGAGACCACACACACACACATGTGGCATGAACTGTTCGGACTAAACTGTTCAGCTATTTTGTATACCGTTACATATACATGTACATGTATATGAGGGCATTTGAGTAGCAATCCTTTTCATTGGATATTTCTTCCAAACTGGACATATAAAAGAAAGAATGAGAAAGCTCAGTATTTTTTCCAGAACTCAATTTTTTCACCTAAGGTTAGGGTGTTGCAGTACAAGCAGTTGATCTATCAAAAAAGTTTATGAACAATGGATGAACTAACAATTAGTAATAAGATGATTCTTGACTATGAGAGTGTAATGTGTACATATTTCTTAAGAATTGGTTATTCAAGAGCTTGATTTTTGTTCAAGCTGTTCCTCATGTTTTCTTATTTCATCAATGTTCTGTCAATTTCTTGTTAAACAGCCATAATCATTCCATTTCCATAAAAATGTGTCCCGTCTTGTCTATTGAATTGCTTGCATTTAAAACAAAATTGAAAGAGAAGGGATAAATTTAAAACCTTAGCTTGAATTATTTTATGTTGCCATAATTGTGCCTTGAATACCCTTAAAGTAACCGAAAGAAGAATTGTGTTTAGACATCTTAATTTCTGTTAACGCAATATTTATCAGTTTGAAGCAAAGTTTCTCATGTTGACCTGTGTATTGAATTTGTTATTCATTAATGAATGTCCTTGATTGTATTTGTAGAGTATCTTATATTAATTATCATCTTAGCAACAGTTTGTAATTCATTGTAAGATCGAAGATGTGTTCTCTAGCGACAATTGCACTGTGGTCAATTTTCTACACGAGGCGAAAACATGGACTCGTCTCTATACAGAACACTAATCCTTAATGTAATCCTGACATAAAATCCCATCACGTCCATCATCCAATAACAAAATTGCGAAGACTTTCTAGAATTCATCTCTAGAGCAATTCCAATAACTTGAGGACTTACGCTCACATTTATGTTGTGGTTGAGAATAAAGTGATTGTAAATTTGTTGTCTTGATTTCATATGCAGCTCAAGTGCCATGTATATGAACGTCTCTTTGTACTTGTAATTGTTTGCTAGATCTGTGTAGTTTCTATTGTCCTTTTGTATTCACTATTGAAATAATTCATTATTTCCTCCCGAATTCCTGCTCTAAAAAAAGAACTATGGCCTAGGATAAACAAGCAGTATAACATTGAAGTTTTGTTGGTTTTGTTTTATGTCAGTGATCGATTTGCTCTTGTATCCCAAAAGGATATACCCACCTTCATCATGTGAAGTGAAGTCTAACTAGAGAGCAGGATAGCGTTTCATGAAACCGTCTCAAGTTCACCAATAACCCGTTTAGACGTGTGTATTAAATGTAATACATGTTTCAACCACACATAGCTGCATTACTATCCTGGCTGTGTATTAAAAACTGTTGTATTGATTCTCCACATCTCAAACACCACTGTACAAAACTCAACTGATTTCACTCAAAATCGGTACTTTAGTGACAATTGATTGCATCTAAATAGCAGTAAAATACAATTTTTTTGCAGCCTAGAGATGTTAGAAAGAATAATTTGACAATTCAAATCGGGAGTCTTCTGTCAAACTTGCCGATCAGCCACAAACTCATTGTGTGCATTAGTGTGCAATGTGTGTATTGACTATTCATGTGTGCAATTGCTGCCTCTTAAGTCTTAACACGTAGTACAGCGCTAGAGGTCAATACGCATTAGCATCGAGTCTCTATGCTTTGCTGGAGTGGTTTCAACGGGATGTCGATTAACTTGTACTTGACTTGACGTGACGGTTTCGTGAAATGATGCCTAGAAAACTTATCTCATCGTGGCACTGTAAGCAAAATACCATAGATGAGATTAAATGTATCTACATTGAAAATGTGTTGCATTAGAGAAAAGGATATTTGTAATTATTGATGAAATATAATGGTACATTTTATACCAACAAAAATTTGCTGCACATTTTTCTACCTGATGGACTAGCTCAGTAATTATTTGATACTATCATTAATATATTTGATAAACGTTTGCAAATGAAAAAAGAAAGAAAAGGAAAGAAATTCTTTACTTGCAATAGAATTGTATGTACATGGATGTACTTGTGTCTTTAAAGATTATGGATTTTAGTTTCAGATAAACGGGGAAAAATGTTTTTGTTGAAAAGATTCAGATTTATGTCTTTTGATATTCATATTCCAGATTCAAGTTGATGCACTATTGCCCTTTGGTAAGGCATTAATCCAAGTCCCTAGGAGAGAACTAGAAGCCGTCGGGGCCCTTGGTTGCTAAATAATAAGCATACACATGCAGTTGGGTAAAATAAACCAACCAACCAAAAGTTATTTATGCTCACTTGTCCTTTACAATTACTTAGTTTTTATTTATGCTCACTAGTCCTTTACAATTACTTAGTTTTTATCTTTAATTATTCAGGAAAGAGAAATTTCCATGAACTTTTCTTTTGTAGCATTTGTATTTAAGTTATCTTTGAATAGAAATCGTATTCTTTTGATACTCTTGTCAATTCATTTTTCTTTTGAAAATCCTAACAATATTCTTGTACAGGTCACACTGCAATAGAAGGAAATATGCAGTTCTTTTTACCTTCAGCATTTTAAATAAAATTTGCTAGGGATATTGGCCTCACGACTGCAACTACATGTGTACTTCCGAAAAATCACCTCGGACAATTTGAATACCCTATTACATATCCCAAATGGAAATCATGTTTTGGATTGCGTAATATGTCGTTATGGTAGCAGATTTCCAAATGTAAAGGACAAGGCTATTGAAATTGCCGGAGGTTAAATTTTGGAAGTCTTTGCAATTGTGTTCTTTTGTGCTTTGAGTTATATGTTACGTAAAGACTAAATCAAAAATCAGAAAAGATTATCAGAAAAAGTGATAGATATTCGCTATATCTTTCAGCATTATGTTTATCAAATAATGCGTACAAGTAAAGGCACTATGTGCCAAGTGTAATGTGTTACATGAACTTTCCTCAATTTCTGTTGTTCATTTATTATATCATGATGTCACATTTATGTTATTGTCCTGTGAAACAATTCCATTTTGTTGTGTTAAGTTTTACTGTTGTGTCATTATTGTTTGTAAAGAATTTGGTAAACAAGAAACATTGGGTAGTTACAATGTAGAGATATATGCTTGTACATTGCTTTTGGAAATAAAAAATATGGGGTTTTCTTTTGAGTTTCAGTGTTTTGTGGCTTTTTTGGCGTTTGCGATTAGTTTGGTATCGAGACTAAAGAGAAAGAAGTGAGTGGAAGTTGGGAAAAATTGACAAACGATAAGAATGTATTGATTTTTGTTTAAGTTGTAAAACGTAAATTTGAAAGTCTTCACCGCGAGCAATTCCATTTATTTTGTATCCACAAAAAAGAAGAAGAAGAAAAAAACAAGAAAAACAAAAAACAAAAGAAGAACGGAAAAGAAAAGAAACGAATAAGTAGAAGATTAACAAACAATATGAATTTTATGATTTTATTAAAAGTTGTACAATCTAACTTTTGACAGTCTCAGCGAGCATTTTCATTTATTTTGTATAAAGAGGAAGAAGAACGGAAAAGAAACGAAACGAAGAAGTAGAAGATAAACAAACATGAATGTTATGATTTTTTTTTTAAGTTGTACAATTTAAAAAGTGATAGTCTTCAACGCGAGCATTTCCATTTAATTTGTACCGACAACTAAAAAGAGGAAGAAGAAGAAAAACAGACGAAGGAGTAGAAGAAAAATTAGAATAAGTAGAAGAAGGAGAGGAAGAAGAACTATCGATGTTTACTTTCCTTGGTTGTTGAAGAAGGACCCCCCTTTTTTGTGTGTGTGTGTGTAAAAAGGGTGAATTTATGGTTCGTATTACAGAACAAACTCGTCTACGTGCTCACAGAATACATCACATCGATGCTAAACTGCAATATATACGACTTTATCATGACATGAGTGTTGATACCTAATCGCTCTACACTCCTGAGATTGGCAATAACTTAGTTTCATCCGTCAATATTAGTTGTTAGTGGATACATCGTAAAATTAAACGTTACTCAACCTAACCACGCCCCTATTCGGTTATCAAAAAAGTCTTCAAACTTTGCACAAATCCTCTGGGCCATTTATTTAACCTTATTTCAAACTTGAGGAAATTTAGTAAGTGTTTTATTTTACGACCATCTTGGGAAATCGAGACGTAAATGGACTGGTTAACTGTTGCCAAATCAGAGGTTTGTGCTCGAGCGAGAGTGCTGATCCGTACTAATAGAATTTGATTTCTTTTGAAACGATCATACGAAACACAACTTCATCTGTGCGAGAAATGTGTCATGGCAATCTTCATCATCCACAAGTAGAGAATATTAGCCATCAAATGATTTGTTTTTCTTTTAAATTCATTTTTGAATATGTGTTTCTGACAGTGCCATTGAATTGACATTGATTTCTTATTGGTCAAGCTTTATCAATTTATCATGTTTTGGGTGTCGAAAGAAAGAAAAGAAATGGGCGTCCTTTTTTAGTAATTATACCCATTAAATTTGGTTTCCGCTTTGGGGCACCCTGCATGTCTTTTTCGCTTTTTTTTTACCGTGTTAAAAAAAAAATCATACTTATTTCTGACGCCACTGTCAATATTACTTTGTCTAATACTACTATGGCTGATAATGCATTAGTCCATTATTATCAGTTTTTATGTGCGGCACATGCACACTATTCGTAGACTTTGGGGGAGGGGTGGTATAGTGCCCCCTCCAAACGGAATTAACTGTATATCTTATTGAGCGTTTTTGATTGATATGTTTGTCCCTTGCCCCTCCCCCTATCCGAAAGATACCCGTGCCTAGCTATACAAAGGATATAACGCTCGCAACTTTTTTTCCCCAAAAATCAACTCAAGAAACATAAAAAGGGGGATGGGAAAATTAAAATGATCTATAAGAAAACTAAGTACGAAGAAGAAGAGGTAAAAGGGAAAAGAAAGAAAGAAAGAGCAAATAAGAAAAATTACAAAGAACTGTGGATGACCGATGAGGGTGTCTATGGCGTAGCCTTCATGCAGCCTTTGATGGGCACTGCATAGTTTGAGAGGAAGCACAAGCCTTACTATATAGGCAGATAGTTCGAAAAAACGAGGCAACCGAAAGGGAAAGTGTGTGTGTGTGGGGGGGGGGGGGGG
>BEXV01000126.1:288323-310483 GCA_003118195.1 Hemicentrotus pulcherrimus
TATCTTGAAAATGGAAGAAATAAAAAGAATATTTTTAAAAAAAGCTACCACAATCCTAAAACAAATTTCCTCCCAACCAATCAGAGTAAATAGTTTCACTAGCTTATCACTAGTTATTGGAAATTGTTATGTGTATATATTTTTAAAGATGGACAACGTTGTACATTTTTTCTGAACCATGTCCATATCCCACACGAATCAAAATTCCGACTTTAACTTTAGACCAACACTTTACATGCTATATCTAACCCTAACCCGAAACTTTAAACCTACCCTAAAACTCAAATACAATCCTAACTCTAACCCTTCATCCGTAACGATATCGATCCAGGAGCAAGTCGAACCACAGGCGAAGGTTGGTTAAAGATAGAAGGGATGCCATACAACAATGAAACACCTTGTTAATTGACTACTACATATTTGGTGTTGAGTCAGAACGGGCTTGTAAGAATTGACGACTTAGCATGTCAACGCTTACTTTAATCATCTCAACTCACCCCGGATGCAATAAAATTGTCTCTCTTTACAGTGTAAATGTTGATCAGTAATCAGAAAGAATGAGACATTTTAACGATATTGGATAACGGGTGGGTCAGAGTTGTAAAAAAGAAGGTATGGCGATGTTAGTATGGATTCCTGAGGGATAACTCACATACACTGGTCAGTGACCCACCAAGAGGTCAAGTAAAGGTCAAACTTGTCAGAATATATGGATTTATCCCAATCCAGTTTATACATGTACATCAGCGTAAGAGGTCCGTGGTCCGTGATCATGACGTGCGTGGGACTGCGTCAGTGACTGACACGGTATTTGGCGCAACATGTGAGGGTGACATCGTACAATAAAAAAACAAGTTTGCGAAAATTGCATCAAATCATCAGCCCATGTGTGCCATTACCTTAACGGGCTTGGTAATTATGCGCAGGGAATAACGCAATCCAATGGCACCCTCTTCCACAACGGCCATTAGATTCGAGATCAATAATTTGCGCATGAGGCGATATTAGTCTGACGTAGACAAAGTAGGAGTGTGTCGGTGACTGGTTCGGTCTTTGACGCACCGATATCAGAGTGGTATCGCTAATGAAATGAATTCGTAGTGAATATAGCAAATTGTACAATAGTGCTCCGATTTCTTGATGAATGCGCTAATTGCCTTCACGGGATTGATATATCGACGCTATCGACATCTTGTACAGTGAAGATTGATTCTCTTATAAACAACTATTTTTCCAAGAAAATGTTTCAAACAACTTGGTTATATTATCTACTTTTTTCTTCTACCTCCCTCTCCTCTATTTCTCTCTCTCTCTCTCTCTTTCTCTCTGTCTCTCTCTCACACCAGTCTTATTCGTTCCCATCTTGAATTCCTTCCATCCTACTGTTACTATCAATATCATCTTGCTTCCCATCACCATGTTGACTGATTTTTCAACATGCACATGTTATGTTATGTATCTCAAAAAAGTTATATGCATGTAGTACCTTTAAGTTAGACGCTATTTTGCATATGTTTGATACTAATTATTTGAATCCCTTATAGTCAAGGGAGACTGTATGTATATATGGCGTCGGGGTTTAAACCTTGCAAATAGCACGGTCAATACAGTTGAAAGAATGCAATGTTTGGTTATACTGTTTTCTGAAGAAAAAGGCTGAAAGTTTCGATATATAGAGAGGGAAGGAAAACAGAACACGAAAAAACACAAAAACACTTGTCTATTACAATAGATAAAACCCGATAATTCCGAGCTAATCTCTCTGCAAACTGGGAGCCGCTTCTAGGTAAACTCGACCGCCGAGACCCGCCGACTAGCTAACAAGGGCTGCCAACTCGTCGGCCGCCGATGACGAGACATCTCTTTTTGGCGGCTTTCACGTCTGACATGAATTCGGTAGGCCTATTCCAAAATCTCTTGTTAAAATTCCAAACTGCAGAGATTCTCTTACAAATAGTAAACACATATGAAAACTGTAATTCTTGTCCTATAATCTGATTTAAATGGCAAGACCAGAATCCGAAGGCTTGATTCTATTTTTCGTGGATTTTTTCATGGATGTTTGATTTCATTAAGATTTTGTTGAACATATCAGTACTCGAAAACACAAAATATACATAATGTTAATGTGATTATGCAACAATACATACAATACAAGCCCTATTACTTTAATACTACGTTCGTAAACTGTATCCAGGAGATGCCGGTTATAGATAGTAATTCAATTCATATTTATAAGGATGATATCCCACACGTATGGTAATAATAATATTCACGGAGAGATACGTAATGATTTTGAAATTCGCTTTTGGAAACAGCTCGTCGGCTTAATACTCTCACAGTATCAATAACTATATTTTGGTTTTGTTTTATCTAGTTTGGGTCCTTTTTGTTTTTGTCTTATTAAAAGAAATGATTATCCCGTCTCCATCTAAATTTTCATTCATCGCTGTCATCGCCGAGATATCACTGACAGACTGACATCTTCAAGTGTGTTGACAGAGTAAACCTGATTGGTCTTT
The DNA here is from genome assembly GCA_003118195.1 of Hemicentrotus pulcherrimus. Taxonomy (NCBI): domain Eukaryota; kingdom Metazoa; phylum Echinodermata; class Echinoidea; order Camarodonta; family Strongylocentrotidae; genus Hemicentrotus; species Hemicentrotus pulcherrimus. The sequence goes on from BEXV01000126.1 coordinate 290,846, forward strand.
CACTCGTATTCATGACTGGCCTAAGCCAATGAGAGTGTTTGTTTGAAGCAAACGGTTATGATGTAAGATCTCTCTCTCTCTCTCTCTCTCTCCTCTCTCTCTCTCTCTCTCTCCTTCTCTCTCTGTGTCTCTTGTCAATATGTAGTACGTTAGGCAAGTCGTTTTTTAAACTTTGGTTTAATTTAAAGGTAAGAATAACAAATTGAGAAATTATAATTCTTTGTGACATGGTCCATAACCTATAAGTATTTTAACTTTTCGATAAAGGAATTTTTGTTCAATAATAATAATATAATTCGTGTGTTGTAAAAAATAATAAATGTGAAGATTTTCTCTTCTTTCAATAAAAAGCACCGAATGATTTCATGCGTAGCAATGTATATAACCTTTTATTGTTATAGTGTTTTCCATTTGTCGAGCAAATGACAGTTGACAATATCATTAACATTTTATTTGATAGGGTCTGTACATAACTGTTGTCATAACTGACGTCTCCATGTTTTCTTAGTCCAAACTATACTTTCAGATATCAATTTATGAATAAAATTAATGCAATTCTTTTCCAACATCAAAATGTCACATTTTACCCTCACGTCAATGCTTGATGTGTTACAACAGATGAAAATGACTTTGCATTTCGATTTTTAAAGGATTTGTATTAAAGCACGCCAGGGAATGTCAAATAATCAATTTTATTTATGTCAACAGTTGAATTTCCTTTTTCTTCTGTGCACCTTTCCTCATTATTTCCCGTCGCTTGTCGGCATGCATCTGTTCGACAATCGCATCCCCACCCCTTTCAATTTTGGCGCGAAAATATTACAAATCATGTCGGTCGTCTGCAAACAACGCGCGCAGGAAAACAAGCTATTGACTACCGAGGTTGCCAAGTGCCCCGGCCAAGTACAAAGACATTGCACTGATATGAGCACAACACTTCAATTTTGGGAAGTTATTGGTTATTTGGTTAATATATGTCAGTTCATGCATGCTGATGCATAGCGACTCGCCCTACAGACATGACAAACTGGGAGACATTTTGTCGAATTGTAAACGGTGTTGGTAAAACAGAGCTGGGTAGAGAAATTGAATTACTTCTCTATTTCCCTGTCAAAATTAAATGGTCTGCGCAGGAAATGGAATAGGAAATGGATCATAAGCGTCAACGGGTTAGAGAGAATGGCAGAAAAATAATGGATCTATTTTTGCATTGTCACTCTTCTCAACTTTAAAACAAATTGTTTTACTCTCTAAATTATCGGAATGGCATGGCCTCTGCCCAACACATGTTTTACGCCATGTCTGCGAAATGTTTTGAACCAAGAACTGCGACGAGATATCATATAAAATTGGTTTTAAAAAAGGTGAACAAGAGATTTTAGCTTCGGAAGTGAGCATAATAAGGAAGTTTGTACATCAGCTCATTCAAATGATGCTTATGAAACAGTGATATAAATCAAAAAGTTCTCCCAGGAAAAGCCCATAACTATCCAAGCATTTGGCCTACCTTCCTTCCAGCCCCCCCCTCCCAATCGACAACAATGCTCAGAAAGACAGTTATCCCATATGTTATCTATCATGCCCATAGCCTATTTTTTCCGAGGGTTAATTTACTCATTTTAAGGGGATATATAGCTGCCCGCGCTGGTTGTCCGGGGTGGTTATCCGGGGTTAAGTGTCCGGGGTGTACTCGTATCGTTACGTCAGCGGGTAACTGACCTGCTACGGGGGATGGCCCATGTGCCTAGCCATACGAGAGTGAGCTTATCAGCAGACAAGAGCTACCCGCTTTTGACTTTTGTCATACAATTTTATAGGACCTAGAAGAGGGGGAGAGAATTTGAGTTATTACCCGTTAGCAAACAAAATGAAGAGACAGCGACGTATATATCTATACATCTTCTCGAGTGCTTGTAAATCACGATAAGGGCTAAAGTTGTAAAGGGGGAGAGAAAGAGAGAGAGAGAGAAGGGGGAAAAGAAAGAAGGAAAACACACCTAAATGGACAGAGAGAGCCAGATGGATAGAGGTGGAATAGGAGAAAGAAATAGATAAGAAATATAGAGTGTGTGTGTGCGCGCACGCGTGTGTGTGTAATTAATGCGCAGGTGTGTGTGTGTGTGTGTGTGTGTGTGAGAGAGAGAGAGAGAGGGTGGGGGTGAGAAATAAAGGGAGGGGGCGGGGGTCTGTAACAAGGAAGGGGAAGACAGTATCAGAAAAGGATGGTGATGGAAGGTGATGGAGGGAATAACGGAGATAAATGGGTTAGCAAGAACAAGCAAGTTAGAGAGAGGAAGATGAGAGAGAGGCATACACACCCACTCACCCCATACACACACTCATGGAAAAAGAAACATAGATAAGGGGCAAAAAAGAGAGCCTTAGGTGAGACAGAACGATGATAAAGAAAAAAAAAGTGAAAGAAAGAGAGAAAGAGAGAACAAATGACGGAAGAAACTAATGGAATGCCGAAAAGACACAATGTTTGAATAGAATGGTTGTATTGTGGTAAGCAATGGAATGCGTTTCGTTAAACATCTCAAAAGCACAAACAACTTGAAAAGGGTGTCAGAAGGTTCATTAGACTCGAATCCCATGGACACCTTCTTTTTGTGACAATTGTTTACAACTTTGTTTTCTTCAGAAAAAACAGGTGGGACTGAATCTTTTGACAAATTTAAAGAGATTCGGAAGTGATGTAATCGAAAAAAGGAGGACTTCGTTCATGTCAATCTATACCTAACATAATAAATAACTAATATAATTATGTAGATATTACCTTCCATCTTTATCAACACAGTCATGTGTAATGAGCATTGGCGTAGCCATCTGCTGGGGCTTAGCCTCGCCCCAAAATGCAAAATCTTTGCTACTGCAAGGTGTACACAATTTTGAACTAAAGATTCACAAAGTGATAGACTTTCATCCAAAATGCCGTTTAAAGTCAGTGAGACAAAGCCTTGGTAACATTGAACCTTTAAAAACTGAAAGTAGAAAGATCTACGCCGTGTCATCGGCATTTTGAAATTACTTCCGTCCGAAATAGCCCCCACTAATGCAGGGCTAATGAGACGATCAACGCCAAAGCCCTGCCCCGTCGGGAGGCCCGGTAAAGACGCTGGCTTTCCGCTGTATATTCACTTTATGTATCCATCCACTATCCCGGATATTCTCCCCCCCCCCCCTCCAACACCTNTCGATTGCATGGATCAGATTTTACTTGAAAGTGCATTTTATGACCATCTTAAATTAGGCAAATGATCGCATTGGAATTAAACACATCATTTCCCCGACATAGCAACGACTTGGGTTTTTTAATCATTATTCTGGAGAACATACTCAAAATTATGCGAAAGAGGTCGATGAACTCTATACCCAATTATTTGCATGAAAGAGATTGGAGTAACGTATAATTTGGACATTTGAATTTAAAAATGTAGGGGTGGATTTTTCTTTTGTGCATTTATGGTAGGCCACATTATTTTTTCTTCAAAGATAGGACATGGGCGGGTTGTGTCTCCCCCCCCCCATCCACCGGTCTTTAAGACAACACTTATTGCATGTTCCACATACCAACGGAAACGCCCCTTGGGTCTTGTTTAAAAACAATGAATAGAATTGCGATGTCAAATTCAATCATATCCGAAATCATAACGTGGTTTCCCATAAAGATCGTCCACACTGACACAACTTTACGTAGTGAGACGCTGTTGCAAGAGGACATTTTGGTTATGAACACCAATCCTCATGATGTTTTAAACCCGTTGTTAACGAAGCGTTATTTCGATTGCGTTTTTGCATATTACATGTTAATCAAGCATATGAAAGTAGTTAGTTCACGCGGCTCAAGTTATCCAAGCATAGTGTGACTGCTCAGTTTGTTTCTACTTTTGGGGAAAGAATATCGCTCTCAAGTAGAGCGTCAAAGACCTAGTCAGTTTCTCACTGACGCAGTATTACGTCAGTCAGATTGACGCCTCGTGTACAGCGGTCATCACAAGAGGTGTTTGAAATGTGTGCACAATGGTGTTATGCGAGGATATATGAATATGAGAGAACCTTGTAGAACTTATGTAAAACACGAAAGGGCAGCTACGGATCACACGGAAAGTTGTAAAGTATCCAAGCAGTGGAAATGGACCCCTCTTTTGCGGTGATTGGCCGCAAGACATTTCACCTGAACTAGCCTTTCTCCAAGGTCGTAACTGAAGGTGAAACGGCCTGCTAATTTTGCAATATCAAAATGCAATCAAATTATAGAAGTTATATTATGCATAAGCCTATGATATTAACAATGACAATTTAGGCCTAAATTTTTAAAATAATGGTAAAATAAAGTTCTTTTATTCTAAATAGGCCTATAGTAAAATACCAATTAAAAACTCCTTGTTAACTCTCTATTTACAGGAGTGAAAATCCACTTTGGGAAGTCATTATGGGTGATTACTGGATCAATTGGAGTAGAACTCTCGCTCAAAAGAATGTATTCTTCTCTCAGAATTTTACTTTGGAGTGGATTCATCTGCAAAGAAAGTGATCTCTCACAGGAATAAAGAAAAAAGTGGATGATGTCAACTAGAACCGATGATCAGGAACCGTTTGTATATGAGAAAGGAAGGTGCGATAAAAAGAAGAAAAAGATAAGAAAAAAGAAGAAGAAGTAAAAGAAAGAAGAGGAGGAAGAATAGAGGAAAAAGACGAAGAATGGGAGGAAGAAGGAGGAGGGGGAGGAAGAGAAGGAGAAGAATAAGAACAGAAGAAACCTGGACACAAAACTACAATGACTACGGCATTCGGAAATCAAGCTGAGATAAAACCGCGCACAGCAAGCCTCTTATTCGCTCGTGTCGAAAAACAATCTAAAAATCCTAAGTGTGCAGATTTATCGAATCAGAACAAAATCATGTAAAGAAGTTAATGCCATAATAGAATTTGGAATGTACATGTAGAAAGTCGATGTGCTGAGAATAGGAGGGGAAAAAGAAAGGCGGAAATTCCGTCACTACCAATCTGAAAATCGTCTTACTGCATCGTCACTGTCATCATTATTGGCGTATGGCAAAAAGCAGTCGGTCCATAACTCTAGAGTTAAGACCATCCCATGACCCCATGAATTAGAACCTCGTCTGTCTTTATTCCTTATACGATCAAACTTTAGAAGGAAACTCAAACTAAATAAAAAGATACCGTCTTCAATTTCCATCGTTCGGAAGTTGAGATATCAAGGTGTGAAGCTTTGTTAGGGGATCTTTATTTTCGTTGAGACACACAATAAGACTTAACTTAAGAAGCAAACTCCCTTAGCTGAAAAGAAGAAAAAGAAAGAACAAGAAAAGAAAAACGATCTTCCATTTCCAACGTTCGGAAGTTGAAGTATTAAAGTGTAATGCCAGTTGGAGGCCTAAATCCCTTATGAAATGGCTAAAGTATAGGCACTCGCCACCTTTGAATGGCTTCCCATTGTTCAAGGCTGGAGTGTGTGAATAAAAGGGGCGACACTTTTTCTATGAAAGACAGATCAGAATATAGGGGAACTTAAAGAAGGGGAAAAGAATTATAGAAAGAGTAAGAATTGGGTCGGGAAAGGACGGAGGGGGTAAACTGCAGTGTCAAAGCATGTAATTTCTTCATCGAACTACGGATTTGTACACTGGGGTGTTTGAAAGATGAACGGGCAACGGGGTATATTACCCTCCTAACATTACTTTCGATGAAGAAAAATAAATAAATACATAAATAGTAAATAATAATAAAGGCAATTTTAACAAAATTATAAGGTGGTCTGTATTAGATACAGCCCACCTGATAATAAATAATAATAAAGGCAATTTTAACAAAATTATAAGGTGGTCTGTATATAGATACAGCCCACCTGATAAATTTCATTTTTGGGGGAATAATCTACCAAACTTACGGTTCTGCTTCCGTATCTGAAAGTTTAGAACAAGGGGACGGTGGAGGCATCGGAAACATGTGTCTCCAGCGATGACCTGACATCTATTCCTGATACAACTGCCTTCGTCAAAAATACGGTTGTATAATTGCTATTGGATGATATGTTAGGAGATTGTTAGATTCAGGGTTCGGGTTAGGTTAAGTGTTGGCCGGATCCAGGGTTTAAGTTCAGAATTTGTATCGTACAAAAATCTCCAAACCCCTTTCCCCACCCCCCATAAAGTGGTTTCCTTGAAGATGATTTGCCCCTCCCGAGGCCAGGGTATCTGAGGTAATTTCCTGCACAGACCATCATCACCCTAACTTTTAACCCAACCCTAACCCTAATCATTACCCTTTGACGAAAGTTAAAGAGCAAAATGTAGGGTCACTGAACTATATGGATTACCGGAAGCTCAGATGTTCTGCCACTCATGAGGCCAAAGTGTGGATACGCCACTGAAAAAAGCCCCAGTTTTTAAATTGATGATGACGTAAAGTGTATACAGTATAATAATATTAATAATAATAATAATGGTGGCTTCTTATATAACATCACAATATCTTATAACAACTTTGTTGAGTGCAATTGCCGTTCATTTACACGTTGAAGAAGAAAAAAAAAACACGGCAGTTTCCCGCATCATAATCTGAACGAGCCCTAATTCGAACCATAAACGTTCGATGAGCTCTGCACAGACATCTTGGCCATGCCTGCAGATTATATCAATCAAGGATGTAAATAAGTGAGAATCGCCAGACGTCATCATAAGATCTCAATTTAAATCGATCAAATTCATCTCCTAAACCTATAATTGAACCTTTCACAGAGGCGCCAATAAAACTCTTAAAATTGGTGTCGGACTGCCCCCATGTTAAAAGGAATGATAATCGACGAAAGTGTCATGAAAGGCAAAAACAGCTATCGTGTATTTACTGGCTGACGATTATGGAATAGGTAACAAAGTAACATTTAATAGGGGAGAAAGAGACATAGAAGGAGAGAATCAGAGGCTGAGAAAGACAGTGAGAGAAAGAGATAAAGAGAAAGAAGTGAGAGAAAAAGGAGGCTAGGAGAAATAGAAATAGAGATGAGAGATAGATAGATAGATCGACAGGAAGAGAGAGTGACGGAAACAGAGACAGACAGAGAGGTAGAGAGAGACAGAGAGTGACAGAGAGAGCGAGAGACAAAGAGAGGGGGAGGAGAGAGAGAGAGAGAGAGAGAGAGAGAGACATAGGGGAGAGACGACATAAAATGGGTTTCATTTTACATTTTTCTTTACTATGTTTTTTTTTTATGAAGACAACCTTAAATCAAGGGGTCATGGACAAAAAGATAACATCACTGCCGCATTTTGTGGACATAATACACAGTATCTCAGGCAGAAGGCCTTTAATAATTGCTTTAATTTCAAGTCTCAATTGCCAGTTGCGATTCCTCTATACAATCATGGAAATTAGAGGCGGTCTCGACTAGTTAGCCTTGGTCGTATATTAACATAGGTTCCATATTGCCTTTACAGATGAAGTTGAGTTCTGGTCATGGGATTGCATCGTGAAAGAAACGGTGTGGAATCTATCAGAAAAGGTTGATCATCTAGTATATAAGTATTCGTGTGTATTGCAAGTTTCTGGAATCATCAAGATGATAAGAAATGTTGCCAAATCTTGGCAAAGTTACAAGCACTGTACACAGAATGATGTATATGGGACTACACGAGCACATCGCGAAAAAACCTACCCCCGATTTTTACGATGTTTCATGTCATATTTAGAATATGAAGGCATTTAAAGAACCATGCCTTTCAGGGAACATGTTTAATCTGATGTTCTTCCACCCTTGCATGATAACAATGATAACGCTCACAATTTTGTTTTTACCTCTTCCCAGAACTCAACCTTCTCTTTAACTTTTAAACACACATTCCAGTGAAATCGCCAAACTAGAATTAAGTAATTTTTGGATAATCTCTCAAGAACCTGCTACGCTTGCCGCCTGAGCTGAGCCAAAGATTGTCTGGTGTGTATAGAGAGTGGCGAAGCTTTAGGGGCATGGGGATCTTGTGCCCCCCTTCCAAAGTTGAATCGCCAAAAACTTAGAAGAAAGGACTACGAAGTAAGAAAGGGTATGGCAACGGAAATAGAAGACGATACACTGGGGAAAATAATGGGTCAAAACTACCCGACAGGGAAGAAACTATTCACTCGCATCCGACCATCTTTTGGACAATTTTACGCCAAACTACAGTAATATTTCAACCAATCTCGGTCACCTTACCACAAAAAAATAAGCAAAAATCGTCCATTTTGAGCCTGAAATTAATTACTCACCATTACCCCATGCTGGACAATGTTACCACAATTTCTTTACACCTGTGCCGCCACCCCCCCCCCTCCCCATTATGACTGGACCCGTATACCACTTTGAAGAGTTCTTCAGATTAAGCGTGGAAAAGATTGGACGGTTGTCTCCTTTTAATGTTGGTCACATTGAAAAACCATGTGCATTCTTCGTCTTCTTTATGAATGGGTTCTTGCGAAGAAGATGAAGGTTGCCGAATTAGGCGCCTATGTAGCGGAATAGAGGTCGACCAGTGAATGAGCATTAAGAGAAACATTAAATAGAAACATACATAATGCAACAAATACCCATAAATATGTAAGAAAATTACAATAAAGTATACAAGTATTAAAATATTCAACAAAGCATAAACATGAATGTTCTGCCAACTCCATAGAAATCATGATTTTTGCCGATCAGGGTAATGTGAGAGTGGGAAAGAGCAAGGGAGGGAGATGGGTGGGTTGGTAATGTGGGGGCAGAGACAAAGATAAAGGAGAAATAGATAGAAGGAGGTTCGTTTTTTAAATTAAAATGCAAATGCATGACGAAGCAATGATGAACACAAATTATTGTTCCGAATCGACATGATGACACAGTGCTAAAAAAGTTAAGCTATAAAGACGGCTTGTCAATGTGAATGTAATCTGGTAGAAAAAAAAGAATATTTCAAACCGGAATGGGATGTGAAGCCATCGAGTGAAGAAAATAAACACAAAACGTTACTGAAAGAATTTGCATTGTTGGAAGAAAGGTTGGTTTATTCATAGGAGGAGAAAGAAATTTGCTTTCAGATCTGCAAGAAAGCAGTTATTTAGAGAATAGGAGCTTAAACCCTCTAAAGTGCATCTTAAATCGGTTTAATGCGTAAATCGCGGTCAGAAGTGTAGAAGTGTTTATGCAAGGTTTATACAGGTTGTTTCACTCACTGATACGAGTTTGAAAAAGAAAAAAAAGAAAAAGAAAAATGCAATTGTAACAAGAGTTCTCTTGATATTCATCGGAGAGTTTGAAGCAAAATGTATAACGGGAGAAACTATATCTAGATCTCCGTTAGATATCGCGTTCCCGAACAGTGACGCAATCATGTCGCAATAGAATGGAGTATCCCATCTTAGTGAGATTGTACGATGGGGTGGTATGATTTGTATCAGATTGCTAGTTTTCGGGAACAGGTATTTTGTTACACTGGAACAAATTATAGGCTTAGGTACACCAAATAATAGCACACTGTCCTCGTATATGTCTTCTTCGAGTAACACAAAACAAAAAAGGAGAAACATTTACCTATGCCCCTTTAATGCGTGGCGCCAGCAACTTATCGCCAATCCAAACCACTTAGAGTGTTGGTACATAACGCGAATCCCTGAAACGCAATTTCTTTTTTTAATGATAATGCCATTATTGGTATCAAAATTAATAACAAGATTAATGTAATTGTGGTTGTAATGCACATGGCCAGCTGTTTGTGTTGGCACACCCTCATGGTCAATAAATTCCACTCCTTAACCACTTTATGGTCAAAATTTCGCAGAACGCAAGATATTAGCTCGAGGAAATGGGTCGAAAGCTTCCCCAACTGCCTAGTAAAGTGCGCAAAGATGAATGGCAATGACGGCAAAAAGATATCACTTAGAACAATAATGGACTTAAAAGAGCACCTCGTTTCACACCCATGGCGCGACCATGAATGTCAATAATGTATGCATGTGATACAATGTAAATAAATCAAATACATTAGTGTTTTATCATCACCTGTAGAAATAGGGAAAAGGTATGGTTATAATCAGTTTTCTATCGTGTTTTATTTATGTGAGCTTTCTTTGCTCAGTTTCGAAGAGCGAGAGAGAGAGAGGGGGAAGGGGAGTTCTTTGTTACAGCGTATAGAATCTGACTTCAGTACTGACAGGAGACGATTAAAAAGAGACGTTCGTAATGCTTAAGTCTTATTTTTGTTTCCATTTATGCTGACACTTCCGTTCTTATGGGTCATCGCGAAATCGTGCAGATGCATACAAGTATTCTTTAAATCGTAAAATGTGTTAGTTATCGTAAACATAACTTCATTGTTTTATCAACAGGCTGTGCAAGACTCAAGATCGTCCCATTGCAAATAAAAGTTTAGCAAATTTTATGTTCTAAAGAAAATTTTCTACGATCATATACCCGCTAATAAATAAAACGAATTAATGGGCTTTCATCTTCTAAAAATTGTCGCTCTGATAAATTCTGGGACTTTATTTCAGTTTTATTTGATTTTTACTTTGTATGTTTGTATGTTTAATAGAAAACAGAAATCCGAGAGCAGTGATACAGAACTGTATTTACGACGAATACAAAACTCAACAAATTAAGATTAATTTCGATAAAATTCTATTGTGTATAGTTTAAAAACAAACACTTTCTAATGTATATTGTCGTGTTGTTTTCAACACTGACACGACGAAGTTTCGCAATGTAACTTTGCAAATACCCTTTCCTGGTGGACATATATACAAGTTTTCACTCTTAGAATAGGACAAACTTGTTATTTTCAACCGAGTTCAAGAGTGAAACAATAGAAAGTTTATTTATGGCACCCATAGGGTCCAACGGGTGTTGAACCGAGATACTCTATCTCCAAAAATGAGGTCGTGTGTCTTTGAAGTCGTGGACTCTGAACTTCCAGCGAAGAGGAAAAGGGGAAGGTAGCTTTTCCTCCGTCGGACAGCAGTCTAAAAGCGCAGGGGTGGATCGAGGATTGCCAGAGAGAGAGAGAGAGAGAGGGGGGGGGGGCGGGCTACAAAAAAAGGAGTTCGCATTCCTTCTTAAGGGGATATTTTTATTGAATCATAGTCATGTAAATGGCACAGTAAAGAATATACGTTGATAATCTAAATGAATAAATACGAAATTTCGTTAATTGGAAATATATATATATCACCTGATGGTTTCAAATGTCGTTAAATAACAATACCATTGTTCTGGTATCAAATGTGAGCATTTCTCGGAAACTTTGCAACTAAAGGAAGTTGAAATATGTACTTAATTGAAACGTGATTACAATTTCAGATGGAACTTTAAAAGCTCTCCCGAAGTAAACCAGCATTCCTTTACACAAACTCGCGATTCCCTTTAAGATTGGGGGCAAAAACTCGGCCTGAAACCGTGCATGCATGTTCGGTCTCAAATCTCGACCCATATCGCATGTCGAGCTTGCGAAATCCGCACCTGACAGACGCACTTTGGTTTGTTTATTTTGACAAAATAGGAGGATATTCTAAGTTCATGGATGGCTGGAATTCGAAATATATCGGGCCTTGTTTTCTGAAATAACACATTCTAAAGCTCAAGTGAGAAAGGAATGAATTCCTCTGGACCAACTTTAATATTCATATTTTGGGGAGGGTATGGGAGTTTATTATTATTTTTCTAGGAAGCTTGTGCTTGGGATTGTTAATTTTGGAGAGGGCAATTGCATACCAGTTGCATTCGTCATTATTAATATGTATTATACGAGTGGTGAAAAAAGGTAGTGCAACATGATCAGATCAAAGTTTCTGCACCGTATACATCAAGGTATTATCCTCTACCTCTTCTACCCTCTCTCTCCTTCTCTCTTTCTTTCTATCTCTCTCTCTCTTTCTCCATCTATCTCTCTCTCCCTTTCACACACTCCCTCTTTCTACCCTCTCTCTAGTCCACCCATTTACGCTCTCTCTTTACTTCCTCTTCATGTTTTTTTCTTTCTCTTCAACACTTTCTCCCAATAATCTCCTCCTCCCCGATTTCTGATTTCCCTTTTCTTCTTTCATGCCAGTGTTGCTGATTTTTTTTGTTCTTCCCTATACGTCATTTTGACAGAACTTTCTATCCAATACCAAGGTCGTTTTTGAAAGAGATTGTAGCCCCAATTCTTAAGATCACTTTCTACAACACATCAGCTATTACTCTTTTTGAAAATACCGTGGCAGACTGGTAGGACAATAATAATCTATTCTCGCTGTTCGTATTGTTATTGAAATATGACGTTATTTTTCAGGCGCCACCATTCCATAACCCTCTTTATATTCACTAGTAAAATTATTCCCTGACGAATGTTGCAAGATTGTACTTCAGGCAGGCGTGATAAATTTGATTCATCATTAAAACTTTACAGGAACTATAAACATAATGACATAAAATTCAAAGTTTGTCCTTTTTATAGAATGTTTGGTCTGTAATAGGATTTGGGAAAAATAAGCTGTAGCCTACCCCCCCCCCAATCTCGGTTTATTTTTCTACCTATTTGAGCATAGGCCTATGTCATACTGTACTACCTCCAGTATATCTCTATAAACTTCTTTCATCGGTCTTTTAAGGTCAATAACATAATTAGGGGTTATGTCGTTTCGTTTCTTTCTTACTATCTTTTCACAATCTTTCTATCTTTCTACCTCCCACCCTCTCATTCTCTCTCTCTCTTCTTCTGCTTCTTCTTTTTTTCTCTCTCTCTGTCTCTCTATCTCTCACACTCTCTTTACCTTTTACTCTTCGTTTCTCTTCTCCTTTACCTCTCTTACTTGTCATACTGTTCTTGTTTCACGATATCAAGACATATACTCATGTTAGCAGTCACACACAATGATCCCTCTCCCACTCTGTCTCTCTGTCTCTCCCTCTCTTTACTTTCTAGTTCTCTAGGCCTGCTAGGTCGTCCCTGAGACCCATCGAGATCCCCAATGCTCCCCGGGACTCTTGGCGTCAGTGTTTACACCGTTTCGCTTTCAGGGGCTTTGTTTCGTGGCGTCGGAAAGACTGAGCCCGGGTCGCCTCTTTAGTCATCCTCTCCCACTCTCTCTCTCTCTCTCTCTGTCCAACCATATACAAATGAGAGATATATAGGGAGGAGGGGAAATTTGATCGAGTAACAAGCAGCAGTACTATGCAGAGAAAAGTAAACTAAACACACAGTGTCACAGACCCTAACACAGGGACCCTGTATAGTGATAACCAGGAATATGGTTCCAGCATTTGGAGTAGGTCCATGGTTCCAGTCTAAACTCTTGTTCATAGTTTGGCAAGTAACCAGTGAACGATAGTGAATTACAGAAAGGCCTATGTAACATTATCTTTTCAAAGAATCTGAGAAAAAAGATAAAGGAGGGGATGGATGAGAACGAAGACTACGGAAGTCAGATAGAAAAAATGTCTAGAAACTGATTATAATATACCTGTTCCATATAATTTTTAAAAAGGAATAACCTCATGATATGCACATGACGATTCATGTTTGAAGTCATCAGAAAGAGCTAAAACTTCAACAACAACAAATTCTTAGAAAATGCGTTCTTTAGCTTGAACGTCATTTATGAAACGACAGAACGGGCTTTTCATATATTGAGGGAGAGGGAGAGGGTGAGGAAAAGGAGTCCCGAGTCTGAGTGTAAAATCACAATTAAAAAAAGAGAGAGAAAGAGAGAGAGGTGAAATGCAGTTGATATCAAAATGCTCTTATCTTTCAGAGTAAAACGTGGACTTGAACAACGCTATCGTTTATTTCCAACTTTTCAAAATGGAAGTTCAAACTCACCATCTGTCACCATGGTTACTAAATGATGTGTCACTCCAGATTATTGATACGATTCTTGTTCTTTTTGTGACCATTGTTCCCATTTTCGGAGTTTGTAGAAGATATCATCATGATCATCATCTGCTTTGTAAGAGTTACAATACATTTCCGTCAAATTAATGTTCAGTGGTAGAATTTTTTTGAATGAACAGAATAATAGCGTTTAAGAGTTAGACTTTGCACCCCCTGGCAAAATACTTTTTAACATTTCACAGAGCAGTGATCAATTCTATGACTCATTTTTGTTCGACAGCTCTGTAATATACCCTAATCATTCTCCCTGGTTATAGGCTTTTACGTTTGATTATCACGAAATTGGTTGTACAGTCTTTATTTTACTCCGATATGTTTCTTAAGATACAAGTACATACTGATTTATTTATTAAAATTGGTTAGGTAAGGAGGGAGAGAGAGAGTGAGAGACAGGTAGACGAGGTGAGATCGTGAGAATGTATGCGTGTGTGTGTGTGTGTGTGTGTGTGCGTGGGTGCATGTGTGTGTGTGAGAGAGAAAGAGAGGGGGGAGAAAGAGAGAGAGAAAAAATGGAAATGTGTACGAGAAAAAGAGAGGGGAAGAAGCGTGTGTGGGTTTGTGGGAGTTGGAGGGAGAGAGAGAGGGAGATGGGTGAAAAAGAAGACTGCGTAGGAGTGTGTGTATGAGTGTGTTAGTGTGTGAGTGTGGAAGAGAAAGGGAATAAGAGAGAGGGGGAGGGTACGGGAACAGACAATCCTGGATCCATCTTTTGGTGGGAAAGACGGAAAAGAATATTATTATCAGAGATAGTTATTTCAAAACTTCGGCGTAATGAATGCACCCACAGAACCATTGTCACGTTTAATATCCCATTACATAATGCACGGAGCAACAAAAAAGTCCAAAATCGAGTAATCTTCATTTACAGGTTGTACACCTGTTATTACAACCAGTGGTGAGGGGTTAATGTGCTCAAGACTTACAGAACACCACAAGAAGATTACGCACTTCAAGTAGCAAGAAACTTCATAAATAAACAGGCAAATAATATCCCATTCTCTTCACAATCATTGAAGTTTCTGAGAAGGTGTGTACTCTGTCGGCTTCTTAGAGCAGACCAATGAATAAAGATCATGGACTAAGTCCCGTCTCTGCCGCCGAACCGAAAAGGGCTTCGATCTCTTAGATCTTTCGGTTGTTACAGGTAAAAAAGAATGGTTCTTCTGTTGGACCTGTCCACTCGAAGACTAAAAGTCCTCCACTCATCCGGACTAAATCCTTTAAACAAGTACAAGTCTATGACACGGGTCGTTGGATATCGTTGAATCGGTATGTCGATTTATGTGTGCCTGCTTCCTTGTGTACTTAAAACTGCCACAACCATAGAAATACTTTCCCTGCCTCAACTTTGCCACAAGACCTATGCATGCATGAATATTTTTCCTTCAGTTTCGACTGAAGATCGCAAAATTTCAACTTTTAAAGTAACTTTGGAACGCCAGACTTTGATTTAGTAAAGTTTGGAAAGCAAAACTTAAACTTCTACGTTAAGTGACCAGTGCCTATAACATGCAAGCTATGAGTATATGACATACAATTTGATATCGTAAAGTTTAGAACGCTAACCTCTATATTAGCACGATCTTTAGAGTGCGAAAACTCTATAAAACAAAGCTCTCAACTCGAGAAATTGCCTATATGGTTTACAGCCGTTTGGTCTACTACCAAGTTAGTCTATTAACATATGGTCTACAAAAAACCGGTCAATTTCCCACTTGGTATATTGCTCACTTAGTCCAATTAACAGCGGTTTAGTTCTCATTTTGTATAATGCCCATTTCGTCTACTATCAAATAGTCTAATAATAATCAAATGATTATTAGACCACCACCTATATATCGCAAAAGCCACTGAAAGAAACTGAGGAATAGTTTCCAAGTTGACGTACTTGGTTGGACATATCACTACCATCGTCGTAGTTATACCAAGTACGTTTCCACCCTGATCTGAAGTCGGTTTCAATAGAAGCAGAAAAGTTAGAGAAACAGATCAGTGAAAGATTGAGTAAAATTCGATAAAAAAAATAAGGAAATTGTAAATTTCTAAATTTGTAATCAATCAAACAAAAATTAGCAACTCAGAGACGTATCTTGTGAGGCCCTCTCCCATTTGCTATGTACTAAAAAAAATATCTAAATTTATATTGTTTTCTCTGAATTTTTTTTTTTTACCAGTCTCCTTGATATAAAGATTCCACGTGGTTTCTACACAAACCCTGTATGAAGAAAATGTATTCCTTCATCAGCAACTAAGAAAATGGACATTTATGAACTTTTCTGTACAGAGAAAATGGGAGAGGACCTCACAAGACACGTCACAACGTTGCCAATTAGTGTTTGATAGAATATAATTACAAACATTCATAACTTTCTTATTCCTTATCAGAATTTGCACTAACTTTCACTGATCCGTTTCTCTCTTTTTTCTGCTTTTATCGAAACCAATTGAATATTAGAGTGGACTTCCCCTTTACGTTTGTAGAATGTTCTCTTTGGCATGTTAGAAACAAACGTGACTAAAAATCCCTAAATCATGCCATTTACATTAATATTTATCAGGAAAACTAAGTTATGGGATTGGGGTTCTCGCAAATACACAGCATACCGTGCAACGTGTAAAGGTCTTGACGCGACCTCTCGCAGTCATAATCCTGAATTTAATTACCAAAAATTAAACTTAACCTCGAAATATAATTATTGATTTATCCTAGAGAGAAAAAATGTGTGATAAAAATCAGTATTACCTGTCAGAAAACTGTCCCTTCTTTTTTTCACTAGGTTTGATTCAAAAAAGGATATAGAATGATGTAGTCAGTTTTGGTGGTGGTATGAAGGAGAGAGAGGGAGAGAGAGAAAAATCTTTGCGATATATCTGAACGGTTTACTACCGCGTTTTTAAGCTTTTGTACACATCTTTACGATGTTTCTACAAGAAACTTGTCGCCGAGTGCATTTTATCTGATTGTTGTGTGTGTTTTCTTTGCAATCTGATGCTCAGCTAATATAGAACCATCCAAGTGGGGTTTATAGCCAACCCAGGGACTTTGCACTCTGTAGATCAAAATTGTTAGCCCCCCCCCCCACCGACCACCCGCCCCTTAAAAAGACGTCTAAATACTTCTTTTACACGTGGTGACTATGCTTATGTATTATACATTAAAAAATGTACAATGATTTAGTTTTATGCATGTATGTAAACTTGAACTTTTTTGGTCCTTCACAGGTCATATGGATAAAGCAGACGACATCATCTGAAGATATGAGCACTTTCGTCACTTCAAAATTTCAAAAAAGAAAAGGAACACTCATTTTTTTTTGTAATGATATATACAGTGTATTGTATAAATAATTAATCAATGATTCCATAACCGTTTTCGAGATGCAATGTGGAGTTGATTATTCATTTTAGTTTCAATTTTAATTTTCAACTTAATCTAAAAGACAACTTAATATGTTTGTTAAGAAATACAAAAATAAAAATAAAACATCGGTTTGACGTGTTTGCTTCCCACAATTTTCATCTGACTTCCGTCGAGACATTATTTGTCCAATGCCCCTTCTTAATGACACTTGATATATCAGCTTTGACCTTGCCCTCTATATTGATTTAAAGAGCAATAGCATGTTAATGACCCCGTAAAACACATTCTTGGTACAAGGTTTAGGGTGTAATGGAATAACCATCTACCGCCCCTCCTCGAAATCATTAGAAAAATTGTCCATGCCCCCCCCCCCCCCCCCCCCCCCATTTATGAATCATCAGACTTCGCCTCGGGTTATGATTTCACTTATCGGAACAGAGAGTGTAACTTTGGACCTCCAAAATCTCGAAATGTAAGACCTACCACATTGAGTTCTGGTTATGCGATTGCATTGTAAAAGAAAAGGTGTGGAATGGATCAGAAAAGTTGATCATAAAGCATGTAAGTAATGGTGGGTAATGCAAGGTTCTGGAGTCATCAAAATCATCATAAAATTGGCAGAGTCTTGGTCAAGTAACAATCACTTACACACAAAGATTTATATGGGACAACACACATGGTGTCGAGGTTGGTACTACCCTGATTTCCTTAACTTTCTATGCTCATTACTCAGCCAGTATACATTTTTTTCCAAAATTGTTTGGCACATGACATTTATTTGTAATCTTGAACATTCAGTGTAAGTTTCGTTAGATTCTGTGAGAATTCATTTTTTTTTTACCAGTACTCAAGTTTATCTTTAAGAAGGGAGTTTGAGATATTAACGGATCGGGAGTAAACTTTTCCTATGACAAAAAATGTATGTGTATGAACAAACAATCTGTAGGGGAAAAAATTGTCAAGCTTCAGATCTTAAGCTAATCTGAAAAAATATAAATTTAAATATCTGTTTATTTATTCATTTATTATTCTACTCATGTATTCGTGTTTTAAAGCAGAGTCACAAAGATTCACGGAGGGACTGTTTTAGAAGGAAGCCCATTTTTTTATTGAAATAATAATAAATCTTGTGACATTGATAAGAAAAGTAAACATAAACAATATTTATAGATCCTCTCGCCATCATAAATTTGCGAATGCCTTTTCTTCTTTTGGTGGCAGAATCTGTACGTTGGGAATTTAAGTAAGTTACAGAGGAAAAAACCACTGATAAATCATGCCAAATTAGTGTGTTTTTACACTTAAAAGAAGAGTTGATGACGACTTTGAGGGGTAGCGTCCACGACCAAGCAAATTTAATAAATAAAAACAAGTCTATATAATACTTAAAAGTGAGAAATCTAACTGACTCCAAATCCAGAGCCAGAGAACAAGGAATTAAAATAGGCCAAGCATAATATGGAAGGAGGACTGAATGCTCATTACAAGGCACTGTAGCCAGGTAATGAGATGCAAAAGACATAGTAGCAGGATTTTTTGTCGTATTTTTGTAGGCAGTATAATCAAAATCATCCGTTCTTTCCGCCATTTTTCCTTGAATTGTCATAGTCAATCAAATTATTAAGCCAAATAATCACTGCCATATTATACGCGCGTTGGTCAAATCTGCATAGGGAGGGAGGGAGTTTGGTTTCAATTTCAGGCGAAATATGTTCCAGGCCAAGATTGGTAAATGTAACCATGGCGACGGGATGGACAGGATTATAAATAACATGAAGATGTGGATATATAAAAGATTGATCGAGGAGAGAAAATGAAGAATTGTGAAGTAAATACCGAGCTTTGAAGGCATTTTCCGAGTAAAATTGTGCTAATTGCCCTTGTTTCATTAAAAAATATTATCACGATGTCATTTTGTCTGAGGGTTTGTAATCATTATAGGCTAATTACGACTTAGGAGACTTTCTTCGTCATACATGGAAAGGGGAGGGGGAGCAGAGAAAGAGGAAAGTAAAACGGAAAAGAAACAAAAGTAAAGGAAAGATAAGAAAGAAGAAAAGCGAAAAGGATAGAGAAGAAACACAAATAGCAATAGAAGGTGAAGAAAAGATAAAGGAAAAGAAGAGTAAGCGTTAAGAGAAGAATAATGATGATGAAGAAGAAGAAGAAGAAAGTGAAAAAGAAGAAGGAAATGAAGGGAAAGAGATTATAAACGAAGGAAATAAAAAAAAAAGGATAGAAGAAAGAGAAGTGGAACAAGCAAAGAAGGATGAAGGAAGAAGAATACAAAAAGAAGAGGTTAACAAAAAAAGGTAACGAATAACATGAAAGAAAGAAGAAGAGGAAGGGGAAACAGAAGAAGGGACAGAGAGAGAA
>BEXV01000126.1:310773-321099 GCA_003118195.1 Hemicentrotus pulcherrimus
GGGGGGGGGGGTGGGTGAGCAGTCATGGGCATACCAAATTTTGTCAAGGATAGCTCCTGTTTTTATATCAACTTTCCGGGTTCTAAATTTTGAAATCGAATGGAGCAATCGAGAAACTAAATAATCTGACACTGTATACTATTGAAATTTCATTAGGTGGTAGTTGCCCGAATATTGTAAATTTCAAAGTTCTAGAAGAGGGGGGAAGGGGTTCTGAAACGAAACGTGTGGACATATGCAGTTTGCTAGTCCGGAGAAATTGTTGAAAACAATGTTGAAATTAAAGAGATAAAGAGGTACTATATAAAATCGACGAATATCAACTAAAGGTTTATTGTGGCTGTTTTAAATGTTCGATTCACGAGCATGCCTTTGCCGTCCAAGGGTTTCGGGAAAAATAGTTGAAACTGGGCATACCACAAATTGGACACAGACTGAACTTTCGCCTCAAGGATGGCAGTCTCACAAATAACCATATCAACGAATTTGAAACCGTATAAGTTTTGACATGGATGAATCTTCTTTCGATTAGTAGTAGACTTGGGACAGAAACTTCCGGCGACTGGATGGATGGGATCTGCGCCAGACTTGGCGTCCAATTTAGGAGAAAAATGGACTCCATCTCTTTTCCCTTTTTGTTTCTCCTCCAATCATGATGTATTTCCATTTCGATGGTCCCCGTGCGGACAAAAAGTCATCAATATAAAGAAATAAAACTAAAAGAATGTAAGTACAGGGGGAACAATGATATCAGAGTGCATTCAATCGGTCATCTAAACCTATTGATACATGCAATGACTGTAATACCCTTCACTATAATACCAGTATATGCCATAAAATGACCAGGATATCCAAAGAGATTGAAAGCCCATAAACCCTCTGAAAATTGTCAGAAGGACCATGATATCGACAGGTAAGTCTCGCGAACCATGAGATAAGTTGTCACAAGTCCCATGAGACCGATATTGTCGGTCTCTTGGGCTGAATCCCAACATGACTATTAATAATACATGAGGAAAACACTCCATTAGAAAATTTGCTAATCAAATTCACACTCTGCCTAGCACCTTTGCACACGGCACAAAATGATGTCAATTATTTTGTTAAACCCGCGTGGATCGAGTGTGAATTTGATGAGCTAACACCCTAGTAAACTGTAACTAGTAGGGTAAAGCTCTAATGGGCTGTTCTCAACAAGAGTAATCCCATGTAGACAACTTAGATACCGTCTATGCAAAGTATCTTTACCAATGAAATGCGCATCTTCATATTACTCTACATCCGCATCGGCTCGCACTTGTTGAAATTAAACTACACAGCAAATATTCGTAAAAGGAAACTAGCCAGGAGGCAACAGGCTGGCTTCTGCCTTCCGAACTGCTACAGTAAGAGAATCGTCATATTTTAGGAGATCATAGGAGAAACTGAGATAGAGACAGAGGAAATAGCACTCGATAAATCGTGGTTTATATTACATCACGTTTAAAGAGAAGATTATAGTTAAGATAAAAATTGGCCAAGCTACCTTTCTACCTTTTTACCCTGCTTTTTTCCTAGGCTGATTATAATCATATCTCCTGATACATTTTTTTACATTTAATTTATTGAATTAAATATTGCTCTTCTAATGCCCTAAAACTTTGGACAAAGTTTGATGTCACATGCATGTGTAGGCCAACCAGGTCCCTGGTCCAACATACCCATATTTGCGCAGTGCTTTTCGCCGTTTGTGAGTAGAGAGACGGGTGCAGACGGAGGAAGCTCTTGACAGATCTTGGTCTACATCGTCGAAACTGGCAATTCGGCGTGAAACGGACGACTCGCAGACGACCAATCCGACCGTCTCGAAAGGGCGCGCGTTCATTTACCGGGCAATTAATCCGAACAAAGGCGCTTCTTTCATCTCCCCGTCGAGGAATGGGCTTATATCACCTTCGAGATAAAGACACCAATTCCAAATAGACAACGCTATTATTGATAGAACGCCAGGCTATGTAATTAATCCCAAAGCTTTACATGAAACCAGCCAGGCTAGGTGTTACAACAACCTTTATTACGTCAGTCTACCACTATATACACCATTCAGATCTACATAGAGTGTACATGCTCTATGCAACATTTTACCCTGGGTCTATCCGAAAATTCTAACACAAAGTGTGTTCATATCATTTATTACCATAATTCTTAACTTCCTGTGAACAAAAATGATGTAACACAAAATAAACAAAAGTCTTTGGTTTTCTGTATTTTGTTTATGTCCCAACTCCGAGACATAATGATTGAACGTAATAAAGGTCATCAAAGGTTCTCCTCGAGAAATAAAACCTGAGCATCGAGAGCTTGAATACATTATTTGAAAAATAATATTTTGCTTCATTTAGCAGGCACGTTCCTCTTTAGTTTTCCAACATGGACAGAAAAATGAGAAAATGCATTATTTTATGCCTTTTTTTTATTAATGTGATGGATTTTTTTTGTTTTTGTTTGTTAGGAAGGGAACCTCCGCTTTGTTCAACACGAACATGAATGTCACTTTCCTGTTGACGTCAGGCTAATCCAACCGCGGAAGATAAAAACTGGGTATGGACAACACCACATAGCCAACACCGATCTAAACGCACACAATATGCTGGAGGTGGGGTAATAGGTCCATAATTGGTCTGATCATACTAGATCCGTTGGTCTAATCAATGGATCCACAATGAGGTTGCCAGGACTAACTGTTCCTGGTCTATTGTCCAAGTTTGTGGCAGACACCGTTTAATGGTGGGCCAAACTGACTTTTAAACTCGGAGGAACAATGGTCGAAGCCATTGACGGCGTTACAGCATTGTTGGGTGTATTAGAAGCTTCAAAGGGCTCTTTAAACACATCATAGTGACTCCCCTTTAAAAGAACACCTTGTAGTCGCGCGGGTGGCATATTAAAGGAGAGACGAGTCAAAATATTCGAAATGGAAATCCTCCAAATATAATGTTCAAATTCAAAGTTATATTGCATGTTACGATCAATTCGCTTCGATACTTAAAGTAACTTATCTTCCAGTTATTATTTCACATTTTACAGAATATTCGAATAGCTAGGCCCAACAATGTATACAGACTTTACAAAAAAACACAAGCTGTGAAACGTATAATTCAAGAGCGAGATAATATATTCAAGAAAGAAAGTGTGGTTGCATAGAATGTAACCTGTATACATTGTTGGTACTATGTCGGGAAAAACCAGTTCAGCTTTCAAGGAAAACTTGAATTAATACCCAGAAAAGTAATTAACAAACAAAAAGCATTGGTAAACTTGTTACATATTACGTAATGTAAGATAGGAGATAAGTATTAGGATTCTGAGGCCTGCTGCACAAGAGGTGTCATATGCATGACGCAGGAGTGCGTCAGCCGGCAGCATCATGGCGCGGCCTTTGACGCACTATGTGATTAGCGCAGGGAATGACGCAGTCAACATGACGCCCCCTGTGCAACAAGCGTCATAGTAGGAGATGGAAAAGATTAATGACTAACCAATGAAACCAGACTGCCATAGTCGTCGTCGGGATCGTCAGGGAACATGTTCATGTGAATGTATTCCTCGTTGGTGGGTTGAGCCTTGACCTCGGAATGTACACTGGTCGAGCTATGTAGCCAAACCCCACACAGTATCAACATCGTCCTCATAATTACTGGATGCATATGCATGATTAATAATCAATTAATATTCATTAAACTATGAATATTCAGCAGTGGAAGTTGTTTCTTTCCAACTCGATGGCGATTTCCACGTGTAATGTCACTCTAAATATTTATTTCTGTTTTTATTCGTTTACACTTTTATTCATTCACATGATTTTTTACTATACAATGTTTCCTTTATGCTTCCTTGTGTATTTCTCGTTGATGTTGACATTAATCCAGGGCTTTTAACGATTAACCGCATAAACACACCAGCATTGCCACCCGCTGTGTTCGTTCACTCAAAAAGGTAAAATAGGATTTCCGCAATTTTACATTCCTTGGGTACAAACGAGATAGAGCTGATTAAAAAATTACTTCTTCAGATTCTTGTTCCAAAAGTGATCATATCACATTCAGTGGTTTCGAATTTAAATTCGACAGGCCTATTTATTCGATGTTTAGAATAGCGGCACAATTTAAAGAAAAAAATAGCACGAAACGTTTACTCTGTTTCGAAGAAGTACAAATGACGAAGATTGTTGTTATCAAACTCGATATGAACTTCTGAAGAAAATAAAAATAAAACCTTCACATTCGTAAAGAACACGTATTCCAGACTTGCGTGGTTCTATGAGCTAGGTATAGGCCTAAAGATCTGATGATTCGTAAAAGAAAAGAGCTTAATAACTCTCTGCAGGAGCGATCTGTCGTTTGCCCTCAAACCAAGGGGGGCATTGTCAAAATTACAGAAGATACTTTTTCTATACGTAGACGGTCGTGAAGTATGTTGTATACGTTTTCATATAACACATGTTCAGAGGGCTACTGAACTGTTATACTCGAAGTTTTAACAAAGCTTGCATCAAGTGGTGTTCCGTAAATGCTGTGTTGCATGTGTTGTGGGGCTTAAAAAGCGTGGCGGCAGCGATTGCTAACGCAAAACACAGATTTTGGAATTTGGTAGTTATTATAGTGTCGAGATGTAAAAACTAGGCGCCACGAAACAAGATGATATCTTAAGATACACGAAATGTAAAAATACGATATGCGATATCGTGCTACAGTAGAATCATGCAGCTACTTTTGCGAGCTCACCGACATAGCACCACCTATAAGGCGTATATTTAGATTAAAACGTTCCGTTTACTGCATCGTATCCACTTATGATTTGGTTATAAAACATGAACACAAGTACGTTTGAAGATCAGATTTCCAGGTGTTTTCCGAATCCAAGCCTAAACGCACAAAAATCGCGTTATAGGGTGATGTACTTTCTCGCAAAATGAAAAGTACAATAAGGGGTCCGATTTGCAAATATTCCTCGTCTTGAATTAGTTAAGTTCCGATGTAGCTGTATGGCACAGGTTTCAATACTCGATGTTGTCTTTAAACATCACCACCGGTACAGCTCACAATAATCGTAACTTTTCATGAACAGTTTCTATTCAAACTTTTCGTTGAAGGCCCTGGATCTCTCAGTGCCACAGAAATGTCTAGAAACAAAAAGGAATATAATGGGTGTTTATGCTGTCCAATTTACCACAGATTCCTCAATTCTGGACTTCAACAATATGTCATTCTTCGAGTTGTTTTCTCTTCTTGTTTGGAGTTGGTTTTCAGGCGCCAATGATAAGCAAAACCTCACCCTAAACACGTTGTTTCTCGATGCACGGCATGAACTGTGTATTAAGTACCAACTACACGTTTTTCTTCTTTTCAACTTCGCATTCCTTGAAACTTGTAAGAGGTCATGGGCAAAATCCGCACTTCGTTCGTCGATTTTTTTTTCCCTTCTTCTCTCCAAGAACGTGGAGGGTATGCAAAGAGAGAGAGAGATAGAGAGAGAGAGAGAGAGAGAGGGCGATTGAAAAGATATCTAGAAAAATTTACCACCTCCCGTCTCGACGCGGGTGCGATCTCCAAGGTTGAGGGAGGTGACACGCGAGTTGCGACCCCGGAGCTTGGGGGTGTGATGCACTGGACCAGCGCTGCGCCACCCGTCCAAAGCAATCAACTCTTTGCCGTCGTGAAGTGTTGCGAATTTGCAGAGAGAACGAGTTAACGTATATGAAAAGGGGAGGAAGGAGAAAATGAACGGAGTAAATATGTCCCCACACACGAACTTTTGGCTCCCTTTCTCTGTTGTAAGCTGTTATACCCCCTTCCGAGATGTTTCCATGCGTCTCTTTTCCTTTCTCCTCTCCGCCTTTAAATCCGAACTGAAAAAAAAAAACAGGTTAGGGCTTTTTTAATGTAGACTTCCAGGTATATACACGCCTTCGGTTTCCTTCCGCCCCCGAACGAAACTTGGGGGAAATAAATCAAAGATCGGCGCTCAAGTGAACCAAAGCAAAGAGAGAAGATTGAAGAAATCCCTTTTGATTGGAGAATTAAACCTCGAAATGAATGAAATGGAGCTATTAGATAGAGTAGCACGATTTCCCAGCTCTGTCGTGGACGACTGTGTTTGGTAGATGGTCCTCCTTTGCTGAGAGCAAACTTCTTTATAGTAGATCGCCTTTTATTTTTATTCTTCGGCCAGCCAGCGCCTCGTTTTTCTTATTTTCTTTTCAGCTCCGCTTGAGAACTTTGCTTCAGCGGACTGTGACGTCACACAGTATTAGCCAATCACAGAGCGGAGATTTTGTTCTCGGTGTTCGGTGAACTATTCAACCAATGATTTCAGGTTCGTTCTTTGCTTCACCCCCCCTCTCTCTCTCTCTCTCTCTCTCTCTCTCATCCATTACTTTCTCCCTCTTCTTTATTCTCCGTCTCCCCCTCTCTTCCTTCTTTCAGCATTATTCTAGTTTTCCCTCTCATACTCTTCATTATTGCCCCATCCCCTTTTTAAAAAATTCTTATTCGTCTTCTACACTCCTCCTTTTCACCTTCTCCTCTTTTTCAAAACTCATTCTTATCATTCTCCCCTTCCTCTTCTCCTCTTTCTTCTCCACCTCCTCCCTCTTCTCCCCTTATCCACCTTCATCTTTCTCCTCCTTCTATTTCTTCCCCCTTTCTCTCTACCCCTCTAACTCTTCTTCATCTTTTCCATCCGTCTATTTCGTCTTCACTCTCTCTCTCTCTCTCTCTCACTCACTTTTCCTCCCTCTTTTCTCCACCACCACCTCCCCCTCCTCCTCCTCCTTTTTTCTCTCGCCTCAATCTCCTCCAGCTCCACATCTTCCTTCTTTTTCTACCAATTCAACAACCCCCGTTGTACTTCCACACCAATCAGGCCGCAAAGGTTTAATGATCCAAGAGGAATATAGGTGTCGGTCGCAAACCTTCATTCATAGGAAGAGAAATATTATTGTCACAAAAACAAGTAACCTTGAAAACTTGCCATATTGGGTGAGTTATCTGTTATGAGTCCCTCTATTGTATATTATATTCTGATGATTCATAAGGCGTATAAAGTTCAGCAATCATAATTCAATCTTGCTCTTTTCTCCCTATTTCTTTTGTTCATATTCTATTATTTCTTCTCTTTTTTTGAAAAATGGTTCTGTCAAAGTAGTCATGTGGATTGTATTTAACTAGACGTCTGCGTCTTTAAAAAAAAAAAAAATTATAACTGTCATCGCTTTTCACTCTATTCGTCATGCTTTTCCAGTTCAATATTCTAAGGCTGATATAAAAATATACTTTTTACTCTTTCTTTTTCAACATTACTTCAATACTTCTAAATTTTCAGTCTTCTCAGTTTGCAAAATCGAATCGTTTTTCTTCACGCTTTTTTTTTGTATGTTCCCATACATCCAGCTAAACGTCTCTCTTTCTTTCTCTCTCTCTCTCTCTCTCTCTCTCTCTCTCTCTCTCTCTCCTTTTCCCTTTCTTCATTAAATTCTCCCAATCTCTATCAATATCTCTCTCCCCCTCTCTCTCTCTCCTTACTCTCCCCTCTCCCCATCTCCCTCTCTCTCTCTCTCTCTCTCTCCCCCTCAATCTCTCTCCCTCTCTCTTTCCCCTCCCTACCCCGTCTTTCTATTTAATTTTCATTTGTGGGAGTTGAGCAGCAATCGAATCTTCGATCCTACATGTACATCTGCCGAGATGGCTCAATCAGAAAAGTATAACAAATGACCTTTAGAGGACGCTATTGATAAATGTCTTACAAGCATCGACAAAACTTTAAAAGCGCGTTAAAGAATGACACTCAAGTTTCCATAAAACATGAAAACGTGTAACTCAGGAGGAAAAGGTTTCGCTCGCACACGAGAGCGGTAACGAATGCGATATCACAAACGAAAACGAGAAGAACTTCATGCGCGTCGATTTTTGTCTTTTTTCTTCTACGGGAGATGGTGATGCCGGCGTAGAGAGAAAAATCGATTTCTAAGGTGGAAAGTTATGAGATTAGAAGATACGGTTGAATTTGAGTTCATCTAAAACATCTGCGAGGCAAAGATAATTATCGTCGACTTTTTAGCCGTCTTCACGTTAGAAATTAATCTGCAACTCTCGAAGGCCTATTATAGTGACAAAATAATAACAGTAAGAACGCACAGCGAATACAGCCTTATTAGTACAGTTTAGACCTATTTTTCTGGTATTCTTTTAGAAGGCCTATTTTTTGTTAAAGAAATTTTATACTAATGGTTTCATGCAAATTATCAATGATTTTAATGTAAACAAAAATAGAAAATAGTTAAACCCACCCATATCTTTGTTATTAATCACATATTTTTTTATAACTTAAAGATTACAAATAGCATTGCAGAGATGACACACGTTTTGTTGGAGTTTCACAACGCGTTAACTATCGATACTAGTTGAACCAGGCCTTTTCAGTTCATCGGAGAAAAAATTTCAAGCATTTTGTCGTCTCAAGCCGCTGTCTAATTCTTCACCCAAACATTCTTCTCCTATTTTTCTTCACCATTTTCATCTTTGGCGGAAGGCGTCACTGTGACCACAGATGTGGAAAACTGACGCCATCTTTATCGACCTTTCCGCGCTACAGACGATCTTTAAGATGGCCGCTCAACCAGCCTCGTTCAACGATGATTACAACTAAAATCGATCGAACCTCGGCGCGAAAAGGGAGAAAACTTAAAAAAAGATAAATAAAAGTAATGATTTATCTGCATAATGCTTGGCTGTCGACGTCAATAAAAACTATTATTTTACTGATCTCGGCTGGTTTCAAATCTGCCCCGCCAGCCCGGCGCTAACTTGTCCAGATGTTACGGTCGAAGTGAGCTCCTCAAGAACTTAGAGAGGATTTTGGAGTATCGCGAAGGGATCATATTCCCGCCAGAAAAAAAAGTACGTCTTCGTTTTTAAAAAAGGTGGAAAATAAAAGCAAGGGAAATATACAGTACTGTTGTTATTAAAAACTTACAAACATCTCTAGTTAGATGTAACTTCACGAAAAACCACGCTTTTGGTGTCAACAAAATTCTTTTCACTTAAAAGTTGACTTTTTCATTTTGGTGTCGTTTGGAGCCTTTTTGGATGTGTTTTGCAAAGCGCGCGCATCCTTTTTTTTACCTTTTCTCTATTGTAGCTCAACACAGACGTTTAACGGAAACAAAGTTGCGAACAAAATCACCAGGCGGTCTTCGACTGACAGAGCATATAAAATGGCTTATAATTGTGAGTAATAATAAAAGGTTTAACAAATATAGGAAGAAGTTATTTCCGATTTCAACGCATGATTAGCGCGTGGCTTTTTGTTACCTGACTTTTCATTTCTCTCGGGTGTGTAAATGGTCTTTATTTTGTGATTCTTCTTTGTGTATAAGTCAGCGGGTTAGATCAGGTACGGCTAGAATTAAAGCGCGAAGTCTGTCAGTGTTATCACCTTTTTCGGGGATGGTTTTGTGGTGGTTGGCAGTGGCCGGGTAGGTTTGTTTAGTGGGTTGGTGTGAGATCCCGGGGAGGTGTGGTGCCAGGGCCCTGCAGGATTTGGGCTTCTCAGACGTTAGGATGTGGCGCCCCCGTCTCCAGGGTGTGTGCCTTTGACTTGAAGTTGATTGAGGGAAGGGATCAAAACGACGAGATAGAATGGAAGGATATATTATAGAACAAGGGAAATATAAAATAAAAAAGAGCACAGGAGATGAGAGAGGGAGAGAAAGAAAGAGAGTGAGAGAAAGAAAGAGAGAGAGAGAGAGAGAGAGAGAAGAGAGAGAGAGAGAGAGAGAGGAGGAGGAAGGGTTGGAGAGAGAGAGCGAGAGAGAGATGGAAAGAGGGTGGAATTGAATTTAAAGAGTTTTCAAGAAAGACATTGAATGGTCATAATTCTATTGAGATAATACAAAGAGAGAATGAGAGCAAGAGAGATGGGGGAAAACGCCAAAGATATAACGGAATGATCATTACAACACACCAGGGACAGGGGAAATTAATTGCACAAAGGTAAGGAAAGAGGGGAATAAAGATAGCGTTTGTCTCTTGGAGAGATTGGAGAAAACATCAACAAAATCATGAAGCGGGAGAGGGTATAGGAGAGAGATGGAGAGCGAACAAGAGATATAAAGAGATAAAGAGATGTAAAAGGGGGCAGGAATAAACAGAAGAGAAAAATACGTATACACTAACATAGAGAGAGAGAGATAGAGAGAGAGAAATAATGACGGAGAGAGAAATAATAAAAGAATTAGGTGATAAAAATTATGACTAATAGTGTATTTAACGCATGGGTTGTGGTGCC
>BEXV01000126.1:339660-361038 GCA_003118195.1 Hemicentrotus pulcherrimus
AAGGGGGGTGTTTTCCAAAAAAAAACATACATAAAACATACAAATAAAAAACTCGAGGGGGGGGGGTTAACCCCAAAACCACCCCCTGCGTACGCGCCTGGTGCGGGACTAAGAACGACGATGATCACAAGATTCCAAAGTAGGCCTATATTTTAACAATGCATTATCATACGTGAACATTTTAATGCACATAACAAAGTTAGCATTATACCCCCTTGTCAATGGAATTCAAGCCCACACTATATCACCAGACTAATGTGGACCATCTCCATTTCCTGCCATGAATCCTGGCATCAGGATAACTGAGCTAACACCATGGAGATATCTTATTATATCTCCATGCTAACACGATGGCTTCCTGCAATTCTCACCGGTTGGGATGGGGGCAGCAAAATGTAAACTGCCAAAAACAACGATCCCACGACTTAAAATCAACAGTTAATGTCTTCATGAGGTGCCTTGATTATTTCCATGAACTTGGCAATTGCATATTGCACATGTTTGCAGAAATGCTATTTTGAGAGCGAAATCTCTTCGATACAAATTCAGTAGGCCCTTTATTCATCCTGGAAGCAAATGAGGGCCTAAAGCTATGACGAGACACTAGCGACATTGTCAATACAAAGCTATGCTTTTAGACCACCAGAACTAACTGAAATAATAATGACGGTGATAAAAATTATAATTGAATAGAAATAATAATGATTGTAACTCCTTATCCTATTTGAGCCTGAATTCTAAAATGAGCCACAATTTTAACCTTTAAACAATAAGAATCAAGGCGTACTATTATAGTTTGTTTGATTCGGATCATGTCATGGAGTTTGGTTTGAATACAATGAGTAGGCAAACCCTCTTAAATACCATCAAAGTTGACTATAAAAAGACCTATATACTGAGAATAGACACTTAAATACATTTCAACGAAAATGTGGCCTAGGGCATTGCGTATTGAAAGAAGACAGGGAAAGAAAAGGTATATTATATGCTCACCATGAACTGAGATACTAAGTTTTAAACTATCTGTTTCTTTAACTTTTGATGAGATGGAACAAAGTTTTAAAGATCCTTCTGGACCGGTCCCATAGTTTCTTTCTGAAACTCGCCTATCATTTATCTGAGTCAGTGACAAATCTATTGTAATGGAAAGAACTAAAATTTTATCACTGTTGCTATGGGGGGAAAAAGAGATGAAACGACTTTGCTAAAAAAGCGGAAGGACGAGAAAAGACAGTTTAAAATCTTTCTTAATGTTTAGTATATCTTAAAGTGAAAGGCTTGGAAACATGGAAACATTCTGTTTTTAAAAGCCCTCAAATCGGAAAAGAAATCCCCAAGAAGACTAAAGTCTCAGATTATTCACTAAAAACATAATCTGTCAAAATGTCAATGTATGAATGTGAGTTGGACTTGACCGTGCCTCCGAACTTTCGATGAAATATGTTAATATTGTGCGGAAACATAATACCACGCAGCTACAATTATGTAAATAAGGTAAAATTTGCAAAGAAACACGCATAAGCCGAGTGTTGTAAACAATATCAATTTATAACGCTTCAATGAATAAGGGTATATGTTTTCAACAAGTTCATCATAACTCAAAATATGTTCTTCCGAAAGCGCCCAAAGCACATCTTATGTCCCAGCAGTAAGCTACCCTTAGCCTTTGCCATTAACTAAGATGTAACTATTATGGGATGGAGAAGTAATTATTATGGGATGGAAGTAAGGGCCACTGACGTCATTATGCGCATGTGCAATTAACGATTTACTACCCTTTTGTCGAGGGGGTAAGTTTTTGTCTCCGCCATCTTCTGACTTCCTCCCCTTTCGATAACCCGGATTTTCTTCATCACATTGGGACAGAGTGTGAGTGTTCTGGTAGGAGGATTCCGTTCACGGAATATTCTCAAACCATTTCAAAATGCCAGGAGCATCAAAAAAGGAAGAAGAAACGGAAGATTATGGATATGATTTAGACACGACCGGTGAGAGTGGGGCCATCAACGAGGGAGGCGAACAGGCCGAGTTCGGTATGTGAATGATTATTGAAAATATCGATGATATTGGTGATTTTTACGAGTGCGCTACAGTGATTTGTTTGCTCTCAAATTTAATTGTGGCATAGATTATAGTGTATCCAACGACATTGGAGCCTTCAAAGGATGCTAGTTTACTTTTGCAGCTTGAAATCTTGATTTTTAAGCAATATATCAAAATTTGGTCAAGGTCCGCCGATCATCGTAACTAAAATAACGACGTGATCGATCATCGTCTCTAGCGAACGCCTAGACACCGGCGATCTTCCAATAACACTATTTTGAACTCCCGGCGCCAAATCTTAAGAAATGTGTGTCCAGTTTGTGCTATGACAATTAAGCTTTAGTCTTTTGGTGATATTTTTCTCGTATTGGACAGAGAATGTTGTGAAAATGAGAGGTTTTGGCGAAGAGTCGAAAGCGGATTAGTTATGAAGATAATTATCAATCCGTTCATTTTCGCACGGTGAATGAATGAGCGTGTGGTTTGTGTGTGTGTGCCGTGTTTTACCAAGCATGCGAGCGTGTTTGTAGCAATGCATTGTGTGTATTGCTTACACACGTGAATGGTTTTTCAGCGTGTGTTGCTTACTGCGTTGTACACATGTAAAAGACAGCTGTGTGAGTGCTGTGAATGAGTGCCAGTGTGATTGTAATCTTGACATGAACAAATGAAAAATATATTATGAAAACAAAAATAAATTATAATTTTGACCATATTCAATCAATATTATTTTAAAAAGGCCAAACTTAATATCAGACATCTGTGAAAAATTCCTTGTTTCTTCATAGTAACAGATTCTTCTAGATTTCTAGCTCTATCAATCACGTTTTTTGTTTCTGCGCTGAAGTCCCTGGAAATTTGTAATTTTTAAAATTTTGTTTTGGAGGTTAAATCAAATTTTGTTTCTGTGTTCACGTCCTCCTTCTTTATAACTGTAATTTATCACCTTTAGTCATGAAATTTATTGTGATTTTTTAGCAGATGGAGATACCCCGCCAAAGAAGAAAAAAAGTAAGAAGAATAAGAAGGAGAAGAGGAAGGATGGAAAGTCCAGTAAAAAGCGAAAGCGAGATAGCGAGGTAATGTATATATTTGTCAAAGTACAATCATTATGTCAAATCACATCTCTTTTGATTGTTTGATTGTTTTCTTTTTCTTTTTTTTTATTGTTTTCTTTTTCTGAAGTTGAAATATCGCATGTTCTTTTTGTTTGAGTGAATAAACTGGATTTTTGTTGTTCATCAATGCTGTTTGATCATATTTTTGGTTAGCATTATAAATTATAAGTAATATTGATCAAATAACAAAACGAGTAGGTGAAATGAAAATAATCCTTATGAATTTCAAATACCGGTAATGGATTTTTGAAGAGATCAATATTTCAATTTTTTTTGTCCGTGCCTATTATAATTACGATAACTTTAACAATAATTTTTGTATTTTTAATTTTTTTTTTACTTGAACTGTGAAGGAAAGAAAAAAAAAAGTTAGTTATTTAAATATGATGCCCGGTTTCAAGAGTTTTTTCAATATTACTTGTGAGAACTTATTCAAATAGAATTAGTTGAAATATTTAATTTAATTAAAATTGTACTTTGCTGTGGATTATGTTCATATTAATATACTCTGTTGAATGGTTGAATCAATGAAATACATATTTTGTTAATTGTTTATTTATATTTCCCATGTTTCTAATGATTAGTTGAAAATGGATCTGCATGGTTAAATTTTGAATTTATCACATGTAATTTTTGATAAAAACATAGTTGTTAGGTTAGCCTATGGTGTTTGAAATTGTCTTGAAAATTGTTGAAATGTGAAATATGCCAAACTTTCTTACAATTTTTTTTAGTCATTAAGAATGCTTGGAAAATGGTATTTAAAATGAAAAAGATTCCATACTATGAAAAGTGTATCAGTATTGCTGTTCCATCAATTGAACAGCATGCTGTACATGTTGTACATGTACATGTACTGTATGTAGTCAAAGATGATATATACTGTACATGTATATGTGATTCTGTTACTTTCCTGAGTAACTAACAACTCGTATCACCAATACCAGGTTTAACCGGTTTCTTTTTTTACCGCTGTGTTCTATGGTAACATGATTTCACATTGCATGAACTCCTTTTTTAATTTCAAGAAGAAGAGTAAGCTTGTCTTGGTCAAAAGTTGAACGATTCAGGTGATTTCAATTGCGTTCTATCTTGACTTAAAGGTCACTATGTATGGCAATAAAGAACTAAATTGTACTTATATTTTTATCAGTGCATGATCCTATTTCATCTGGGCTGGGAATAATATTTGTTTGCTTGTGATTTTGGCTTGTTTGTGCATGTAGGGGAGTGACCATCATGGCAGCGATGAATCGGAAGGAGAGACCAAAGGAAAGAGCAAAAAGAAGAAAGAATACAAGGTTGGCGACAAATCTCAAAAATTAAAAATATATTGTGGCATACTGTAAACATTTACTCCTGATTCGTGTACACTTATATTGCACAGGAGGGAAAATGGTAACACTAAAAAACAGTGAACAAACTGGTTAGGAATAGGACAAAATATTGTGGATTAAAAGTAATGCCACCAAACACACTTGAGTAAATAAAAAGTTGTTTTAGCATGCATGTTCCTCATTAATATCTTATAACGTTTTGATTTCATTCGTTTTAAAAGTATTTATGCATGATCATCTCAGCTTTTGTTTATACCTCCGCCCATAGAGTGCTGCAGGCGGCATTATTTTGTCATGGTTCTTTCTTTATACCCTAATTCCGGCATTTCATTTTCATTCATTAATCAATTTCTTTTTTGGAGTTAGGTTTTAATTCCCTGAAACATATTTCTCTTACGGTGTAACAAGCAATGTAATGCCTTCAGGATCCAGATCAGTGCATGTAAAATTTAGCACAACATTTGTTTTGTCAATAAGTGAAATAAGACAAAGTTATGTAATGCTAGAGTAATGGTCAATTTTTCCAGCTTATAAGTTTCAATTATTGTTCATGCATTGTATCACGCTTGACATTACATTGTATCACGCTTGACATTACATTGTACTTCCGTTTCTCTCTTCAGCCTATGGAATTCCAATTAAACCTCATCCCTCCTCCAAAGCCGCAGACCGAGACCTCCATGGACTTGATGCGGAAGTACGGCATTGAGGAGTTTGAAATGGAGTACACGGAATCGGACTATGATGAGCTCATCAACTAAAAACTCTACACAGATAACATCCGTCCCCTGGTTTTGGAAAACGCCCCAAAACTTCATTCACAGAAGCTGGTCAACCTCTTGGCGGCTCTGTGGAAAGAGTTTGCAGCCAACAACCCCAAGAAGAAGAAGCCGGTGTCCACACCCGTCATGGACTTCAAACCCGCGGAAGAAGCCAAGGAAGCAGAGGAAGAGGAGGAGGACAACGGGGAGGAAGACGAAGAGGCAAAGAGGGAGAGCTTGGAAGTAGATGTCAAAGTACAAGAAGAGGAGAAGGAGGAGGAAGTGAAAGAAAAGAAGGGAGGAAAAGGTAAGGAAACCAGTGACATGCTATGTACTTGAATTGCAGTAAAGACTAAAGAAATATGATATGAGTTGAATTGTTGCAAAGAAGTGTCATATTGGAACCACTTTACATGATATCCCCCATCTTTTTACAAAGTAAGGAAATAAGCTAATTTGACTCCATGTAACACCTTACTCCACATTTACAATACTTCGAAGTGGAGGAATCGAATAATTGTAATTAATATATCACAGTTCGTTTTAGACGTTTTGGCGTTTAAGCATTTATGTTATAATTTATGTTAACAAGATTTATCCAATGACCAGGGTAATAATATCTGTAAAGCACTTAGAGACAGTTTTCCACGTTAATCCAGATTATTATTATTATTATTATTGGAATTTTTGTTTGTCAGTTGATGAACTAGGAACATTTTTCTATGAATAACAGAAACCAAGGTATCCACATCCAGCATTTGCCTTGTACCACTCACGTCAATAGAACATCCCTTTGATTTCAAAGTGCAGCAGGGAGAAAATCTGTACACATATTTAAAGCTGCAAAATAACATCTGTGGTTCCCAGACCGTTA
This sequence comes from Hemicentrotus pulcherrimus, assembly GCA_003118195.1. Classification (NCBI taxonomy): domain Eukaryota; kingdom Metazoa; phylum Echinodermata; class Echinoidea; order Camarodonta; family Strongylocentrotidae; genus Hemicentrotus; species Hemicentrotus pulcherrimus. The sequence continues at coordinate 345,794 of BEXV01000126.1, forward strand.
GCAAAAGGTCTATTTTGTTGTTGTTCCTTATTCACTTCAATATAAAGCACTTCAAATACAATTTAAAAAAAAACACTAAGCTATAAATTTAGAAAAACTATCTGTCCACTATTCATCCTCTTTGTTCCATTTTCTTTTTTTCTTCTATCCAGGTAAAGGAAAGGGAAAGGACAAAGGCAAGAAGAAGAAAACCGTTGCACCTCTGAAGATCAAGGTCGGAGGTCTGCATAAAAAGAGGAAATCCCCATCTGTAAGTGTCATTACATGGACAATGCTTTAACTTGTATAAAAACAATTTGAGCTTTAAAAAAAAGATAAGTAAAAAAGGTTTGCATAGTTTTTAAATTCACAATTACTTGGGAAGTCATAATGATACTGTTTCATTTCAAAAGTTGTCTTAAATCATATTAACAGATCATTACAACATTTGTAATAACAATGGAATGTATTAGTATTTAGTATACAACATGCAATTGAAAAATTGGTTTGTTATATCTCATTATATCCTTGTGGAAGAATTTAGTCAGAATTACAACAGTCAGGCAATCATAGAGAAATTTGCTTTGGATGTTCTGATTCATTCTGAAAAGGCGTATGCTCTAAAGTGTCCATCATTGTTCTTGCCCTCTGTGAATGGAGACAAATCCTAGATTGTTCTCAGTCTTTTTGTAGAGCAATGTTATCCATGTGGTTCAAGAAGAAAGCAAAACATAGTACAGTACTGTATGAACACAGTTTTATGCAGGACATTGAAATTTAGTTATTTAATCATTTATATTAGAGGGAGCGTCATGGTCGAGTGGTTTAAGGCGCTTGAATGGAGTTGCGAAGGTAGAGGGTTCAAATTCCTACACGGCACTAATATCCTTTGGCAAGATATTAATCTACACTTGCTACCATCCACCCACGTGTTAAAAATGGGTATTCAGGGAGTGGAGATTGTGCACACAGTGTGCGGGCAAGCACTGAATCCAATGACCAGGGTAATAGTATATCTGTAAAGCGCTTAAAGACGTCCGAGATGTATTAAGCACTATATAAAAGCTGAATATTAATATTCAATCCTTTTATTGTCCAGGAGGACAGTGACAGCCTGAGCGAGAGCGAGCACTCTGCAGAAGAAGATGAAGAAGCTAGCTCTAAGAGCACAAGTGTCAAGTCTGACAGCGCCAGTCGACCAGCACCTCGTAGCAGAGCTCCCAAGGCGTCCAAGGCAAAGGCACCGGCCAAAAAGAAGAAGAAGAAGAAGACGGGTGATGATGATGAAGATGGTTACGAGGTAAGCTTTGCCTTGTGATGCTTGTTGCTTTGTTTAAACCATTTGGAAGTAGTGAAGAAAGAGGCATGGACGATGATCTTCTTTTGCTGTCAGAAGCAAACTAGGAAATAATGCAATGGTCTTCAAACATAATAGCACCAAAATGACATGCTTTTATGGGACTGTGTATTCTATTTACTGGCTGGTTGATCCAACTTCCTTCCAATCAGAAATACTTTGATAGTCAAACATGCGATTAATATCTAACCTAAAGGTTGATAATTATGAATGCTGCATGAGCTTAATCCAGGATTTTGTTTCGAATCAGAGGCAAATCATGTACCTTTAATGTGGTAATTTGGATGTGTTGTTTATCTTGTATTTTTCCCCCTTTGTTTCTGTATGATAGACTGACCATCAGGATTACTGTGAGGTATGCCAGCAAGGAGGGGAGATCATCCTCTGTGATACCTGCCCAAAGGCCTTCCATCTGGTGTGCTTAGATCCTGAGCTGGAGACTGCACCCGAGGGCAAATGGAGCTGCCCCAACTGCGTAAGTACAGAGCTGCCAACTATTACGGATTTCCCGTAATTGGTACGGAAATTAACGATCATTACGGAATTATGGAATGTCTAAAATTATGGAGAAAAAAAAAAGAAGCACTAAACTGCGTCTGTTTCAATCATGTATCAATAACAAAATTAACACAGTTCTGTAAGAAACTTTTTGTCCATCCTTTCAAATGAGCAATTTCAGTAGTTTATATCAATCATTTATATCAGAACCACGTATAGGAAAAACTGTGATAGCTTTTTTTTCCTTCTTAATTTGTTGAGTATACAAAAGTAAGGGATAGATTTTGTGAGTTGATCAACAATAAGATCACTTTTCTTTTCATTTTTCTGTAATAGAGTTGTTTGTCTTTACTCAAAGTCACAATTCAATTTTTGTCTCGCAAAAAGCGAGACATAGGCGCCGCTTTTCCGGTGACGGCGGCGGCGTCGACATCAAAAACTTAACCCAAGGTTAAGTTTTTGAATTTGTGATATAATTTTGAAAGTATAAGTTGTTAGTCAATGAAACTTGGACTATAGGGTTATCAAGTATCCCCAATCATGTGACTAGAATTTCAGGTCACAAAGTCGTGGTCAAAGGTCATTTCAGGTAAACAAACTTGGACTTTGTTGTGGCATCAACATCAAGATTTTCAAGATGCTTCTTCCTCGTTATTTTTCAACCGATTTTGATTCTGATGGTTTCATATGATAAGGCTTGGAAAGGGATTTAAAACTTCTACACAGAATCGTGAAATTCATTATCTATGCTAATTTATGCGAATTTATTCGAAATCACAAAAAATGCTTCTTTTCCTTCATTTCTCGACCGATTTTGATTTGGTTTGCTTTATCTGGTAGAGCTAACTTTGGTACACTACTTCTACACCAAATTTTGAAATTGTTCTCCATTAATTAAATATGGTAATTTATGCAAATTTATTCAAAAAATAACAAAAATTGCTTCTTCTCCCTCATTTCTAGACCAGTTTTGATTTGGTTTGCCTTATGTGGTAGAGCTAAATTTGGAACACTAAACTTCTTCACAGAACTTTGAGATTTTGCTCCATTGATTATATATGGTACTTAATGCAAATGAAATGAAATTATGTCCCTTCCAGGGCATTAAATTTTTATTTTTTGACCAGTTCAAAAGTGTACGACATAAAATTTACGATATTTGTTGTTGCAAGATGCGGATGAGCGCTACGGCATTGACGTTCTGGTTTCTTATATTGAATTGCGTTATGCATGCGAGACCGCCGAGAGCGTTTCCCTTGTTTTCTTTTCTTCAATGGACATGACTTTAATTTGTTCTTCTTTGCCCTGTCCCATTTAGGAAGGAGAGGGCGTCCCAGAGCCTGAACCTGCAGATGAGCACATGGAGTTCTGTCGTGTATGTCATGACGGTGGAGAGCTGTTGTGTTGTGAGCAGTGCCCATCCTCATACCATATCTTCTGCCTCAATCCGCCCCTACGCAAGATTCCTGATGATGACTGGGTCTGCCCCAGATGTGCTGTGAGTAAAAGATTTTGATATATATTTCTCTTTGCTTTGCCCCCCCCTTACATTATATAACGTTCACCTAGGGTGTAAAAGTTATTAAGTGTGATATCAAAACCATGTTTGCAGTGGCGAGTGGCTTTTGTCAATCTACTTGTACTTGCGGTCAGAAGTGATCTTTCTTAATTAACAAACTTGTTTTGCCCTTAAAGAATTTATGTTAAGAATTCTTGAAAGCTTTTTAATGAAGATGAATTGCGATGGTTTCCATTGCAAAAAAAAAAGGAAATGTGTGTAATCCTTTGCTGCCCAAAAGGCTGAATGGCATAGTTTACATTGTAGGAAAAGGTTAATAATGAAATGTTGTGGACTGAAATTCAGAAATTTATCTTGTGATGTCTAAATTTAGCTTCCAGAAATTCTTTTTTTTTGGGCCCTAAGGCTGAATTACATCGTAAAATACATGTTGAAATATTATTTTAAGTATAGAAATAAGCTGTGCCATTATGATTTTAGAAATGATCGGAAACATAACATGGTGTGAGGTTACATCTTAAAGCTTATCTGCCATAGTTTACAGGAGGGATTAGAGAGCCCTGCAAGGTCACTGGGCAGGTGTTTATCTCATCAACTCAGCTCTCAGTTAACATAAGAAAAAGAGGATCATGGGGGACCAATGGTCACCGATTAGGCACTGTTTGTTATATAGATGGCGCAAGTAGCTACAAGTAGTGCAGTGGGCCTTTAACCCATCACTGATTGTGTGTATCCATGGACCTCTTTGATCTCCAGTGTGAGCCTCCAGCAGGGCGTGTCCAGAAGATCCTGACCTGGAGATGGAACACACCCGAGATGCCTCCTGAGGAACCGGAGGAGGAGCCGGAGGAAGGAGCAGAGCCCAAGGAGGAGGATCCCATCCTCAAAAAACTCCGGGAGCAGAAACCCAAACCCATCAGAGAGTTCTTCTGCAAGTTCCATGGCTTGTCCTTATGGCATTCTGAATGGGTGTCTGAACTACAGGTGAGTGTACTTAGGTTGAACTTAGCTGAGGACAGAAGACAATGGTGAGCAGTATAGCTCTGGACCCCGTCTTGCAAAGAGTTGCGATTGATCCTAATCAATCGTAAGTCTGCAGTCTCCTATCTCTTATATAGGCCTACACAGTTGCGCTTGATATCAACTCTTTGAAAGACGTGGCCCTGGAAAGCTCTATAAGAGCAATACATAGAAATCGTCACAAGAAATCTCACATTGATTATTACTGATCTCAAAAGACTTCTGGTATGAAAATAAATATTGTTTACACTTTTGGCAAGTTTTAATGATCCATGTATGGATTGATTTCATTTTATCTTGATGCTAAATACATTGTAACAATTGTTGATTAGGCACACCAAGAAAAATGTAGCCGAAGAGCATAGCTACAAATCTAGAAATTTAGATGACTTTTAAATATGGTGACAAATCGATTTGGCCCATAAAATCACTGAGAATTGTATGTGTCCACAACATCTATTACATGCTCACTTAATTGCAAGTCTCATGTATGAAGGGGTACATTTATTTAAAAAAAAACTGTTTATGATATTGAATATTGTTTATTTCTATTTACTTCTTTCTTCAGATGGAGGTTTTCCACAGCATACTGCATAGGAACTTCATCCGTAAGAACGACATGGAGGACCCGCCCACGTTTGATGATGAGGAGAGCATAGCTAGGGCCAAGAGGAAAGAAGCCAAGATCCACCATGATCACGAGACGGACAAAGAGCATAAACACAAGGCTGAAGAGGAGAAGGAACATGTAAGTATTAAAGATAAACTTTAGTACTGGTAATGCGATTGCATTGTGAAAAAAAAGCTGTGGAAAGGATCAGAAACAGTTGATCATGTAGCATGTAAGTATTGGTGTGCGCTGCAAGGTTCTGGAGTCATCAAAATCATAAAAAGTGAAAAGATAAACTTTTCCTTTATTTTGATAAAATTTTAAAATAAAACCTGTCCATATCCTTTATAATACTCTCACAGTAAAAATATTATATTCATTGGTACATGATAACCAATTTAAAGGCCGTCTTTACTACTTTGGCCAGGAGGGATTAGACCACACAGCGTGGTCACTGACAGGTGGCTATCTCATCAACTCAACTCTCAATAAACATAAGAAAAAGAGAATCATGGGGGACCAATGGTCACCGCTTAGGCATTGTTTTCTATATAGAGGGAGCAAGTAGCTACAAGTAGTACAGTGGGGCTTTGAACTATCCACTCTTCATTTCTTCTTTCTATCCGACCAGGAGAAGAAAGAAGCGGAAGCGAAGGATGGAGAAGCCAAAGAAGGAGAGGATGGAGAGAAAGAGGAGAAGGAGGACAAGGAGGATAAGGAGGACAAGTCTGAGACGGACTCCGACAAGAAGGGAGATGACACAGAGGAGGAAGAAGAGGAAGATGAAGTGGATGCTGAGATTCTTGCCACCATTGAGAAGTTTGTGCAGTATGGTGTGCAGCCAGAGTGGATGCAGATACACAGGATCATCAACAGCAAGGTATATATATATATATGTTTATTATCTCATATTGTGAATTCTTATTCTGTTCTTTACTCTTTATTTTCCCGGATGCAGCAGGTGACATGTTCTGGAGTAATAGCAATTTCAATTGCTTTTGTCAACCCTTATGAGCAGATTGTATCCTTCTCTCTCTCCTCTCCACTTTCCTAAAAACTGTTTGCATGTATTTCTTTGTATTATCTGATTGTTATACTCCGTATGTTTTCCAATAATAATAATAATTATAAGACAGAGTGCTTCATCTACTTAGAGTCAGAAGGTCATTAAACCAAGTGCCCTTTGGGAGGTATTAATTACCATTACCAAGTTTCTTGATTAGGACTTGAGGCCGTACATATGTGTCCCATTGGTTGCCCACCATAAAGCATGTATTTGCTTCTCATCAGTGAGGTAAAAGCAATCATTAATCAGTAATCACCTAATGTCTTGGAATTTGGGTAGGATAAATTAGATTTGGCGCAGTGCCTTAGTCCTATTATGTAATTGAAGATTTAAATTATCTTGAACTTCTGCAGATGTAAATATTTTCTTATCGATGCAAGCAGCTGTTAGGTTAATTCCAATTTGGTTCATGTCAATGTTTATTCATGACCAAATGTACATGTCTTTAACTCACATTCATTTTATCTTTTTTGTTGTTGTGATGCTATCAGACTGATCGCTATGGCAACATCAGCTTCTTCATCAAGTGGAAGATCTTGCCCTACGATCACTCCACTTGGGAGGAGGAGGAGTTTGTGAGGAAGATCCCTGAGGGAAACAAACAAATCCAGTACTTCTGGGACCTCAAGTAAGTAACCCATTCCATTTTACGTATTAATTAGCATTTGAATATGGAGATGTTTGAACAGTGGATACGTGCAGTGACAATATATATCATAATCAAACAGCTTAGAATTCAAGATTTGGAAAGTATGCACAACCTGAGACCTAAGAGGCCAACAAATTTGTTATTTCTACACGAAGGTCTGAATACTCTATTTTCAGGGAAAATTGAAAATAAATCCTTGATACAACCCTTATTCCTTTAGTTTACAGTCATAACATTGTCTCAGACCCATCAAAACCATTCAGTGTAATATGGTTGTTACTCATTAAAAAAAAAATGTCTTTGTCATCCTTCTTCCAGAGCCCTGATGTTTGGCGAGCCATTGAAGAAGAAAAAGAGTAAAGGCAAGAACAAGAAAGGCAAGAACCAAGAGAGAGAACAAAGAGCCATTCAGAAACTGGAGCCAACGACAGATGTAAGTGAAGACTGATCGTTTTTAGCATGTGGTAATTGATGATGTTCTCACATGTTTTTAAGATGATTGTTGCAGAGTCATCTACTTACATCAACCAACTTCAACGTTTGGTCCAAGACTATACCTAACCCTAACCCTTGGCTTGACGTAATGCAAGAAATTGACTTTGGAAAAATGATTGCAAGAGTGCCCGTATTAAAATCATAAAGATCAATCTAATTTGTAGTTAAATAATATGTCAGTTTTGAAGAGATAAAGAAAATTTATTTTCCCCTCTTTCTCCAAGTTGAAGAAAGCTTGCTGCTCAATCTCAGAATATTTCATGTATTGGAAGCCAGAATTTCATTAACTGTGTTAATAAATAAGAGTTAACGCCGCTCTGACTCTCAGCTGATAATTTATAGCTAATCGCCATACAATCACCTTAATCCGTTCTTACTACATCTTATTTCGATTATTGCTTCACAGTTGAGGAAGAAGTTTGAGGTGCAACCCCAGTACATCGATGCCTGTGGAGGCAAGCTCCATGACTATCAGCTTGAGGGTCTGAACTGGCTGAGATACTCCTGGCATAATGATATCTGTACCATCCTGGCCGATGAGATGGGATTGGGGAAAACTATCCAGACCATCGCGTTCCTCTACTCCCTCTATAAGGAGGTAAGTGCATTGTTTGATGCGCTCTTACGATGGGTAATAGCTACATTGGAGGGGGAGGGGAGATGGGGATGGAGCAAGAGAAATGATGTGAAAGGAAGGGGAAAGAGAGAGAGAGAGAGAGAGAGAGAGAGAGAGAGACAGACAATGGGGAAAAAGAACAAGGCTCTGCTCAAAGGAATTTTCAAAATGATACAATTCCCTTCTACACCATCCACTCATTCTATAGCTTTATTCTCTCACATTTTTTATCTCCTTTCTGAATTAACTTGTTAGTTTGATTTCATGATGTGATAGGTAAGGGTTGTCATGCTTGAGAAAGAAAACAGGGTAAACTGAAAAATGACTAGCACCAGACAGTCCCATGCATTACAGAACAATTCATCCTTCGTTTCAACAGATGACAAATATTTGCTTTTCGGAAGAGTGTTGGTGATATCTTTTAGGGATTTGTAATATCAAACAATTTTAAACGGTTTACAATCTTCTTATTCACATTTCACAACCCATTCTTTTCAAAATGCATATTTGCTCTTGGTACTCCATAAAACTTAAAAATAATTTGCCTCCACAAATTATACACACATGATCTTTCTTTCACACAGGGTCACACCAAAGGACCTTTCCTGATCAGTGCTCCTCTATCTACCATTATCAACTGGGAGAGAGAGTTTGAGTTCTGGGCTCCAGACTTCTACGTCGTCACATACACAGGAGATAAGGACAGCAGAGCTATTATCAGGTAAGAACCGTCTGCTCTTTGTCTCTCTTTCCCTCTGTCTGTCGTTCGTCTGTCATCTCTCACTATGAACATGACGGACAAAGAAAGAGGACAAATATACAGTTCCTCACGTAGACAAAGGAACATCCCTTCACTGCTATTATGTAAAAATGTGTAAAACGGGTGAATATGCATGTGACTCCTGTTCTACACATTTTTACGTAATAGCAGTGAAGGGATGTTCCTTTGTCTACCTGAGAAACTGTATATCCTCTGTGTGTCCTCTTTCTTTGTCCGTCATGTTCATAATGTCTCTTGCTTTGTCTATATTCTTTTCAGTTCTCTACTATGTCCATCCTGAAGTCTATGTTGCTTGTTTGAATTCTGTTCTCTCTTTTATGGCTTCTTTTTTTAGTCATCGTCTGTGGGGTAGTGAATCTATTCATTACTACTTTATTTAATAATAATAATTATAAAAAAAGGATTGTATAAATGAATCATTTGCACAAATATAACTGTAAACACTTCCATCAGTCATGCACTTTCAGCTAAATTCGTATTGTGAGCAACAACAAAACATTACATTTGCCATTCTCCACACAGGTGTTAAATGGGTACCTGTAGAAAGGAATTCCTGAAAATGCTGTGAGCGTCGAAATCGGCAGCCTAGCATAGCCGGGTAATGTTAGAGTGCCTTGTGGACCTTGCAGGGTCGATACGTGCGCTATATAAGAATCCAATATTATTATTATTATTAAAATTTATATTCCATTTCTATGACCGACCTGGACTTTTCCTTTGGTGACAATTACTTGGGGTATTGTTGCATCAAACATATAGGGTGAGGTTTGCAATTGAAATGAAGTGCAATATTTCTGTGATTATGTAAATATTGAATAACTTGTTAACATGTTGCTGTGACCTCCCCCCCCCCTCCCCCCTTCATCCTCCCCATCTTGCAGAGAGAATGAGTTCTCTTTTGAAGACGATGCAGTGAAGGGAGGCAAGAAGGCATACAAGATGCGACAGGGTTCCCTGGTCAAGTTCCATGTCCTTTTGACCTCCTATGAGCTGATCAGCATCGATGCTGGTACCCTCCAGTCGGTCAACTGGGATGTCCTGGTGGTTGATGAGGCCCACAGGCTAAAAAACAACCAATCAAGGGTATGTTCCTTTGTATGAAGTCCATTTGTAGTTTGCTCTTGAAAGATAAACTTGAGTTCTGGTCATGCGATTGCATTGTAAAAGAAACAGTGTGGAATCAATCAGAAAAAGTTGATCATGTAGCATATAAGTATTGGTGTGTACTGCAAGGTTCTGGAATCATCAAAATGATCAAAGTTTTTGCCCAGTCTTGGTAAAAGTAACGAGCACTGTACAAAGGTTTATATGTGACCACAGAAACATGCGGTATAAAAATGTGGTCCTCATTTTTAAGCTTTTACATGTCATTTAGAATATGAAGGCATTTGAAGAGCCCTGCTTTTCAGGGAACATTTTTTATCTGATGTTCTTCCACAATTGCATAATATCAGTGAAAACGCTCACAAATTATTTGTTCACCTCTACCCAGAACTCAACCTTCTCCTTAAACTTTCGTAGTCACCACATTTTGGGACAATTGGCATTAATGAGCTTTCACAAGTTGAAATTTTGACTTGAAATTCTTTGAGCCATTGTTATATTGGATATTATATATCTTTTATAGATAGAAACTTCACTATAAATGTAATTGCTTCTGTTCCTGGAAGAATATTGTACATATTGTTCCTATTTTCATGAAGCAACGGTAGTGAGGAAAATCTGCACGCAAATTCTATGCGATTTTCATTCACTACCGTCACTTCGTGAAAATAGGGACGATATAGACCTTCATTGTCCAAACACAATGTACAGCTCTGAAATATTTGGGTGGGATTTGCAGCCCATAGCATGAAAGAAGTTAAATGTTTAGTGCACAATTAGATCGACAGACAAAGTGCCTAGGGAGACGTGGCGTGTTGGTCTACTTGACTAGAAATTGTGTTGCGCATCCTTAATAGAATGATTTTATTAAGTGCATGAAGATTTTATAGTAGTAAAAAATAATTGAACCATGACAATGTGTATGTTGAGATATTTGAATCAAGTGGACAGCTTGCTGTGTTGACATTGCCGTTTTCCAAGAAAATGTCAAAAATTGATCTTTTGTCTCTATGGCCTCAGTTCTTCAGGATTCTGAGTGGCTACAACATCCGCTTTAGGTTGCTCCTGACAGGAACCCCTATGCAGAACAACTTGGAGGAACTCTTCCATCTCTTGAACTTCATGAGTCCTGAGGAATTCAAGTAAGTCCCTTTTCCACATCAGCTACTTCCTTTCTCATTCCCATATTCCCAAAACAGGCTGGCCTCAAATCTTTTAAATCCATTTTCCCATGGCTATGGACAATTGTTATATGAAATGAATAAATAAAATCAATCAATCAAAAACTTCCTGCATTTCTGTGAAATAGTTAGTTACTTGACTTCTTTAAAAACATCTGAAAACATACCTCTACAATTATTGTCTTTTGTAGTCCTGACAAGGACTGTTGGTAATCTTTCTTCAGCTTATAGCTCTAAAGAGAACTATAGCGCCGGTAGGAGAGGATGGGTGGTAGGAGGGGCTCAACATTTCAAATTGGTTGACTATCCCTCTTCAGTTGAGTTGCAACCGAAAGCCTACTGAAATCTACATCACAATGCAAGCCGATACTAATAAGCAGCATCTAATAAAATACAAATAGTGAAGTAAACTTTGATCTTTGACCTTTGACCTGTACAGCAACCTGCAGCATTTCTTGGCCGAGTTTGCAGACATCTCCAAGGAAGATCAGATCAAGAAGCTCCATGACATGTTGGGACCTCACATGCTGCGTCGTCTCAAGGCTGATGTGCTCAAGGGTATGCCTTCCAAGAGCGAGTTCATCGTCCGCGTGGAACTAAGCCCCCTACAGAAGTATGTTCTTTTCCCTCACATTCTTATGAAGTATTACCATGATACAGAATAGGAAGAAGGAAGAGTGCAAATATGTTATACAGAAAGAAGGAAAGGGCAGGGCTTTTGTTTTCAGTTTTTACTAAAGACAAAAAAATACATAAAATGCTGTTTATGACTTTGAAATATATTCACTTGGTTTTGATAACTCATAATCATTAGTATTTTCTGGATTTCAAATATTGTTGCGTGTTAGTTTACAGAAATATCAGATTTATTCAAAGGAAGAAATTTCTGATTTGTGCATAGGTCAATCCCTAACTTCTCTTGCAATATCAAATCTCTAGGATGAGATGAAGAAAAGAGAATGATGGTAAGCTATTAATGTCCATCATGTCAATCACATAGATTATAAAGTATTTTGGGCCATGCAGCTGCTATGTGGAGATAATTGGTGAATATTTAATTATTTGTATTATGAGAATGTCACTCAGGGGGGACACTTGAAAACATAGATGTACAAAGCACTATGTAAGTTCAGAATATTATAATTGGATTTTGTTTGTTTTTGTTTAATAGTATTAATTACTATCCATCCTTTTCCTTTGACCTCCAGGAAGTACTACAAGTATATCCTGACCCGCAACTTTCAGGCTCTGAATACCAAGGCCGCTGGCGGCGGCAGCGTGTCACTCCTCAACATCATGATGGACCTCAAGAAATGCTGCAACCATCCCTATCTCTTCCCTACCGCAGCCGCTGTAAGTAACCAATATAGATGTTGTTGATGATATGACATGGCGATAATCGCTCTCTGTTCTCTTTCAGTCACTAGGTTAAGTCCTAGAACAAACCCTAACCCTATCCTGAAACGTCATTTTAAACCCACTTACAACCTTAGCTCCAACATTAGACCTTTAGATCTTTGACGAATAATGCATGTAGCAATTGTCGCTGGAGCAAATAGTCTAGTCAATCACCATGTTGTCGTCTCTGTGACATGACTAAGTTCTCGCTGGATCCTTTTGATTACCAATGTGCCTTAGGGCAGCCAAGTTTCACAGATTCATGTCAAGTCAGTTCTGGTTGTACACTAGGCAGTAGTTTCTTTTGAGACTCTGTGCCTTGTCCCTAGCTAAGCTTGTATGTGAACTTTTATAACTTTCTTATTCCAGGATGCACAAAGACTACAGAATGGAGCCTTTGAGGTGATATCCTTGATCAAGTCGTGCGGTAAACTGGTGCTCCTCGCTAAGATGTTGAGGATGCTCAAGAAGGACAACCACAGAGTGCTCATCTTCTCACAGGTAAGCAAGCATTCAAGGAAATGATTTACAGTCATTACAGATGACCGGTACCAATATTCTGGTCTTAGCCATGTCATTTTCTCCCTTTTATCTGGTGAGGGCTAGAAATATGTTAACTCTATCTTAAAGATGAAGTTGAGTTCTGGTCATGCAATTACATTGTGAAAGAAACGGGTGTGGAATCGACCAGAAAAGGTTTATCATCTAGCATATAAGAATTTGTTGTATTGCAAGGTTCTGGAATCATCAAAATGATAAGAAATTTGGCCAAGTCTTGGTACGTTACAAACACTGTACACAGAAAGATGTATATGCGACTACACAAACACGTGGCGTAAAAATCCTATCCTGGATTTTTACGATGTTACATGACATATTTAGAATATGAAGGCATTTGAAGAGACATGTCTTATCTGATGTTCTTCCACACTTGCATTATAAGAATGATAACGCTCACAAATTATTTTTCACCTCTTCCCAGAACTCGACCTTCTGTATGTGAGTTAATGCTCTTCTGGCTCTCAGCAAGCAGTGCAAAATATGTCCAGCTCACAAAACCTCAGTGTGACTATGTATGATCTAATACTTCAAGTGTGTCTTAGTAATTACATGCAAAAACAGTCTTTGCTTGACCATGACATACAAGAGGAAGAGGTGATCAGTTCACAGAACGACTTGTTATTCTCTGAATGTTCGGTGTGTAATAGATGAATAATTTCACAAATATTTATCTAGCCGAGAACGGCAACTTGTTCTTTGATTAGTTTTGTGAGGTAGGTGTCTCGTTCAGTGAATGCTCTCTTTACCTCTGTTTTCTACAACACAACCTTATAGAACAATGGCATTTTATCCTTGATATGTTTTGTAGATGACCAGGATGTTGGATCTCCTGGAAGACTTCTTGGAAGGTGAAGGCTACAAGTATGAGAGGATTGATGGTGGTGTCACAGGAGGTCTTAGGCAAGAGGCCATTGATAGATTCAATGGTAAGAACTTATGACGACTACATATTAATGCTGTGGTCAGGTAGCAACGGCTCTTAAAGCCCCTCTGCACTAGTTTGGCCCGGAGGGATAAGACCTTCCTGCATGGTCACTGACAGGTGGTTATAACATCAAATCAGCTCTCAATTAACATAAGAAAAAGGAGACCATGGGGGACCAATGTTCACCGATTAGGTATTGGTTACTATATAGAGGGCGCAAGTAGTGCAGTGGGGCTTTCATGGATGTCCGGTCCAGATAGACCAATAGTGAGTCTCGCTTTAATGAGATTAATATGATGTTAAGCATGTTCAGAAAGCTTACTGGTCCATGGAGGTCTCAGGGGATCTTTAACTATTGGGGAAGGCCATGGGAATCTTGTTTGAATGTTCATATATCGATGCAATGCTACTGTTGGGGGGAAGAAAAAAATTGATTAAGAGATATGCAAGTACATAGTCCAAGAGATGCCATTGCAAGATGCATTCAGTATGGTAGAGAAGAAATCCTGTCTGAAATGGTCACCTATTATTCCTACTTTCTTGTAAGTTTTTAATCTAGTGATGACACAAGAGCTGACAGCCATATCATTAACATTTGAATACCCCAACAGCCCCTGATGCAGAGCAGTTTGTGTTCCTGCTCTCGACCCGTGCCGGTGGTCTGGGTATTAACTTGGCCACGGCCGACACTGTCATCATCTACGACTCTGATTGGAATCCACATAACGACATCCAAGCCTTCAGCAGGGCGCATCGTATCGGTCAGTCGAACAAGGTGATGATCTATCGCTTCGTCACAAGGGCATCGGTGGAAGAGAGAATCACTCAGGTTAGTTAACTACCTCTGAAAGAAAGAAATTTGTTTGTAGTTACTTAAGTAATTGTGCCAGTTATAACATGAGCTTTCATTTGAATTATTTGGATTGAGCTTATTACTTGGTTCCATCTGTTAAACAATTTAGTTGCTTGGACATCAGATTATCATTTGTTCGACAAGGATATTTTTAGAGATTTGGGGAATGGTGTGCATCAAATCTTTAACATGGTATGTTATTTCATTCTGAAGTCTTTAATCAAATTCATCTAGAAATTCATCAAAATATTTTTGAAATACTTATATGATTGGATATTGGTCGACATCATGTTCCAAATTATGTTTGTATGCCCTCTCAAAGTCATGTTTTATGCTTCTACCACTGTGATGCTAGTATCATTGTTTTGTTATACTTGTTCAATGAAATGTATACAAGATACAACGTTTTGATCATTCCTTTTGTGTATTTTGACCATAATATGTTGTAGGTGGCCAAGAAGAAGATGATGTTGACTCACTTGGTGGTGAGACCTGGTCTGGGCTCCCAGGCCAAGGGAGCTATGTCCAAGAGGGAACTGGACGAGATCCTCAAGTTTGGAACTGAACAACTATTCAAGGATGACGAAGGAGCAGGTCAGTAAAGCTTGATCATGAGTTGTAGAAATATAGGAC
>BEXV01000126.1:361593-373088 GCA_003118195.1 Hemicentrotus pulcherrimus
CCCCCCCCCCCCGATTTTTACGTATTTTATATCATATTTGGAATATGAAGGCATTTGAAGAGCCATGATTTTCAAGGAAAGTGTTTAATCTGATGTTCTTCCACCCTTGCATAATAACAATGATAACGCTCACAAATTATTTGTTTACCTCTTCCCAGAACTCAACCTTCTCTTTAAAGTAGTTTTCAACACTCTGTACTGTTCTATAGAGATAGGTGTTTGCAAGTTTGCTGTAGATTAGAGGACTTGTGATCACTTCAGATCAATCACATCCTTCACAACATCAGCCTGGGACTCAGTGGGGCAGTGGTTTTCTCTTGTTACTAGACACTTGTCCCCTAAGTACTAGTAGTTTGACATTTATGATGTTGCAATTTACCAAACTGACATAGTGTACTCAAACAAGTAGCAGCTACCTCCAGTTTGCAAGTACTTGTCTGAGGAAGTTGTCTAAACTATAGACATTGAAACTGTCGCACCTTTTGGCTGTATCAGAGAACTCATTCCTTATAATGTAAACCATCCTGATGATGAATTGGTTCAACAATATTCCCTTGATCTTGTAAAACCACAGAGGACTCTGAGGGAACTATCCAATGGGACGACAAGACCGTCTGGGACCTCTTGGACAGAACCAAGGAAGGCAACGTAGAAGAACCCAAGGATGACATGTCCAACGAGTACCTACAGTCCTTCAAGGTGGCTAGCTACGTGGTCAAGGATGAGGAGGCAGAGGAAGAGGTATTACAAGAAAAGAGATTTTGATTTCATTCACAGTATTAGTAATAGTAATATTAATAATGTTAGTTTATAGATTTGTAATAGGTATTTCACATGCAAATATATTGCATTGGGTATATCTGCATCTCTGAACAACCTAGTGCAAATGTGTAGTGTGCAATAAGTACTTGAGGTCCTCCCAAGAAGTTATATGGTCAATATTCAGGTTTGCAAAGGAATCATCTGGATGATATTCGGGCCTTTTGAGATTGTATAGATTGATTTTGAGCTATTCATATTCAAATTTACTGCATTAGGCATAATTGAATCACTGACAGAAACCAACTTAAACTTGTCTTATACTAGTATACCCAGGAGACTGTTATAGTCATTAAATTCCTCACTTGTACGCCCAAGAGTGGCTTGTAGTGGTGCCTGTTTAGAAGAGAACAAAAACAAAAAATTCAAAACATAACCCAAAATAATAATGACCATCACCTAATAATTTTGTTTTATGTTGAGAGGATTGCCTGTAAAAACATAGGCTGAAGTGTGTCACACCTTTACTCCAGTTTCGGTCAATATGCCCCAACGGTCTTAAAACCCCACTGTACTACTTGTAGCTACTTGCTCCCTCTATATAGAAAACAATGCCTAATTGGTGACCATTGGTTGCCCCATGATCCTCTTTTTCCTATGTCAATTGAGAGCTGAGTTGATGAGATAACCACCTGTCCAGTGACCTTGCAGGGTGGTCTGATCCCTCCTTTAAAGTAGTACAGATGGCCTTTAAAAATACCATACCAGCAGACAATCTAATGCCAACATCCATTCACCACTTTCCTCCCTCCCTTAGCCGGAGCCCGAGACGGAGGTGATCAAGCAGGAACTGGAGCCGTCTGATCCAGCGTACTGGGAGAAGCTCCTGCGTCACCACTATGAGCAGCAGCAGGAGGATTTAGCCAGGACCCTGGGCAAGGGCAAGAGGGTCAGGAGACAGGTCAACTACAACGACGCTGCCACGGAAGACACGAGCAGAGGAGGTAGGCTTGGAAAGAATGGTAAGAAGACGAGGACCACGCCCAAAACGGTACAGCATTCATCATAACAATTGTCATATTCAATGTAATAACCAGTGAAATAACAAACATAATACCAGTATACAGTGATAATATTCACGATTGGTCGAAATTGGAGTCGTGATTTTAGCCATTCCTGCACAAAAACAAAAAATGCCAATAACGGTTAATAGTCCAAGAGTGAGTTGGTTACCATGAAAATAGTAAAATTTTGCTGCGATACCCATTGATTAACGTGTTAAAATGTTATTTGTGCGAGCGCGGACACCATACAGTGCTTTTTGTCTGCGATTCCCAAATGATTGAAAATTGCAGTCATTTTTTAAAGCAAAGATTACAGACTGTCTCAGACTTTCTGTGATATTTTAACCAATCTTTACTCAATAAAAGGATAAGGTAAGAATTCTTAAAGGATTTTTGTTTCAATTCGGCATATAAAAGACATATCGACTGCTTTAATATTCAAGGTCTGGTTGCTTTATATGCTAGCAGGAACTAGCACGTCCAGCCCACCCAGGCGCGCCTCAGGGTCATGGCAGAAGGTGTGTGCGTTCCCTTGAGCATATAAAGCAGCCAGGTTCCTCAAAGCTGTCGATATCTCTATACTATCACTCGTAATATCAATCGTCATATTCAATGTAATAACCAGTGGAATAACAAACAGAAAACTGGTAATTAATGAGAAGGCTAGTGAGAAGACTGCACTCTTATATTGTAAGAAAACCACTCCTTAATTTCATGTATCATATATCATCACTTATGATAATACAATAATCGTCATTGGAATTACTAACATTATACAAGTATTTGCTGGTGAGATTTGCAAGAAGATTGCACCTTTAACTCACACATATATCATTACTAAAGATTATAACCTGATAGTCATTGGAATACCAAACATAACACCATTTCTTTTTTCATGATGAGAATTTGTCAGAGGACTGTATCCAGAGTCGATCCTATATATAATAAATACCATCACTTGTGAAAAGAACATGATATAATGATTATTAGTATAACTAACATGATACCAGTATACAGTTGTGAAAATCATGAGAAGACTGCACCTCCCTAATTTGTATGTATCATATATCATCTCTTATGATAATAACACAATTACCATTGGAATAACTAACATAATACCTGTATACAGTGATAATAATCATGAGAAGACTGCACCTCCCTAATTTGTATGTATCATTTATCATCTCTTATGATAATAACATAATAATTATTATTGGAATAACTTACATAATACCAGTATTTTGAGATAGAATATTGAGATTTTATAAATAATACCTACCATTACTCACAATAGCAGTTGTCATAACCTAACAACCTTTGAATTTACCAACATATCACCAGTACATGCGTCTACTCATAAGAAACGGAAGAAGACTACATAGAGAACCACACTTGACATTTGTCTCTTACAATAATTAATACTTGAATGATAAGAACAGACTTAAAGATAACTTGAATTCTGGTCATACAATTGCATTGTGAGAGAAACGGTGTAGAATCGATCCGAAAAGGTTGATCATCTAGCATATAAGTATTGGTGTGTACTGCAAGGTTCTGAAATCATCACAATGATAAGAAATTTATGAGTAGCTTTTAGTGTGCATTTATTACTTGTCTGCTTTCTTGCTGTTCTCACCATGAATATTTTGTTGTTGGCCTCATTACCTAAATTCTGTCTGACATTGTGAATCATTGCAGTATGGGACGACAAGCTCAATGATGACTTCAGTGACTAATCTGGTGGTACCGACGATGAGGAGGATGACCAGGACTATGATGACAAGAATGATAACAGTGAGTTTTATATCCCCTGTGTAGGCCCTGTGACCTCTCTATTACGAGTTTTTTAAAGTCTTTATATCGTACGGAACATGATTTTAACACCAGAAACACACTATATTAATCTTTCATGAATTGTTAAAAGAGGCTATTTTGGTAACAATAGAATTATGTAAACAAATCCTCTGTTGTGGTATTTGGTCGAGATTTGAGTGTGGGTCTAATGTGTTTGGAAGTTAAATTCAAGATATTGGTTTCAAAGACAATAAATTTGAAATGATGGGATATATAAACTTTAAACTCTATACAATTGCTGCCAATAGCAATGTAACCATGTATTGTTTTTCAACATTATCCTGTATTTGTTCTTTTGTCACCAGTTCGAAGGAGTAGGAGAGCAGACAGGGACAGGGAAAAGCTTCCCCCTCTCCTGGCCAGAGTGGGTGGTCAAATCGAGGTGAGCAACTCCTTGCATTTAGTTCTGCTTTACAAGAGTACATCAGTGTCCCAGCCAGTATAGTGGGCCAGTGCTGTTCAAAATCTGTTACAGCTCCTCTTTAAAATCTCGGATTCTTGAGTCCTTGGCCCCGTCTTACAAAGAGTTGCGGTCGATCCAAAGTCCTCCAATCAATCGCACGTTTGCAGTCTCCTATCTCTCATGTACATAGTTGCGATTGATATCAAATCTTTGTATGACAGTGCCTAAAACTTGGGGGCAAGCCAGAAATGTTATAAAGTAGAATTCTTCGGACTTGGCTCCTGGTCCAGCAAATAGTGGCAATATGTATGTGTTTGTTAATTACAGACAGTCATAGTAGCCACCTCTCTATGGAGTATGGACAACACCAATCATTAATTTTTTGTTTCAATGTCTCGCCTATGGTACAGATGCACATTGCCCTAAATAACAGTTATAGAAGATAAATTCTGGTAGAGCTTGTTGAATACTCATGTTGTTTCAATATGCTTTTGCTCAGGTTCTTGGATTCAGTGCTCGTCAACGTAAGGCCTTCCTGAATGCCATCATGAGATGGGGAATGCCACCTCAAGACCCTTACAACTCACAGTGGTTGGTTAGAGACCTCAGGGGCAAACCAGAGAGGCATTTCAGGTAAGAACCTCTTCAGTTTTTCTTCTTCCTAATCCTTTTTATATCTTTTCAATTTCAGTGTTTGTTTGGGCATTTCTAATTCTGCTAGGATGATTATGGTAACCATATGAGCAAGGGTAGTAATGACCTCTTTACTACCTTTGGGTGCCCTATTCAGATCTCATTGGATTTACTAACGACCAATTCTACTGTTGTCTTGTTCTCACTCTAGGGCCTATGTGTCCCTGTTCATGAGACATTTGTGTGAACCAGGCTCAGACGGAGCAGACACATTTGCTGACGGTGTCCCAAGGGAAGGGTTGTCACGGCAACACGTACTAACAAGGATCGGTGTCATGAGCCTCATCAGGAAAAAGGTAAGGATTTATTTTTCTTATGATCACTTGTTCCTCTGCATGATAAATTGTGAAAGGCAAAATGATGGGAATTGGTTTATGCTGAAGTAATTATTTATAGGAGGATTATTGAAATATATAAAAATGTCCATGATTTTGATCAGTACGTAACATTCTGGAAAATAATGTAGCCACACGGACAAGTGTGATATCTTCTTCAATTACAGAAACTTTAAAAGTATAATTTTGTACACAATATCCTTAATAAATAATAATTACAATCACTGAGCGTTTCCAAACTTGGAGATTATTACTCCGGCTTTAGCTGTGCTGCCATGACGGCGCTCTAGCATTTCAAAGAATTAATTCCTGCCAGGTACCCATTTACATCACCTGGGTTGAGTGTGGGAAATGTAGATCAATGTCTTGCCAAAGGACATTAGTTATTTGTTATACTCAAATAGAGAGCAAAACAGATGTAATACCTCTAATATTGTTCTGGCATGCATTCAGAAATATGGAATGAAGTGCATGTAACTTAGGTATGGACAAGATGTAAGAGCTTGCTAGCTAAAGAGAAACGTTACATTTTGTGCTTGACCCTATACATCTAGCTTGAAGAGTCCAAAATTTATCAGACTTTACTGTCCTATTGATTGTAGCTGTTCAGATGGAAATAGATTTATCTTATTCCATGCATGTCTTCTCTTCCTGCTTCAGGTGCTAGAATTCGAACCCATCAACGGCAGCGTGAGCCTCCCAGAACTGATCAGCCAGCTCACCGGCAAGGGCTCCTCCAGCAAGGGCAGCTCCCGGACATCCTCACCCATCCCCACCCCAGCCAGAGTAGACTCACCGGCCAGTACTGTGGACTCCAAGATCAGCGACCCGGATGTCAAGGCCACCACCGCTCTGTCATCAAAGCCAGGAGACGCTGAAACAAAATCAGATAAGACTGATGAAACCAAAACAGACTCTGACAAGGCTGAAGAAAAGACAGAAGGAAAGTCAGAAGAAAAGAAGGAAGGAGAGGAGAAGAAGGAAGGGGAGGAGAAAATGGAAGTGGATGAAGTAAAGGAGAAATCAGATGAGAAGAAGGAGGAGGAGGAGAAATCTGATGAAAAGAAGGATGATGAGAGTGCATCACCAAAGGAAGAGAAGATGGAGGTTGAGGAGAAGGATGGCGCTGCCAAGGAAACCAAGGAGGAACCCATGGAGACTGATAAGGAAGGATCCAAGGAGGGTGATGAAGAGAAGGAAGAGGAATCTAAAGGTGAGTAAGAGAAATAAGGGGTTCACTGCCCAAACTCCACTTGGGGAAGGAGACTGGGAGAGAAACAGAAGAGGTTACTTGAAGGCCTCTGTTGTAGTTGAAAACATTAAGGATATTATTTCAAATTATCTTTTATGTTTATCTTATATTTTATGGGCTACAGAAATAAGCAAAGTAGCCTGACGTGCCCACAACCCTCAACTTAGATACAACAATAAAAATATAAATAAAAAAGAGTGCGACTTGCAGTGAAGAGAAGAAAAGGAAAGGGGAGATAAGGAGCGTTGGTAATAATACAATAAATCTCATACATCTGCTGATCGAATGCAGGGTCATTCATGAATGGGTAAACGATGCTAGGTCATGGACGATTACACATCATTGTTGAATATACAGTCAAGGTACATACGAACATGAATACAGTAAAATTACACACGATTAGAGAAGGATGTCTTTTAGTCTGTCCCTTGAACTAATTAGTACTTTTTTGTCTTTCATGATGTATACCCCTCCTTTTAGATCTCTGGAAAAAATGTAGCAGTCTGAGATATTGAAATAGATATATAATCTTTTTTCTCTGATAAGAGCATTTTCATTAGCTAATACTCTTTGACTCTTCTTTTGACAGCAGATGAAACTGTGAAGAAGGAAGATGAGAAGACAGATGAGACCAAGAAGGAAGGTGATAGTGAACCCAAAGAAGAGGTGAAGGAAGAAACAAAAGCAGAGGAGGAAGACTCCAAGACGGAGAAGAAAGAGGACACCAAGGAAGAAACAAAGGAGGATGACCAAACCAAGAAGGAAGAACCAAAGAAGGAGGAGGCAGAGAAGGAAAAAGTGATTGTGAAGAAGCCAGAGAAGAGGCCGTTTGTGTTCAACATTGCAGACGGTGGCTTCACAGAGCTTCATACCCTGTGGTTGAACGAGGAGAGAGCCGCTAAGGAGATGTGCGATAACGAGGCCGAGATCTGGCATCGTAAGCATGACTACTGGTTGCTACACGGGATCGTCAAGTATCCTTTCAAAGAACTGTTAAGCTTTTTGTAGCCTACTCTACCCTATCTGTCAGTTAGTATTTTAGGCTAGTTTTTTTTATAGACAAGTAGATTGTATAATTTTGCACATCCATTCTTTTCACATATTCGATTATGACTTGTGTTGAATCGGAATGAATTAGAAACCAAGAATGTTGTTGACAAAGCTGCCTTTTTTAACCTATATAAAACAACTTCTTTATCATACAACATATATTTTCAAAGATTTTTAAGGAAAACATTTGTTTGGGTCAGAAATCAAAGGGATATCATGTAAGTTTAGGCTTCTACCAACCTTGAAATTTAGTAGGCAAACTTTCAGTCGCTTTTGTGGACTTTGTTTAAAAAAAAGTTGAGGTCAGTAGAAGACTAAACTACATGATTTATCCAACCAATTGAAGTTTTCTTTATGATAGTTCAAAGTCAGCCATAAGTCTTAAAGCTTATCTGCACTAGTTTGGCCAAGAGGGATAAGACCTCCCTGCATGGTCACTCAGACAGGTCGTTATGCCATCAAATCAGCTCTCAATTAAC
This sequence comes from Hemicentrotus pulcherrimus, assembly GCA_003118195.1. Classification (NCBI taxonomy): domain Eukaryota; kingdom Metazoa; phylum Echinodermata; class Echinoidea; order Camarodonta; family Strongylocentrotidae; genus Hemicentrotus; species Hemicentrotus pulcherrimus. Next base: position 369,483 of record BEXV01000126.1, read on the forward strand.
ATAAAAAAAGGGGACCATGGGGGACCAACGTTCACCTATTAGGCATTGGTTGCGATATAGAGGGCGCAAGTAGCTATAAGTAGTGCAGTGGGGCTTTAAGTATAATCCACGTTTTAGGTTGCACATGTATGTATCTTCACATCACTTTCCCAGTCTTGACATTGCCTGTATACTGCTTGTTGTCCACCCTTGACCCACCACACCTCTCACTAGACACGGATACGGTCGCTGGCAAGACATCCAGAATGACCCTGCCTATGCCATCCTCAATGAACCATTCAAGGTTGATCAAGGCAAGGGAAACTACCTGGAAATCAAGAACAAGTTCCTCGCTCGCAGGTTCAAGGTTTGTTTTACAAAATCATCCTTTTATGAATTCACCTTCAATGTTATGTTTCCAAGATAGCCAAATTTTATTCCTGGTGTACATTTCTTTTTTCACCTTTCAGGATTTAATCTTTTCTGAAATCTAAGCTCTTCCTGATGATAAATGAGTAGGGAAATATTAACATGCTTTTAGATTTGTACAAAATTTAACAGCAACCTCAAAACCAAAACTTCATTGTCAATGTGTGGCTTCTGGAATTGTAACAGAATAATGATCTAGTCACATCAACATTAATGACAGCAGACAAGAATTACACTGAACTAAAGTTAGCGTAACAATAACATTAAATGGCCAAGTTATAGGACGGTTTAGATTTAGTGTGGCCTTGCGACTGGAATTTAAATTTTTCATGGTGAAATAAAATGTGAATAAGCAAACCTACTGCGACCCTTCTGCTTGCCTTATGATTGCCTTATGATAACAGTTTGTTGGTGGTGTTGTTTAATTTAATTAATTTAGGTAAGTCGGTCAGTTTATGACAATTATTGCCTAATACTATAACAAATTATTTTGACACTTATGCATCTTGTGCTGTATAGGAATGAATTAAAATTTATTAATAACCTTTGACCTCTCACTTGACAGCTTCTGGAGCAGGGTCTAGTGATCGAGGAGCAGCTACGCCGTGCTGCTTACCTGAACCTCACCCAGGACCCCAACCATCCCGCCATGGCCCTCAACGCTCGCTTCGCTGAGGTGGAATGCCTTGCAGAGAGTCACCAGCATCTCTCCAAGGAGTCCCTGGCAGGAAACAAACCAGCCAACGCTGTACTACATAAAGGTGGGTCTTACAGAAGCAAACATCATGATTCCACAGGCAGACAAAGGAGACTGCAGTGATTGGAATTTATCGGAAAGCAATGGAGTGTTAAACAAAAGCAGTAATGTTAGTAGCAATATTGATAATCATTGTTTTAATGCTTTGCCTCTGAGGTAGCATAGGCACTATTTTATAGTGAAATTCCAGTTCCAATTGAATACAAAGTCCAGTTCCAGCATGACTAGCTTTTGATAAAAGTAGAAATCATACAAACATATCCAGGAGAAAAAAGAGTTTGAGGAAAATTAGACCACTAACAAAAATGGAAATTATAATTTGTTGGTAATGACATGAAAAACTAGGGAAACTATAAAATTCACCAGACATATTGGCACATTGATTACAAATTTCTGGCATTACCTTGTTACTATTCAAAGAAGCATCATATTACATTCATTTGTTTCCCTCTTCTTCTTCCTCAGTACTTAATCAATTGGAGGAGTTACTGAGCGACATGAAATCTGATGTCGCCCGTCTACCGGCAACCCTCTCACGCATTCCACCGGTAGCTGCAAGGCTCCAGATGTCAGAGCGTAGCATCCTTAGCAGACTGGCTACCCAACCAGCCCCACAGGTACAGGTATGTACTGGAGATTGGAACCCACAACTTTCATTACGGGTCTGAACTGTAGAAGTGTTGTAGTTGAGTGGTTCAAGCACTTGACTTGAAATTCAAAGGTCGTGGTTTGATCCCCGACACGGCACTAATGTCCCATGGCAAGGCATTTATCTTCATTTGCCACACTCGACCCAGGTGAGGTACCTGGCAGGAATTAATTCCTGGAAATGCTTGAGCGCTGTAAAAGCAGCTAGGCTAAAGCCAGGGTAGTAATTAGTGCCCCTCAGAATATAATTTCTAGATAGATGGCGCTATAGAAATGCCTTTTATTATTATTTTTATTAATTGTGTTGGTCTTTAATTTCATTTCCCTACTTCTCTAATTTCCCCTCTGAGATTTGTTCGAATACTTGGAAGACAAAAAGAGAAAATTAATTGGTAATTGGGGCTGCACAATAGATGTGAGAATGAAGGATTATTTAGCCAGATCAATGAAGGTTGACGGATTGCATCAACGATTCTTTTTCTTCAAACAGTCTTTTTGTATGTTTGATAATTGATACACGATAACAGTACAAATTGAAGATTTAGAAATGATGTCAAATTTGGAATCTGATCATAATGAGATGGAAGGTGACAAAGACCCATAAACCCTGAGCTGTACAATGTTATCACATTTTCTTTCTCTCTTCCTTTGCCTAGGCTGCTCAAGGGAACATAGCCAGTGCCTCTAGCCACAACCCTTACGCCCAGTACAGCAGCTCCAGCAGCTTCGGCGGTAGCTTCGCCACCAACTACGCCGGCTACAGACCCACTGGTCAGTACAACCTTACCCAGCTGACCCCAGGGCTACACTCTCGTGTACCTGCCCAGTCCATAGCTGCTACAGCCTCCGCCCCCTCCTCATCAAAGCGTGCCTCTGCCACGCTCGGTCGAAGTAAGTGCGTGTCATGAACCGGCAATGGCAGAAAAGGTCTCCTCTAACAAAACACTCCTTATTTTATCTACCTCAATAATACAAATTGTCAGTTCAATCTATTTCCAAATTCTTTTTGTGGTGGTCTTTTAAGCTAAACCATTAACCATTTATATTTATTTCTCTTTCTATGGCTAACATCAGAAGTGCAAGTTCCTGTAACAAAAGGTTACAGAATTTTGTCTGTGTTTTCAATTCATTCATCAAAATTAATCCCATTCTTGATATATTTTTTCCACACCAAAATATTTATTTAAAAAAAAAAAGTCATGCACCTTTTTTAATTCTTTTCTGTTTCCTTCTATATCCATGTTTGTTTTGGATTACTAAACAAAATTAAAAACTTATAATAATAGTTAAAGCAAATTCTGTAAAATCAAAAGCACTAAAATGTATCACGTTTAAGGTTTTTCAGAGGTTATAGATGGTATGATTGGAGCTGAGGAACGTATACTGTTTGCACAGTGCCCTGTCTTTGACACCCACTTACTTGGTAAACCCTCCGGCCGGTATTCTACTAATTCAATTGAACCCGACAGTGGAACCAAGTCGTAGAATAAATAAAAAACTTAGACATCATTCTAAGCTTGATAAAACCCAACTTTAATCCCAAATTTAAACCCACTGTTGGTTTGAATTTCAGTAGAATACGGGCTTTTCAATTTTCTATTAAAATTTCATCATTATATCACTCTACACACCATGTATATGTGTTTTCTGTTAACTCAGAATATCAGGGCAGTGTTTCACAAGACCATTATAAGAACAAGTTTGTCAACATCCAATTGAAACTCATGTATCACAAATAACAAGCGTTTTAATAGAATGTCGGTGAACTTCTCCTTCTGGTGGTTTCATGAAAC
>BEXV01000127.1:22732-37388 GCA_003118195.1 Hemicentrotus pulcherrimus
TAACATCGTCACCCATCGTCCTTCAAATCACATCACTAGTCAACAACCTGCTGGAGATGCGGATGCGATAAGTTCCCAAATATTACTGACATTAATGTTCGCATGACGGGGAGATCGAGTAACCCTATCAAACTGTGGTTTCTCTCGGAACTCTTGCAGATCAATCCGCACATCTTAGCTGACTAATGGTAAACACCGTGACTCACTTTCATAGCGAAGTATTCACAGTGTGGGGAGGCACTGAAAGTATGGACCTACTCTTGAGTGGCTGAGACCATGGAGATAAAAGAAGAGACAAAGAGACAGGAGATAGAGGGAAATGACTGGCATGCCTAGACGGAGAGCTAGTTTGCCGGTGATTTTAAAGCTTATCTGCCATAGTTTACAGGAGGGATTAGAGCGCACTGCAAGGTCACTGGACAGGTGGTTATCTCATCAACTCAGCTCTCAGTTAACATAAGAAAAAGAGGATGATGGGGGACCAATGGTCACCGATTAGGCATTGCTTGTTATATAGAGGGCGCAAGTAGCTACAAGTAGTGCAGTGGGCCTTTAATACTGCTTCAGGCTTTGTTTTTTGGTAGAAAATGTAGAGTTAGGTCAAAATGTGTTGTGGTTTAGTGGGTAAGCCACTCTAGATCACAAGATAAGTACTCGGTTCAAGTCCCAGCCCGGCACAAACGTCCTTTGCCAAGACGTCAATCTGCATTTGCCACACTCCACCCAGGTGTTAAATGGGTATTCGTCTTGATTTAGTGACATGTGATATGTTGACAAATACTTTATGAGCCCTATGAAGGCAATACTCTTTAAGAGCTTTATCTTGGGATTATTCTGCAGGCCTGGGTTTTAGGAGTACCTGTTCTCGAAGAGGACTTGAAGCCGTCGATCATCTTTACTTACAAGCATATGCTTTCTTTGCAGTCAAGTAAAACAATCATCAAACATTACAAATCAGATCAGAGAGCATCGTTTTCTTTTGTTAAACAAAATTCTTTGTTCTAATGTTTTTTAATGATAATGCAAATGGCATTTGTTTGATGAAACAACGAAATAACAGTCTCCTCTCTAATGTTGTTCCTGGAATTATAGGTATATAAATAATCAATCATCTCCCTTTCCTTAAAAAAGGGTACTTGATCGCTCACACCAACAACCTATTTCCATAAGTTAAATGTATATTTCATGTTCTATGCAGTATGAATAGGCTCGACGTATCAAATCCAAAGTTCAAATATGACTAGATTTTTGATTGACAACTTGCCCTCTAGATGAAACAGAACGCTCTTCCTCTACAGCAGATAAAAATAAACCCTGCATCCCAAATAGCCTATTTCTGGCAGGACGGAATTTGTAATTTAACTTGGCTATTGAACAGCAATACGTCCCCATTTTCTATCTAATCCTATGAGGCCTTTTTGTTATTTATACTTTGCCTCCAAAAGCTGCTCTCTGTTTGCCTTTGCATCAAGAAAGGGGCAACGTCATCCATCTGTAAATAGGCTGGCGAAGTATTTTACCAATTACTCGAATTTTTAAGGAAATGTCTGTCTTTGCTGTGAAACATTGACATATCTGTGACACAATCACCAGGACGTCACTTCAAAAAAATTGGAATGAAGGGCAATGCCATGCTATACCCTGTTGTATTTACCATATGAATTGTGTACGGATTTCGAATGCGCCATTATAATGTTTTCAATTTCAAGGGGTGCTGGAAAAGACTGTTGAGATTGGCTTAGGTTATTTTTAAGAAAGTCTTTGTGAACGTATAATATAAAGGTTTACTTTTGAGTAACATGTATTTATCGCATTCATCTCTTTCTCTCTCTCTCTCTCTGCTCATTGCACGTCTCAAGCTTTCTTTCTCTCAATAACCTTGCCTCAGTTCTGTCTATCACTTATAGAGGGTTTCTATTTATGATTATTGACTGAGAATCATAACATGATAACCAGTGGTGAAGCCACATACACGCACCCACTCCCACACACGCGCACAATGTGGATTTAAAGCCACTTTCTTCTTCTGTTCCTTTTAAACAATAAAGGCGCCGAATGACAGTTCTGCAACTGCATCTCTATGTATTGTCGAGATCGAGGCTAGCAGAAATTCCATTCAGGAAACCCAGTAATTAATACACAAACTCACGATCAAACGCACACTCGCGCGCGCACAGTATTGCTTCAGAGCAACTTTCCTCTTCCGTTTGATTAAACAGTGAAGGCACCGAATGGCACTTTCGTACTTAAATGATACCCGCTAAACACTAGCTTGTCGAGATCGAGCCAAGCAGAAACTCTATTCATCCAGTGATTAACGTATTTGTTGCATGATGCAAGTCAAATTATTATGATTATTTGTTGCCTGCCCGGTGAAGAGGCCAGTCGCCATAGAAACGAGCGAAGCGCGATTTCGATTCATCGTATACTATCTGTCCACGTCAGTAGATCCACACAAAATGGAAGATAACGAAAAGTAATTAGAGTGTAAAATGAAGAATGAAATAAGAGAACTCATCTTTTATATATCATAATATGTTTAAATTCCGATATGATTAAAATGACCATGGAAATATGTTAAAAGGCTTTTTTTAGCAATAGCATGTGGAGAGGATTTGATCATCTTTAGACTGTTTATGTTTTATTTTACTTCTACTGATATACTAGTAGTTTGCAGTCTTTACGATGTGAGATAATATGTCGATCCGATCGTGCATTGTAGGCCTACACATACATGTATATATTATATAAAATATAGGCGGCATATGAGGTTGACGATGTTTGTCAGTACATATAAACATTGTATCAATTATACTATTTTCTAATTTAACAAGCCACGGTTCGTTGCATTCTCAATGTCATAAATATTTATTAGAAGATGTTTAGATAATTATATTTCTTTCTTTTGTCTATTTGTCTACAGAATCTTAAGGATCACAGGCTGAGATATAACTCCCCACGCAGAAAGGAGCATCGTCACAACTCCAGCAAAGACCATCTAAGTTTTGTTTTTTCCAAGAATGAACAGAGACCAGAATGCAATGACTCTTAAATCAAGTGGAGCATACGAAAAGAGGTAATACAACTTTGAACAAGAAAAGGGCCTATCGGCGCATCTTGAGGGACAGTAGCTACCAACAGCAATATGGGTAGCGGAACGAGTAAGCCAGTTGCCACGACTACGAACTCTTCCCAGAAGGAAGAGGTCAAAGTTATCCTCAAGAAGGAACCCAATGATAGGAGAAAGGTGGAGACGACGGCCTGGAGTCTGGTAGTTCCAGGGGTAGACAGTGCCGCCCTCACTGATACGGAAGATGAACCCATGCATATCTATGACGCGGTCGACGGTGATATCGGAAAGGAGGCGAAGGAGCAGGCCGATGATGCCGGCAAAGACGATCACGATAAAGATGACTCGCTTTCGGATGGGTCCACTTCTGAATACCTCATGACAATGGTATTAATTATCAGCTATTCCTTCTAATATCTCAGCTGTTCATCTACTATCTATCTGTTATTTCACTCGACTAGCTGTTCAATTATTTTATATCTTTCATCTGCTTTCTATTATCTGTTTCAGAAATTCATTCAACTGTGATCAGCTACCCTTGCATGAAAAGATCGAAAGGTCAAATATGTCAAATGATGTTAATGCAAGGATTTAAAATAACTTGATGCAACTTTAGTCATCCTATGGCATTTCTACTTACTATTAATTCAGCTTTCATCATTTTTTGTTTCAGTTGATATTACAACTTTCATCTATACCAAATCATTAATGTAATGGCTAGGATTCGTATAATTTGTCATATTAATTGTAGTTATAAGTAGTAGGAGATAGAAGGCAGGGCTACCAGCAGCAGCAGCGATTGTAGTAGAACAAGTAGTTGTTGTTGTTGTTGTAGTTGTTGTTGTCGTGGTATTAGTGGTGGTAGTAGTAGTAGTAGTAGTAGTAGAAGTAGTTGTTGTAGTAGATGTAGTAGTAGTAGTAGTAGTAGTAGTAGTAGTAGAAGTAGTAGTTGTTGTTGTAGTAGTTGTTGTTGTCGTGGTATTAGTGGTAGTAGTAGTAGTAGTAGTAGTAGAAGTAGTTGTTGTAGTAGCATAAGTAGTAGTAGTAGTAGTAGATGTAGTAGTAGTAGTAGTAGTAGTAGTAGAAGTAGTAGTTGTTTTTGTAGTCGAAGAAGTAATAGTAGTAGTAGTAGTAATAGTAATAGTGGTAGTAGTAGAAGGAGGAGGTCATCATCATTGTCGTTGTGAAAGAAGACACAAATATAGATGCTCCTTTATTACGCCATGGATAGGCCTACATTACAGTTTTCTTCTGTCTTTTTCTGTTTCAGGGGCAGCCAGCTAGCAGCCGAACAGCAGAGAGTGATGAGGATCGGAATAAGAAGTTGAACGTTCTTCATCAGACCGGTAGCTATCACGAGTCCGAGTTCACCGATGCCAAATTCAAGGTGTTCAACGACTACTTGGTGTGGGCTACCGAGACTGGAAGTCGAGGCGAACGGGTTGTCATGCCTGACGATAACATGAAGATACAGGTGGGTGGAGACGGTGTACATCATACTTGTTGTTATCCATCCATCACAGCAGTGTCCTGGTCTAGTGAATACGTCACCTGACCGGCAAATAATAATAATGATAATAACAATGATATTACATTTCTGAAGGGCCTTATCATTCGATACAAAGCGCATAAACAATAATTACTTACAAACGAAGAAAGAGGACATTATCATACGAAGCTAACATTGATTAAAAACAGAGAGGAACATTACAAGAAAATAGAAAAGATGCGTTTTCGGACGCTGTTGTGCATGGATTAAGTCCCAGCCATCAGACGAATATTCTTTCACCTCTTTATGCAATTGTCGTTCTTCCCTCTCATTACCTTCCCTCTTTTTTAATCCTCGACCGTTTTCTACTTGACCTCTCGTTTTTTTTCAATGATTGCAATCATTTTCTTTATCTCCTCTCTTTTCTCTTTCTGTGTAGCCTTCTCTCTCTCTCTCTCTCTCTCTCTCTTTATTTCCCTTTCTCTTTCAATCTTTCGCTCTCCCTCAGTTTTTTTTCTTTCAACATTTAATCTATGTTTGTCTTTCTGTTATATAATGTTATTCTCTCCTCTTTCACATTTGGTTTGCCTAGACATACTATGATGTGATGTTGATATGATGGACCTCTTCATAACATAGTCATGTTCCTTGTCATTTCAAGAGGATCTTTTATTTGTTTATTAAAAGGAAACCGAAACCCCAAGCAACAACTTTGTCTTTTCTGAAAGATAATTATATGTTAAATGAGATGACCTGAACAAATCCTAACCAAAACCTAACAGAAAGCAGTAAATCACGAAATTCTTAGCATAAAACAAGCCTTTGTAACTTCGTATGTGCGTCGCCATATTCTTGTGCATCCCACAATTGCGTGACGTATGATGTGAAGATGGCGAAAACTCCTTGAGCTTTATCTCTTGGCCGCTCTCCATCTTCTGATGGTTCCATCAAGTCCATTGAATTCCATTAAACCCATCGACTACTGACTTCACACATTGCCCATAGGTTTGATACCGGAACAACCCAGCTCCAGGGGGCTATTGGTTAAGAGATGCATTTTCCTTTTGTCTTCCCTATTGCAGCAAAAGCAAACGATACGGGATACAATGGCCAAGCTCCAGGAGGCAGAGTCGTACACGGGTAATGAGGAGCTCCATTGTCTTCTCGTTCTCTGTAAGATGAGTGATGTCAGGCAGGAAGACTACGTCGAGCTCGTCACTGAGCTCGGCTACACAAAGCTCTTCATGAAGATCTGGGATTCATTACACAAGGTCAACGTCAATGATCAGGTAGGTTGTATATATTAAGCCTTGCTTTTATTTATTTGCCTGATATTAAAGAGCATTCGATTAATTGTATCCTTATGCATATCTCTGCAGCCTCATGCATTCTCCCGCGAATATTTGCTTGCGATCAATTTTATGCACCAACCAAATTCCTACAATATAATATTCGTTTTTTTATTATATCATATTAATCGTGTTTCCCCCAACCTGTTTAACCTATTCATCCATTCCTAAATTCAGCTCGCCAATCCAGCAACCTACCTTGCCATCAATATGTTGCTGGATGCGACACAGGGCTTCACGGAGATCGGAAACAACCTCTGCCGGGATATGGGCACCGAGTGCGTCGCGGCCTTGCTTCTCGTGCTCTACGACAAGTTCTACGAGGTCGATGAACTTAACATGGACAGCAAGAAGCTGAGGTGGATGTCAAGGAGGGAGTTCCTCAAGAGAGTCCTCACTGTCCTCTACCACTGTATCAGGTGAGAATCTGACCCTTAATCATCTAAGATTACTACAGAGCAGTACAGGACCTACGATCTAGCCTTGAGGTTAAACTCTTCCAGAAGACAAATCTTCTTCCAGGATCACTAGGACCGAACGGCATCCGTCCCGTACAGGACCTACAACGTAGCCTTGTTTGTTTATAAAGTTGAAAACAAATCTTTTAATTTGTGTTCCTGGAAATGAAATGAACACAATGAATAAATCTCGGATAAAAAACACTAATCATTTGAAATCCGTTTTTAAGTCGTTAACTGAGCCATGTAAATCTCGTAACTTTTACCGTTTTCAATGAAACACTAGGAATATCATAATAAAATTAAATAATTCAGATTTAGTCGTATAATTCGAAAACAATATCATAAATCTGTGGATTTGTTTTCTTTCCCCTCTTCATTCAGACATTACATGGACAACAAGGACATTTTTCGTGAGCACCATGCTTCTCTGCTTCTCAAACCCTACCTGAAATGTCGCTTTCTCATCCTGCGTGTCAAGGTAAGCCAATTCACCAAGGTTGTCATGACATTCTTGATTTAATAGTCAAAGTTATATATCATCCAAACTGTTCTCCTGGGAATCACAGAATGTTCTTTAGATGTATATAAACGTTCTATCAATGAATATTTGACGTTTGCACAAAACCTACCATTGATGGTAACTTTGCCATCAATGGACACTACCATGCAAACGTTGATTTTGATTGGCTGTTGAACCCTGTTACCATGGTAGTTGCCATTGATGGCAAAATTACCATCAATGGTAAGTTTCATGCAACGGGCCCCAGGGCGTGTTTGTGTATGTGATGCAAACGTTTTTGATTTGCTAGGTCTTATATCTTTGGTATAACATGGTTTGGTTCTAAACACTTATCCCAATTTCTGCTTCATTCCAGGCAATATTCACCTTAGCCTTCATCGTAACGGAGGACGAGAACGCTCATCTGAATACGACCAACACAAACATCGACTTTATCATCAAGATCTTGAGCAAAGCTCTGAGTGAACCCAACCACTATTCCGCACACTACAACTTCTCCGCCATTCAGGTTGCCGATGCCATGAAATATCTCGCCGCGTATGACGACAACAAGGTACAATAGCATTTACTCTTTCCTTTTTAGCTAATTATGGGAAGCGTTTGTCAGGTATAATCATTAGTTTGGAAAGTACATTGGCATTTATTTAGACAAAGCTTGGATGATCATAAATATGAATTCCATCGACGCGGTGGTTGGGTGAAGAATTGCTGAGAAACCAAAAATAACACACTGTATCCTTTTTAAAAGTTACAACATTTAGTTAAGAGGATTTAACAAGGAAAAATGTTCTCTCGGAACATACAAATTGGAAACATTTTGAAAGGATCTAAATGTCTGTTGTTCAAAATTAATAAACTAGCAATTTTGAATTTTCGAAATCAACACGTACAATTTGGTTCAATTTGTTTAAATACGTACCTGTTTATTTGAAGAATGAAGCGACAGAAAGTTAATGAAGAAAAAATATAATCCTTAAATCATTCCTGTCACGGCTAAAGGGGTAACATGTGTATAAGTGGACATCATCTTTGTTCCTCCACAGGTCAAATTTGTCGCATCCGGGGCTCTTTCTCGCATTGTGTCCATGCTCCAAGATGATAACCCAATGGAGGAACAGAAGAGCGCAATGGATGCCCTCTGGACCCTCTCCTTTCACCCGACAAATAAGAAAGCTATCCAGGAGGAAAAGGGATGCTTAGAAAGTAAGCACAGGGGGCGTTTCACAAAACTGTCATCAGTGACCAATTAGATTTGTTTATAAGCTACTGAAATCCTAGCTTCTGATTGGTCATCAGCAGATTTGTCACTGATTTTTGTCATTTGTCATTGAAAAAATGCTTTGTGAATATTGAAGTTGATGTTTAATAGCTGACTACTGCGGAAGGAGACACCAAATGGGTACAAAGGGTACCTACGGCTGTATGTCCTATCCACGAGCCTTGGTAGTAGAACGATTAATTAATTCCTTGTCATAGGACATTTGAAAACGCTTATAAAATGATTTTAAAAAATCAATCTCTAAGTTTAAATATCTCTTATTTACCAACTGAGCTAGCATGTTTCCGAGTAAAGTAAATCCAATTGACCGAGAGGTCTCCTGACATTAACTCGTAAACTGGAAATCAAAAGCTCTTTATTTCTTTTACAGACAGGTCTTACACCGATAATTGATCTGGGATTTTATTTTGTCTTCGATATAGGGGGAGGGCAAGGATTGCAATATTGTTTTAGGTTAGGTTTCGGGTTAGGGTTAGGTATATTATTTGATCCAGGGTTGAGGTTTTGAATTTGATGGGGGTATGATGTTGACCGCGGAGCAATTGTTCCAAGGTCATAATTTTGAGTGAATGGCGTCGAAATTTCGAGATCTTTGCTTCGAATCCCGAGGCACTGGACAAAAAACTATTACTCCTGAAATCATCTAATTAACAAATAATTTTACCATGTAGTTCGTTTTCAGATATAGGAATTATGATAGCACTGTTTTAGTTCCTAACGACTTTCCCTGTTGTTCATCTCCTTTGTTTTAGTTGTCCGTCGGTGTAAGACGGTAGAACAACTATCCCGGTCTTCTACAGCCGTCCTATGGAATGTAGGGGAGGAGACACATGCTACACTAACAAAGAAGGTAAGACCTTAGAAGGAAGCAATCTTGCAACAAAAAAGGGTGTTCTCGCTTCGGCGAAAAGTGTTGACTGTGAGTCTGCATGGTCAAGTAAAGATTAAATTTAGCTAGATAATGATACGACCTTTTCATATGAATTTGAAGTAAATGTAAACAATGGGCTTGGACGATATGATAAACTCATATCAAGAATCGGCCACATAACTTCCACTAGCCATTACACTATGCTCGATTTTAAATCAAAAGTTATTATTTCCATTTCTGCATGATTTACATCAAGAGGATTTTTTTTTTTTTGATACCATCGGAATCGAAAATAAAATTATTGGTATTTTTTTTCCACTGGTAATTGATAAATTACAAACCAATGAAGTTGTTTCACCCGTACATGTTTGTAAATTTTTTTCAGTACTACAGTTGCGTACTTGTATGAACATACTATCGTTTTTTTTTTTTGTTTTTTCTTTCATTAGTCGAAGGACTCATCACGCAAACCCAGGCCCGACGACCGCGAAGCAACACCATCAAAATCCCACGGAGTGAAGACCAAGGATGACAACATTGCCCGCTATGCCGTTGAAACCATTGATGATAGCATCTACGTAGGGAATGATGATGATGATGATAATGACGAGGAGGAAGAAATCAGTACTAATCACGTGATGCTCAGCTACCAATGGGATGTCCAGAAACAAATCCTCAAGGTCAAAGAACTTTTACAAGCTGACGGATACAAGGTCTGGATGGATGTCGAACAAATGGGTAAATAATTACAGAATTAAACTTTTATATTTTTGCAATATGACATAAGTCTTCTATAGATATTAAAGATAATAGTGATTTTGTGAACAGACGATGAATAATTTGTGATCTTTCTTTTTATTTCCATGTAAAACACTATCGTAGTATCGATGCCATGCTCTGGAAATCATACTCCAAAATGTAATATCGATATTTGTGTGCAATGCATTTTACATTATTTGATTTAAGCTAAGTCGAATAATTGATTTCTCTTTCCGATAATTCCAAACCTCAAATTGCACCATTATTCTTTATTTCTTATGAATTTCTGGATCTATTTTTGTTTCTTCAAAAGCTTTATCTCTCTACACGAGTACATGAGTTTATTTCCTGTAAATCAGACGATATATTTCATGGAAAACCGCTTTCCAAGAGATGTAGCAAACGGTGGAACTTGTGTATCTACTTTTGCTGCATGCTGTTTTATGTTTTGCTTGTGTTTTTAAACTTCTCCATGCTCACGTATCCTAGGACTTACGAAAAGTATATTTAATTCAATTCTAGGTGGGTCCACCCTAGAGGCCATGGCGTCAGCAGTGGAGAACGCAATGGTCGTACTTATCTGCTTCTCGGAGAAATATAAGAACAGCCCTGCATGTAGAACAGGTAGGCATACGTACTATACACTAGATACAGTTAAGTTCATACCCTTACTAAGTTTCGTACTTTTTATGTTTCTGGAGAATGTGACATGTTAAAGTTTACATCTAAAAGACTTTGACAAAGGCCCTAGTTCAACCAGTCCACCTATCATAGGCCCTAGTTCAACCAGTCCACCTATCATAGGCCCTAGTTCAACCAGTCCACCTATCATAGGCCCTAGTTCAACCAGTCCACCTATCATNACTGCGTGCGCGCTGCGTTGTGCGCGCATATATCATCATTTGCATTGGCGCAATCTTAATTTACGCATGAATACGTGACCTCGGGTCATTGGCACCCTGTTTGGGTGCAATCTAAAATGGCGCCCAGTCTGCGCATGCGCACTGATACAACTGTAAACTGGTGTATTGGCACCCTGTTTGGGTGCAATCTAAAATGGCGCCCAGTCTGCGCATGCGCACTGATACAACTGTAAACTGGTGTATTATTTATACCCTTACTAAGTTTCGTAATTTTTATGTTTCTTGAGAATGTGGCATGTTAAAGTTTACATCTAAAAGACTTTGACAAAGGTCCTAGTTCAACCAGTCCACCTATCATTCTTAATTACGAGAAACACACAAAAACACAAATTTACAAGGGGTATGAATAATTCATTTGTTATATAATGGGAAGGTCTAAATCAAATTGACTATACTATAGGCATATCTGTGAACACGATTCTCTTGTATTCGTTGCGAAAATCTGAAAGTATATTTGACTGTCCTATGACAGCTTAGCACTTTGTAAGGGATAAACTGAGTAGAAAATGAGTAGTTTATGTTTCTGTTTTAGCTTTACTTTTTTGTTGTTTAATTTTGCTACAAGATGAAGAAGAAAAGGAAGTTGAAGAAGGAAGATATGAGGAGAAAGAAGAGACAGAAGAAGGAGAAGAAAATATCAATATTGTGATGATGATCATGATGTAAACTTACATCCATTGAGATATTGACATTATGGAGTGGTGATGATGATGATGATGATGATGAAGATGATGAAGAAGATAATAATGGCAAGGTATGCCTTCAAAAATTAACAATACACAATTATTATGCCCGCAAAATCGACTTTTCCCAGTAACTGCAAGATAGCATCTAACGTAAACCAATCACTTGAGACCACAGTCATCATCTCTTCAATTCTTGAACTTTTTTGTTTTATTATTATTATCATCTCACCCTACAGAGGCAGAGTACACTTTCAAGCTCAACAAGGCCATCGTCCCTCTCCAGATGCAGCAGAACTACAAACCTGACGGCTGGCTTGGCATCATGATCGGAACCAAGTTCTACATACAGATGTCGACCATGGACGAGGTCATCAGCAACGTCGACAGGCTCAAGCGAGAGTTGGCCGGCCGTGGTCGTGCACCAACGATGTCATTGTCGACCAGACTGCCGTCCATTTCTTCCAGTAAGTTTAGCATAGTTGTGTTCTGTTACAATCCCCTGGACGAAACAGAGGAGTATCTGTTTTGGGATAAATGAAAGGGATGGGCAGAGGTGTAGTCAGGTGCTTGCGGAGAAAGAGAGATGTAGTGGAATCGAGATGTTAATAGAAGTGTAGAGAGATGAACAGAGAAAAGGCAAACTGACAGAGATGGTGTGCGCACTCGTCTCTGCGTGTGTTTGTGCCAGAAAACAAGTGAGAAAAGGATGGCAAAGTATATACAGCGCTAGTATACAAATATAACAATATAACATGATCATGTCATTTGGTAGACATAGGAGAGATAATTGTAACATAGAATGGGAGAGTGGAAACACTTTTCTGAGAGCATAGGAGTTGAGGAGAGAGGAGAGAGGCATAGAGGGTGATAATTAAAGACAGGTAAAACTTTTATTTATTTAGCAGTTTCATGACCGGTATATGACGTGAAATGGTCGTAATAGAAATGTCATTTCTTTGATCATTAATTATGCATTCCTGTATTTTTTACAGGTGATAGCGCCGTGGTAGCGCAAAGCAAATTCAAACGTAATGACTCGAAGAGGCAGTCACGACGGGAAGCTGCCAAGAACGTCGCCAGCTGGACGAACGACGAAGTGAACTCGTGGTTGACGCGGAACGGTCTCCCGGAGCTCAAGAATCGTTTCCAGGGCTACGATGGCGAGGGTATCATGGGCCTGAAGACGATTGCCAACGATGCGCCCGAGTTCTTCTACAAGGAGGTCAAGACGGAGTTGGGTCTCAAGTCCCTGAGGGAGATCATCCGCTTCAAGCAGGCTTTGGATGATATCTTGTGAAGGAAACCCGGGTAGAGAGCCATTGCACCAATAGCTTTACTGCTATTGTGTGTGTGGTACGAGTTCACCTTCGTGTTACATTTTGAAGCCTTGTGGTACATGTTAACGCCATGTGGTACCAGGTCCTGCCGAAGCTTTGTAGTACGTGTTGGAGCTTTGTGGTGGTACAGATGCTGATCATGTTTTAGACCACGTGTCTCACACAATATCTGGCTTTGGTCACGAGGAAGGTATACGAGGTTGGTGAGACAACTCTGTCCTACAATCCTGAAAAACAGATTTGTGTCTCTTCTTTCAAACTTTCTTGTAAGGGAAGAGAAAGTAGTATGCTGTCTTGATCTGCTGTTCTTACTTCCTAGGAATACAACAACTGATTGAAGTAAACAATAAACTGTTGACCAGGTGTTGGAACTGTTGTAAAGAAAAGGACAATGATCGCTGCATATGTTTTTCACCGAGAAGGTTGCAAACTTCGATACACATTGGTGTTAAATACGAATCTTAGGATGTGTACTCAGTGCAATCGTCGAAATATCGTTTAAATATAAGAAATCGCTGACATGGCTTAATCTAGAAGTTGCATGACGATAAGCTACTCTCTACTGTATCTGAGATTTCGGAGTAGGTCCATGGTCTGAGAGGTATCATTGTAGATCTTATTGGTTCTCAGACGTTACGAATTTTCAAGGCAAAAGGTGAAACTGTTTATGTGTTACTATCCTTTCCTAGATTTTCACCTTGATTTTGTTTTCGAGTGTTGTCGTATGTTGACATTATGTAGTCAAGAGTGGTTTAAGCACTTGACTTGAAATTCAAAGGTCATGGTTCGATCCCCGACACGGTACTAATTTTCCTTTGGCAAGGCATTAATCTTCATTTGCCACACTCGACCCAGGAGAGGAGAGATAAATGGGTAACGGAAGGAATTTATTCCTCGAAATGATTGAGCGTTGTAATGGCAGCTAGGCCAAAGCCGGGTTAATAATAAATGCGCCTGGAAATAGAATTTCTAGATTGACGGCGCTAAAGAAATGCCTATTCTTATTATCATCATTATTAATTGGGCCGCATTCAATGTTAGATCGCCTTGATGCCCATCCTTTGAAACTGAATTGTAAAGTATGTTATTTTGCCAGGGACTAGAAAGATGTTTTCGGAAGTGGGGGGCATCCTCAATATTGAATGATATGACAGAGATTGACACAAGTACTTACCTAGTAAGTGGTAAGTCTAGAATGTTACGACTGTGATTAAAGGAGCCTTAAGAAAGATTTTAGCATCTTTGATCTTAGGGTCCACTTAAATGTTAGCTGAAGAAACATCTAAAGACTAGGAAACTTCAAGAAATCGCATAAAGAGCAGACCTTTGTGTGCTATATAAATGTTAATGTATATAGCTATAGCTGGATGTTTTGCACGGAGACTATCGTTAATGTTTAGCGTACGATTCCAGCAAGTGCCTTCATGAAGTATTTTAAGGGAAAGGTATTTTAACAGCAAAATTTATGAAGAGCAGAAGTCATTTGTGGTGTATTGTATCTATGTATTGTTTACAGGCATATATGCATTTTTTGCAACATGCTATTTGTAAAAAGAAAATTAAGTAGGACTATACAATTCCAGCACAGTCTTCCTCAAAAGACATTCAGGGAGAATATAACATTGCATTTGTGACGGTTCGATTTCGGTCACATTTATGGTATTGTCAACCCACAGTCGAATATGAGCTTGATTTTGCCCATGGGCGAGGGAAATTAAAGGCTGGGTATTTTACTTTACTCGTTTTTTAAATCACAATTATCAAGCAGTTGGTGATGCACTGTGGGACATGGCTGCCGGCAGATTGTAAAGTTGTGAGCAGCTGATGGCAATCTACATGAATATCAAGTAGTGTCAATAGAATTCCCTGTATTTAAGTCGCGAAACCAAATTTTAACTTTCCATTCAATTAT
>BEXV01000127.1:61328-79607 GCA_003118195.1 Hemicentrotus pulcherrimus
TGTATTTATGTTATAGTGTCAGCTTTATACATCACATGCTTTGTTCAAAGAAAAACAGTATCTAGTTTAGCAGTTATCTCAGCGAGTGCACGCTCATAATACATGAACAGTGCTGTCCAGTTGAACAGCGTTCACTTGATACAATATTTCTAGCACCAGTAAATCCTGGTTCTTTCAACGGAATGGGGGCTCGACTGTTTCTAGCTAGTGCTATTTTCTCTGACATCCCCCTCATCAATCAGATGGCGTAGCCCCAGGGTATGCGCCAAGTTCACATGGATGATAGATGGACAAGCGACGACTAGCCAGCCTGTAGGAGGACAATCATGCAGTTGAGTGCCCAGCCAGGTCACGGGACAGGGGAATGGGATACCATGAATGGGCGAATCTGAATTAATAAGTCAGATTTTTAGGCGTAAATTGCAGGATTGGAATGATACATGTACACTGGGGATTCTGTGTGTTTCACTGCAATACGATGTACATGTAGGTTGTTGTTCGTTTAGAAGAAGATTTATCATGTTGTAGCCTGTACTTGAAATACATGTGCAGTGAACATACATGTATCAAAAATCATTCTGCTAATGAAAATATTCAAGGCGAGGCGGGTTGGCTTAGTGGTAGTCGAAAGAAGTAGTCTCATAGACTTGGAGGACCTGGGTTCAAAACCAAGTCTTACCGCTAGTTCACTTTGGTAAGGCTTTTAATCATTATTACCAAGTCCCTCAGAGAGGACTTAAAGCCATCAGTCCCCTGGCTGCTTACCTTCAAGCATACACAAATGCTTTATTAGCAGTCAGGGAAAATAAACCATCAAATTATCAATCCCAAATGCTGTTTTTCACCCAAATTCAAAATGACCTAGATTTAAAGGATTTTCTCATGGGGGAGAAAGGGAAAGGCATGCACAGATCAAAAGTACATGTACATTTTTTTTTAAATAAATGTATTAAAACATATTTATACAGGATAAAACAGAAGAGTAGAGGCAAAGCTGTACATGTACATGTACAGGCAATTCAACTGTATGTACATGTACATGTCGGAACCTACATGTATATTGTACATTTTACTTGTATACCTACTCATGTACAAATGAACAGACAAAACCCTATTAAGGATATCGGAGAGACTGAGAATGCACAGGGGATAAAGGTTGAATAAGAATTTTAATGCCTCCTGCAATAACTACACGTGTAAAGCGTCCCAATTCCCTTTCATTCCACCAACCTCATTTAGCCTTACAAAAACAGACATTTCAGCAAACATGAAATCGGTAGGGCAGGAAAAAGCTGTGTGTGTTGTACAACATGGCTCATGCCTCCATTCTCTCGTCCCCCATGGGTCAACGGTATTACCCCGTGAGTTCTTTTCAAACTCCCACCCTCCCTTCTGTGACCCGGTTTGCTGGGAGCTGGCTGCCTTGCATTATAAACTCGGGAACAGGATTTACTGCGATCCAATTTAGTTTTGTCCCCAGGCATCTTGCAAGTTCACAATAACACCAGGGATATAACCAGATTTCATTTCCTACATTTTAATGATGGAACTTTCTTTCTCTTATTCCTTCTACATGTATCAACTTCTACAGTGAACATGAATATCACCTCCTTTTCTCTCTCTCTCTCTCTTTCTCTCATTCTCTTTTTCTTTTTCTTTCTCTCTTTCTCTCTCTCTCACTCTCTCCTTTTCTTTCTTTTTTCTCATTCTCTTTCTCTCTCTCTCTATAAATATATATATATATATATATATATGTTCTCTCTCTTTCTCTCTCTATCTTGACTTTCCTTGTTTACATCAATCAATTTTCTTTCCCAGGTGCCTACATACATGTACATGTATCTGTTTCTTTAAAATTTCTTTTATTCCATCTTCCCATGTGTCAAGGTTGTGGTTTGGGTTAGGAATTATGTGTTTAACATTTACATTTGTGTTGGGAATACTATTGTCTCTCCGTCTGTCAAGAAATAAGTGCTTTTGTTTTGGAGAGCATAAAAAATACTGTCCAAATTTCAAAAATCAATTGAATATAGTTTACATGTAGGTATTGGCTGAGGTATGACTATCTGATTTCCTGTAGCAACTCAGTGTTATTTTGCTGTGGTTCGTAATGTTATGAACCAGAGCATACAGTAATAACACTGAGTTCCTAGAAATCTATTTATTCAGATGGTAATATCTCAGCCAATACATATATTTGATTGGTTCTCAAAGCTTGGATATGATTTTTCATGCTCGTTCGGAAAATGAATAAAAAATTGAGAAATTTTGAAAATAGGTTTTTGATGACATCACACTTCACCACTCTATGCGCAGTTTCTGAAGATTCCCAAACTTTTTAGTGCGTCCATGCATGCTATAAAGATAATCCAGTCTCTGTTTTCCTCTCACTTGTATTATAATTTTAGTGTCGGTGCAGATGGAATGTGGACAATCTTTAAATCTCTTTCATAAAGACTCCTGCACAAAAGATAATGAGTGGAGCTGATATAGATCTACATGTATTGTATACAAGATGATTCTGAAGTATTTCTGCACAAAATGTAAAGACCTGTAGGGCTGATACTCGAACACAGATGAAATCATTAAGTATTCCTGCATACAATATTATGGGTGGGGCTGATAGATGAATGAGAATACAAAAAGATACCTGCACAAGACATTATGGGTGGGACAGATAAATACTGTAACAGGATGATGTGGAGACAAAATGACATAGATTGCCCCATTTTTGTATACCGGTAGTTACAAGTACTTTTCCAAATGTCCCAAACCTGTACTGGTAGCTGTACATACTCAATGACTTGTTATGGTAATAGGGTGATGATATTATGTCATTACTCTTTAAACACAAACTCTTTTAGAAAAGAAAACAAGTTTTCACAAAAAAAGGGTGTCATGGAAACAACATATTATTTGGAAATGACTAAATAATGACTAAATACATACATGAACATCTGATGATTTTGCAGAATACTCAATACTGGTTGCAATATAAATGGTGCTTTGTTCTTATTGTACCTCACAGTTCTACTTCAATAAATTCTTATGGAAAGATTTTTGGTAGAATTAGTGTAGTCCATTTACACATTTCTGTTATGCCCTGAAAGAATTATTCATCATTATGCACATCAACTTAATACAATGTAAAATTGATAATTTTGTGTCAACTATTCAGTGCATTTGTCTAACTTTACATCGATCCCAATAGTCCAAATGAAATTTCGGCTTGAGATCTACATTGTAGTACTACCAATCCCCCCCCCCCCAACACACATGCACCCACCCACACACACAAATGATGCATTTTTAGAGGGGAAAAAGATCCTTCTATTGATGCCAATTCAATGAAATACAAAATTACTGGTATGTTAACCATAGCATAGGCTACTTACCCACCGCACTGCTCTGCTGGTCATTTTTCATGGGATAATTTATCCATGCTGAACTGATTTTGAAGTCATTTATCATTTATAGCAAGGAATTTGTTTTATTTTGATAAATCATTCCCTCCAGGGGTTGATTTATTAATCCTCAAATCCTTCTCAGACTCGCACCACTCTGCCTTCTCTCTCTCTCTCTCTCTCTCTCTCTCTCTCTCTCTCTTTTTCTCTGTCTCTCTCTCTCTCTCTCTCCCTCTCTCTCTTTCTCTCTCTCTCTTTACCTCTAACTCAATTATACTCATATTCCGGAATGAAAGAGTTGATCTTTCATGTTTTTGACATTCCTTCATTTACAACCATTTTTGAGGTATCGGTTGCGTGGCCGTTTCTGAAAGGGAAAAGAGGTGTGAAATGTCTCAAAGTGTCAAAATTCTGACAATTGTAAATGTAGCAAGTTAATCATTTTGAAGGTTCATGTGAATGATAATACACAAAGGCAAACTTATTTCTTGTCTGAATCTATAGAGTAAGAACATGTCAGAGGAAGTTCTGTGTCAATGAAATTTTGATACATGTAAAATACCCAAAATGCTTCTGGAGCATTCTACATTTGTGCATACGATTGGTGGTTACATTCTTAAAACAACCAGGGAGGCCTGTCATGTTTCAATACATCAATGATACAATGTATAAAGCAGAACTTAAAAGCCATTTGCATTTTTTTTAATTTTAGTTTATATCTATTTATTTATACATTATATTGCTGCTATTTTTTCAATATTGAGTTAACATGGGATGCATACATGTACATGTAGGTTCAGAATGATAGTTGGAATAGCGTACATGTAAGAGGCACACTCATTCAATCTAACGCCACAGCTTGTCACATGATAAGATTTTACATGTACATGTATGTGATTCCGATGAAGTGATTCCATGAGAATCGCATTTCATCCTTTGGGATATTGTGTTTTAAATGTTCACTCTTAGTATTCCATGTGCTTTCATACAGCTCAACCCATCCATGCATATACTATTTACCTCAACTGGGTGAAGTGTGGCATATGATGTCTTGTCAGAGGACATTGGTGCTGTGACAGGGATTTGAACCCTGTACCTGGTGGTTCACAGTCTGTACACTTTGTATTCACAGGACCACAAGACCTCTCTACCTACACTGTACATGTACACCTCTACACCCCTTTGCTCTTTGATACTATTCAAAGGTAGTAGTCATGCTGTGAATCTTAATTTTTGAAAGAGGAGATTCTGTCTTGAAAGAGAATTGGAAGAGCAGTGGTCAGGCCTTTTTTTTGCACCATCAGTGACACAATGTTTAATCTGTGGAAATGCTACACCTGAATGCAAACACACCATGTGGGCACAATGAGTGGCAGGGGACTGCACAGTCTCCGGAAAAAAATGCCGGACTGCGTTCTGCAAATACAACCAGTGTTGAATTTGGACGATGTGCGATGCCGCAAATGATTTTCTAATGCCTCTCTTTAGCTTTCTCCATCTCTCTAGCCCTTTCTCGTTCTCGTTCTCTCTCTCTCTCTTTCTTTCTCCCAGTGTCTGTACAGGATGTTGACCCCACCCCAATTTCCACCTCTCTTCCTACTCCTCTTCCTCTCTTCTGACATTGCAATGTTCCCACCACTTTCTCTCCATCTTCCTACCTCCCTCTCTCTACCTGTCCCTCTCACTCCCTCCCCTCCTCTCTCCAGCTTTCTTACTATCTCCCCCCTCCCCCTCTCTCTCTCTCTCTCTTTCTAGTTACAGTAACATCTGGTAATTTTGACATGGCAACCCAATTCATTTTGCCATT
Organism: Hemicentrotus pulcherrimus; assembly: GCA_003118195.1. NCBI lineage: Eukaryota > Metazoa > Echinodermata > Echinoidea > Camarodonta > Strongylocentrotidae > Hemicentrotus > Hemicentrotus pulcherrimus. Next base: position 66,540 of record BEXV01000127.1, read on the forward strand.
TCCCAAGTCTCTTCCTCAATCTACTGAGCTCATGTTGTGCTTATTTTACAAGCTACATTATGATAGAGTACATGCATAACCAGAAGAAACAGTATGACCCGGTCTGATTATCAGCAATTTTCTCTACCAGGGGCTTTGTTACGCCCACATAATAACAAAACCATCGTGACAGACATCAGTCATGTCTTCTGCTGTTAGACAGAAGGGCGTTAACTCTGTTAAACGTATATTATCTATACAGTAGGCTTGCAGATGCACCATGTGAGAGAGAGAGAGAGAGGGAGGATTGAGGAGTCCTGAAAAGGACTCTCTCTTTCGTGAGGGTGTGTAGTCCTGAAAAAAAGTGTTGGTTATTTTTCTTAGCTTATAGTTCTAAGGAGAACTAAGCGCTTGGAGAGGATGGGTGGCGGACATACATGTACTGTAGATGTAGCTGGCCCAGGGTTTAGAAGAATTCAGTTTGTGAACAAGATAGACTGTGCAGTGATTGTCACATAGAATACATGAGTGTGTATCATAGCATAGGACCTACCCATCATGTTCACAATATCAATACAACTTGTACAGTGTAGGTCTAAATGGAAATGAGGTTGGCAACAGTCTGGCAATATTCTTTGAATGCTTGAAGCATGACTGAGGGACAGTGCTATTTCATATTTGCAGGATTGGTAGACACAAATACACAGAATAATCATAAATTTGATGAAAAAAAAATCACCTTAATTCTATTTTCCAGACATCTCCTCCTTTGTTAAAATTTCTTGAGTGCAATTCAGATCGAGTCCCACTCTCAGAATATTTTGGGTATGATACATCTACTTGTACAGGCTAGTACCCCTTTGCATGATTGCCAATTTGAAGTTTACTGAGATAATACGATTAGGCGTTGTTTGAGGATGCAGAAGCATCTGAATAAATAATGTCCAGACGCGTATAAATAATGAGGCAGCCCCTATTATGTCTGCAGGAGGACCTATTACAGGTCATTTACCTTGCTTTCAATTATTCAAAGAAAAGTTGTGGCAAGTCATTTGATAATGCTCCCTCTTTTCTGTCGCCCTCTTTCAATTCCCTCATTTTCTTAATTGACATGCTTGAATTAAATGTGCAGTCTGTTTTTCTTGCTCCTAAGGCCTTATGAGCATCCAGACATCAGGTTTTCTGACTCAGGTAAATTTTCATTAAATCCTAGGTATTTTGGCTCAAAATCGTTTGCGCTTGTTGATACATCTGTTCCACTGAGTCATTTGATAATCAGTTTTTACTAGTTAATGCTAGTGCCCCATCTTTAAAGGTAAATTGTACAAATTTGGGGGTCTAATACAAAAGGTCAGACCATTTAAAATTGCAGAAATATAGACAAGAAATTGATGATACGCGTATATCTTTTTATTCAATAAGGAACTTCATATTGATCATAATTTGATAAGTGCATTTAATAATAATAATAATAATAATAATAATAATCTAATAGTCCACTCCAAATTTTATTAAACCGAAACGGAAATTCTTTTTGCCCAATTGATCGTGAGCCCTGCAGCCACTGTGCAGCGCCAGATCGACGTTGCTCTTTCCCTTATTGTTGAACGCCAAACAAGGTAGCAACAACTCCCATCTTTTCACGTCTTTTGGTATGACGCAGCCGGGGTTCGAACCCACGACCTCCCGGTTGTGAGGCGGACGCTCTACTGACTGAGCCAACACTCCGGTGCCAAAAAAAAATAACAAAAAAAGTTATATCTTATCTTAAAAGGGTAATACGTTCATTGGGCCCATTTACAATAAGTAAATGGTCAAAACCCCTGTTAGTTGTTGTTTTATTGGTGGGTTCATGGCTACAGGTACATGTACTGTTTAGTTGTCCAGTTTTTTCGGACAAGGGAGAAAAACCAAGGGATTTTGTTCGCAGTGTAGATGCCCCCATGGATGACGCACCAGTATCATGACCATAAAACCAAATCAGGCCAATCGTCTATGTCCATATTTGTGTGGTCCCACAGCACCAAATTTGCGTTATGTTTCAGCCGCCCACTCCGGCCACCCCAACGACTAGGGTAATTCATCAAGAAGATATCCGACTCATCCGTCAATTATCTCATTAGCCTTGCGGTAAGACTGTCAGTAACTATATTGTATATTCTTTTGAAAAGTAGATGTATTGAATATATTTTTATCTGAGTGTCCACTTCCAATTGATTTAATATCTTTTGGTTAGAAGGAGAAAAGAGGGATTGTTGTGAGGTGAGGTGTGGGGTTGAAACAGAAAAAGGATTGTTTGCAATTATCATTCTTGTATCTGCCTTATTTCTCCTGCTCACTGTATTTATGTTGTAATCAATAACTGTATTTTTGATAACCTCTGATAAATTAATATAAATACATGTACAGATTTACATGTATGTTGTACTTGTACAAGTACGCCCATGGTTGGACAAGTACTTAAAGAGATAGTTGAGTTCTGTTTTCAGACCAAAATGCCTTCAAAGTGCATGGTTATTGCTCTTATTCTTATATATGACATTTCTAGTGTCCTTATAGGACCTAAAATTACTATGAAGATAATTTAAAGGTAAAGACCGGTAATGGTCATGCGATTGCATTGTGAAAGAAACGTTGTGGAATCAATCAGAAAATGTTGATCATCTAGCATCTACATGTAGCATCTGCAAGGTTTTGGAATCATCAAAATGATAAGAAATTTGGCCCATTCTTCGTAAAGTTACAAGCACTATCCACATAAAGATGTATATGGGACTACCCTGTATCTCTCACAGACCAAGAGAGAAACAAATTTACCAAATATATGAATTAGTAGGCGGTTTGCCCGCAAATTTTTTATCATCATGTATTAGTAAAAACATATTCTTTCACATGATTGGTAATGAGAGCTTCCATTTCATTTTTTGAAATTGGGGCGATTCCAATACTGGTCTTTACCTTTAAGACCCCAAAATGTGTGAAATTTAGTCAATACAATCATTCCAAATCAGCTCCACTTTCAAAAACAATATGGTGATAAATACATGTACATGGGGCTGGCTAGTTGTGCGTAATATAACCAACACGAAAAAACCAACATCGGCATTGGCTGAAATACGGCATTGGCTGAAGTACGACGTTAAAGGCAATATTTCGTTTTTTCAACGGCCTTTTTCAAATTATCTAATATTTTTAGTGGTACACAAGTACTAGAAATCGTTATAATTATGGATATTTCAGCCGTCTCTGAACCGATTTGATCAAACAAAGATGATTTTGTCATTTAAATTGTATGTTCTTTCAAATTGACACTCTGTTTTTCATTATCTCACAAAAAATTATTTTGTCTAGCGCCCTCTGCAACAGAACTCAACTATCCCTTTAAAGCATATGAAGTATTTTAATTGTTCTTTATTGATGCCAGAACTGGCAGAAGTGGTTGATTAGTACTTTTAGTACTGCTTTCAGGCTTTCTTCAAGTCCCGCCGCGTCACTAATGTCCTTTGGCAAGACATTGATCTACATGTACATTTGCCACTCTCCACCCAGGTGTTAAATGGGTACCCGGTAGGATGCAGAAGTTATTGTGGTTCGATTAGCTTTTAAAATGGCGACTGACTGGAATGCTACCTAGGGAGTAGAGATTGTGGACACAAGTGTGTGCGGGCAAGCACTGAATCCAATGACCGGGTAATAGTATGTATTGTATTATTATAAGCAGAATATTATTATTATTGTTATATATACTTGTATATTTTTTTCAATTGTTTCTTTCATTGTATAATCCTCTTTCTTTTAAAAATGAGCTACATGAATACCCTCTTTTCAGAATATTTTGTGCTAAAAATAAAAATTATCCTTTATTTCTAGGGGAGTGGAGTTGGTAGAATTGACTGATTAGCACTCAAGTAAAAAATATTTTTTTCATTATCTGTTCTCCCTCTTTCTTTGGTTTTACATATTGTATAAAATCAAAATGAAGTTGAATGCCCTTCTGTATTTCAGAATAGTGTGTGACCAAACGAACATTTCTTTATTGATGGGAGAATTGCTGAAGGAGCTTTGTATTGCTTTCATAAAAATAATTGTTCATGTTCTCTTTTGTTACAGAGACTTTCATCCTGTAGATTCTCACGAACAGAATTATTGCTTTAAACACGATCTCCCAGTCGTTCTGTCTAATGGAACCCATTAATGAAATTCATGGCTGCAACCCAAAACCCATGTCTATCCCGCTCATCCCAACCAGTTACTGAAATTCAATTGAGCTTCTGCAACGGCATCTTAGAACCAAATACGATGGATAAAACACGCACAGGCAATATTATCTAACTTCATTACTACTTTTTAAGAGCCACTTTTTTTTAATTTTTTTTTATTTATTGCACAAGTACATGTACATTTGTAGGAAAGGCAAAACTTATTCTGCTAATCCTAAGCAGTTACTGACATTTAAAGATAAAGTTGAGTTATGGTCATGCGATTGCATCGTGAAAGAAACAGTGTGGAATCGACCAGAAAAGGTTGATCATCTAGCATAGAAGTATTTGTGTATATTGCAAGGTTCTGGAATCATCAAAATGATAAGAAATTTGGCAATTAAGTCTTGGTCATGTTACAAACACTGTACACAGAAAATGTATATGGGACTACACGAACATGTGGCGTAAAAATCTGTCCCGATTTTAACGATGTTACATGACATATTTAGAACATGAAGGCATTTGAAGAGCCATGATTTTCAGGGAACATGTTTTATCAGATGTTCTTCCACACTTGCGTAATAACAATGATAATGCTCACAAATTATTTTTCACCTCTTTCCAGAACTCAACGTTCTCTTTAAAGGTAAAGACCAGTTATGGTCATGCGATTGCATTGTGAAAGAAACATTGTGGAATCGATCAGAAAAGGTTGATCATCTAGCATCTAGCATCTGCAAGGTTCTGGAATCATCAAAATGATAAGAAATTAGGCCCATTCTTCGTAAAGTTACAAGCACTATACACAGAAAGATGTATGTGAGACTTCCCTACATGTATATCTCTCACAGACCATGAGAGAAACAAATTTACCAAATATATGAATAAGTAGGCCATTTCTCAGCAAATTTGTTATCATGTATTAGTCAAAACATATTCTTTCACATGATTGGTTATGAGAGCTTCCATTTCATTTTTTGAAATTGGGGCGTTTCCAATACTGGTCTTTACCTTTAAGAGGCGTTACAAAGGCATTTTTGTACTAAACATGCACAGACTTAATTTTCTGACTTTTTTGTTTTGTTAGTATTTTATATCATAGTACCCATTTTTATTTCAAAATTCCATCTTTGCACGAGTGCATTTATAGGATGGAAAGAGGTTTCATTTTAGTCCTTGTTAAAGCAATGAAATTACTGACATTTCTTAGAAATTTCCTAAAACCAAACACGACAGACAAAAAAAACACAGGCAATGCTTATGACTTTTATTGTTAGTATTATATATTTTACCACCTATTGTTGTTGTGTTTTTTTGTTTTTTTGGGGGGGTAGAGGAGTAGAGGGGTATAGTTCCGCATGTGCATGTAGGAAGAGGAAGTTTTTTTTCCATGTCGGATGACTTTCACTAATTCCGGAATCTCCTTGACACGACACGGCTCGGTGCGGCATTACAACGTACTTGTTATATTATTCCTGATGCAGAGGGTGCCATCGTTGTGGTTCATGGCCTGAAGTCTACAGAATTGCCCCATCGAGACAGTTTCTCTTTGATTAATTTGGCGTCGATAAGGCACAGGAAATGAGAAGTAAAATAGCATATAGGAGGAAGCTAATGCTGCTAGTCTGGTATTGCAGACACTTCCGTTCCTTTGAGCAGTGTCATTTGATATTAGTCATTTTTCACTATTTCTCCCTAATGTTACTAGTCTGGTATTGCAGACACTTACGTTCCTTTCTCGTAGATGCATGGGGTTGCTTTAGGCAGTGTCATCCGATATAAGTCATGCCTCGCTTTTTTTAAGGGCTGTCGCTTCAGTTAAAAAACTTATTTTCCAGTGGGGGGAGGGTTGAGGCAAGTTGATTTTGCAATCGCTCTAGTATTTTCTCCTTTACATGTATCTCAATGTGTGGTGTTTCTGCCAAACCAAAACAAAATTAAAGCAGCCCTTTCATTTGTTAATTTTTTCTTACCTTTCCCCCTCTTGTTTATATCATAATAAAAAAAAAATAGAATTATGGTTTGATTTGTTACAAATTGTATATTGGAAGCCAGAAGGGATTGACTCCTTTCATTTCACACAGAGCTGATGCCCTTCTGGCTCCGAACAGATTATACCGGTATGTGCATAAACACAAGAACTAGTGGGTATGTGATCTCACTGCATTCATCACTCATTTTATTACCGATAATCAATGAACCAAGGTTACTGATGAATTTACAGATTCGGCAGTTCTCTTGTTACTTTTCAGGGAAAAATAGTTGCTGTAAAATACGATAACTGGTTCATAGAATTCTGATAGACTGGATAGTATGATGCATGCTCTGGCGTGGCAGCGATTGCTATCCAGTCAATTCACAATGCCAACAAATTCCTCACTTCAACCTAACTCTAACCCTAACACTAAACCCAACCTTAAAACTCAATTGCGACACTAACCCTATTGCTGTAGCATGTTTTGGATCACCAAAGGACAGTCAGACTACATGTATAAAAAGAAAAAGGAGAGTAGCGCATGGATGGTATCGGTACTGTAATTGTGCTGCAGCCCTTTGATGAGTTGTGCCAGCAAATCTCCTGCGTAATAAAGGTCAATCAAACAGAATGTATGGGACTACAGGGAGGAAGTGAAGGTTGACCAGTCAGGAAATGTAAGCCGTTTACTCTTTGAGTTCTACAATGCACTTGTGGCATGATGTCAACCGATTTCCCCAAATTGTCAAAGGTAGCCCTGATCGACTCTTATCAGGCAGGACATCGTGGGCTTACATAGAATAGACTGTAGTCTGTCCACCTGTCACTCTGTTTGCCTGTCTGTCTGTCTGTATATTTGTTTATCTAACAGCCTGTCTTCATTCGCTCGAGTTTACCAAATAACTCGTTATTTTAACTGTCCCAATCGCAAATTATCCAGCTAATTTGCGACCTCATCAGCCCACAGTTGCAATTAGCGGAATATTTGGTGTAGAAAATACCCAGAGACATGTTGGTCTTGTTTCCTAAATATCCCGCTACTCAGGAAATAATGGGCGAATTTGTGCCTGTCCGAGCTATGTAGTTTATGATGAGAGTATCAGTCTGGTGAAATTGCAATTTCGAGCTTCAGAATAATATCCTGAGTCTGAAAATAGCGGGATATTTGGCAAACTCGAGCTGATGAGGGCAGGCCTATTGTGACAAAAGACTGACATTACATGTACATGAACCAGATTCCTAACATCTATTTCATTACTATTACATTGTTCATAGCAGGTATGATTATTATTTTCAGTTTGTGGGACCTCTTGTAGGAATCGGTGTGGTAAAAGTATAATTTTCTCACGGTGATGTTCATATAGTTTATTGTTATAAATATTACCAGACCTTTCCTTTTAGTTTACCAGAGCTATTTTGGAGCTTTCCAGAGCAAAATACATGTAGCTCAACCCTCCCTAGTGAATTTTTTCGCAGGTTTATAGTAAAAACTGTTTTCCCCCTGTCCATGTTTGCATCATTATTTTAATGTGTACTGTATGCGATAAGACCTGTCGAAAGTGCTCTTTTTTATAAGGGGCCCTTTGAGTTCTATAGTGCACAATATAATTAAGAACCGGATAAAGAGCAAGGTTATTTGGTACATGCATGGAGATCATGGTACATGCATCCTGCAATTTATTGCAGAGAGTAATTGATGTGGTCGCATGCATGGCCCTGAATTCATTGTTGAAACTACATGCATGTAAAGGCTGGAACAATTTTAGTCCATTTTGATGTCTCTGCTCCGAAAGAAAGGTTGTACATGTACATATGTAGGTACATGACTGAAAAATGTCAGTTAATGTTCACTGTATCTACCTGTTCCCATACTGTACCATAGATCTAAACATACTACTTGATACTTGTACATAATAAATTGAACAACGTTTTTAAAGAAACGTTTTGTGTGTGCTGTGTGAATAGACCTACTCTACTGTTGGATAATGCACCTTGGATAATAGGCTTTTACGGTGATACACCCCCTGTATACATTCAGGGGAAAGTTTGATTGATTCAGATGGGCCCCATTGATCCAAGATCAAGTTACCTTTTAACACTGTCTTCAAACAGCTTTAGAGGAAACTTGCCCACATTTGTGATGGAGAGAGATTGACTTTCTGTTGTGATATTGATCATGACTTCCTGTGAATTTAGAAAGGCTTAAACTTAAAGGGTATGTCCAGAATTACCGGAAAAGGGATTATTTTGTTGTGGTTTACCTTCATACTGTACATGTACTGTACATGAACAAGAAGATGCCTCCAAATATTGATCAAGAAAATCCATTTTCTTAAAACCATTTTACCCATTTAACACCATAACACCCCCAATGGTTTGCCTTTAATTGATTTTACACCAGCCAAGTTGCTTTAAGGGAGTGTAGTTTGGTAAATACTGGTTAACGCCATCTACGTCTTCTTTTGGACAACCGCATATAAACAAATGGACTTGATTAACGGTTGTCAGCGATTTAATCTCTACATGTTCAGCGCTTGCGAAACAGACCAAAGTTCTCCTCACGCCTCAGTTTCGCGTATGTTACACGCACGTGATTGCTGCGGTCGCGTCTTCCGTAGTTGTATTATACCCGATTGGCCTCGAGTCAGGTCACGGGGAAAGACTCGTCAGACTACCCTCCCTACTTTGGCGTGTTTGTTCTTAAAAAGGAAACATTTGATTTCCCAGGAGCTCTGACTGCATTGAAATATGAAATGTAACCTTGGGAATTACAAATGGATGCTCCCTTTGTGACCTCTTATCACTCAAAGCCACATTTTATTCAGACAGTTTCTTTTCTCATATGCGCTTTAGGAAGGTTCAGGAAACATGTTGCCACAAGAAGGGTAGAGGTTGCTATGTCAGGTTAATGTCCACATTAATTTTTTTTTTTAGGGAGGGATGTTTTCTTTATAGAAGTTTCCAGGATGCATGATGCAGCCACTTTAAAAGAAACACCTGAAAACAAATTTTTTATAAATAGTTGAACCTATGACAAAGAAATTCCACATTTTATTTTGATTTTTTGTTTCCTTCTCTATAATATATATTTTGATGTTTAAGTGAAAGAAGGTTTATACTACGGCATTATATACTGCTGGGCTGGGATTAGAACCCTATATCCTTGGATTGAGAGTCAAGTGATTGAACCACTATTATCATGACAAGGGGAGGCACGATGGCCCAGAGGTAGAGCAGTGGTCTCGTAACCGGGAGGTCCTGTGTTCAAAACCAAGTTGATGCTCTTGTGCCCTTTGGTAATTAATCCTCATCAAAGAGGACTTATAAAACCTTTGTCTTCCTGGTTGCTTACTTACAAGCATACACAGGCTTTCTTAGCAGTTGGATAAAACAAACAAGCAAACAATCACACCTCCATCATCAGAAGAAAGCAATTCTACCGCCGTGGCTCGTGCAGACACGTCAAACGGGACAGGACTTCTCGTTATAAATACGACACACACCCAGGAACCGTGAAAGGAAGGAAAAACGCAATGATCTCTCCTCGACCACAAGATGCATGTCATGTCCAGAAGTTCAAATGTGATTGAAAATTTACCAGATTCCCCTAGGAGCCCAAATCGATTTGATCAAATAAACCCATCTCCAGGCTTTACTCATCATTCAGTGAATGTAATTTCTTGCCCCCCCCCCCCTTCATCCCATCATCTTTTACTCCCATTTAGACTACGAAAATTCTTGGTATAACCATATGAAAACTCTATACATGTAGCTACAGTATACCAAAAGTAATTGATTTTAACCTTTTTGTAGTCTGAACATTGTATAATGAAATGTCATATATTGGAACATGAAGCGAAAGGGATATTTTCGCATCATTTTATTTAAAGAATCGGGCTCTATTTCCCATCAGCAACATGTCATATAAAAGCGAATAACTGGGCAGGGCATGTCATGAGTGTATTCTGATTATTGACTAGCTAACACCAAAGAAGTGTCGACTGACCTATTAGAAACTGGTGATGTTTCTTTAATATCTTTAATACAAGTACCTTTCTTCCACGAGTGAACACCCCTATCGCTACACACAGACTCTCCATGCATTTATTTATATTAAAGAGTTTTGTATTATTTCCTGTGGTCTAAACTGGTCTCTATCTGACAAACCATTTTGGGGGTGACAATCCGAGCATTCTTCATTGGTTTCTGCATGCCCCAATGGTTTATTGAAAGAGTAATACCCCGTTCACATTGAATGTCATTCATAGAAACTTCGTATTTTATAATAGAGGATAGTCTAAAGAATCAATTTTTAGCAGAAGGGGCATTTACACTTAAAAAGGGTATCTTAAAGAAAGATTGAGAGGAGAAACTCTTTTTTGAAGAGGTCAGAGCCCCACCCAGCTATACGGCTTTCAGACGAGAATGTTATCCTGATTCTTAAACAAGGTCTCGCTGCACGATGCATAAACCTGCCTCTCACTATATGACCTATGTGTTATATGACATTTCACACTAGAAGAATTTGTAATTACTTATCATGAACTTATGAAGCTAATACATGCACACTGTACATGAATATGGTTTTGAATGGCTATACAGATTTTTAATAGTCTGAAAGAGGGATGAGATTGCTATGATGATTCAGGGATAGGTAAAGGCATCTTGTGGGAGTATTGAACCATGATTAAAGTTAACCACCTCCCGGCGGCGGCGGCGCAAGTGCAGCGTCCCTCATAATCAGTTCTAGCACAACAGATTTACTTAACTTTCTGCATACACATGGTTTGCCTTCGATCATCTTTATGTTTCTATATCATATTGTCTGGGTAGTACCAAAAGGGCCTTAACACTTCGGTAGCTTTCGTTGCCTCTCTGAACAGGCGCAAGTTTGTACCACATGCCATTTTGCATAAAACAATAGGCACCAGTTGACTGAAGGATTGCTTTGTGCAACAAAATTACCCATTTTTGCTCTTGATCATCTCAATGACAACCATTTTAACACTGGTATAGATTAATTGAGCAATTGATGGAACCATTTAACCCCCTGTCTACACACAATATTTTCTGTGATTACATGTAGGCGTGATTAGCGATACCGTTTCGCGATAGTGATACTGTTTCGCAATAGTTTTACGATGAAATATGTGTGTCTGGACGCTCACTAACAATACGTCGTATAACAAAACTAGTCTAACGAAACACAGGTTTGGGCATCATTTCGAACTGAAACTCAAAAAAGAATTACGCCTAATCACGGATATTTTGTGTGTGGACGGAACTAGTCTAACTAGTGTAACTAACTGGGCAGGCTTAACGTGACCTCGCGCGAAAGGAGACCTGACCTCTCATATCCGCTTCCATTTCATGACCGCAGGACATTTCAGGATTACTTTTTCTGTGTGTGGACATCCTGGAATTTAAATGATGATTATTTAGACAACCTTTCTTGTGTGTGGACACCCTGAAATTTATATGATGATTCTTTATACGACGTTTCGTTATAGAGTTTTGCGATAAATTGTTTTGTGTGTGGACACGCTGATGATGTTCCTGAGCCCTTTGGTATATCTATCCCATGATAAAGACAATATGGCACATGGAAATTGTTTATGTGGCATATTAAGAGTTGATGGGTTACAGTCACATAAACAAATATTTGTATACACTTAGAAAGTGTAAAATGAACCTTTAAAATCTTAACCTGATAATTTATGGGTAAACTGTTATAAAAAGTATGAAGAAAATAGAGAATAACATAATAAACAAAATAGGCGCAGGTAACACAAAACGGATGTGGGTTCCTTGCAGGCTTTTTTCTATGCAAGTAGGTATGGGTGCATCAGCTATTCTTCTCAAGTAGTTTTTCTGTTTAAGTGAAAGTATATTTAAACTTGTAATAACTCTTTATTGAAGTCATACATCATATTTGGTGCTCATGTCTATATAAATGTAGGATCCATAGAATACAGAGCAAATTTATTTGGTGATCGGTGCACTTTGAAGATAGAGATTTGATCAACGAAAATAAACCTACTGGTACTCTCAAAAACCACAGTTCTTTGAAACATGGGTTCCAGTTTATCAACTGTGATATCTTTTTTAATGAATCTAGTGTTATTTGATACCATGTAAGTAAAGCCACAGAAACCAGAATCTACAGGTACATATACAGGTATATTGATTTTACAAATTTTGATTTGCCGGTACCATGTATTAGAAGTGCACATGTAATCAGATCCTACTGCGAATTTTACTTTCATTCATCATTTTATTTGGCGATGCCATATTTGAAGGACACACACAAATCAGGACCTACATGTACAGCAACTCATTTCATATGATATTAATTTTCTTTCCTTGTTTTCAATTTGCAGATACCATATTGGAAGTACACGCATGCACAAAAAGATAGATCCAACCAGTACCAGTAACACGGATGGACATAGATTGCAAGAGCCCTTGACAGTAAGGAAATACTAGAAGGGTACACTGATTGAAGCTGCATAGGGAGCAGGAACCACCAGATACTCTTTCCTCTCCCGTCTCGTTGGCTGGGGTAGTAGCCCTTTCGGTGAGTAACCTTGACTCGTGTAACATAAGATGCAAGGAGGAAGCTAATAACAGTTTTAACACTTTTCATGTACTAAGGATTGAGTCCGTTGAGATGCAGTGTGCCACAAATCTGCGACAAAGATATCAGATTGTGTCATAGAAGCCCGGCCCCCCCACTCAGTGTTATTTAGGGTACGCATATGCTCGTTCCCTCTTTTTGAAAACACCCCCTTTTTAAAGAAATCTCCGGGTGAAAGTCAAATACACCCCTTTTTTCACAATTCTCGGGCCGGACTTTGTAGCACAAAAAGTACCCCTTTACCGGACATTTTGGCAACACGCATGCGGTCATTC
>BEXV01000127.1:136480-147766 GCA_003118195.1 Hemicentrotus pulcherrimus
ATTTAAGGCAGTGCATTAAAGGACGTCGATCGTAGCAATCCACGTTGTTGTTGTGCAAATTTAAAAGTCCCTAATATTAGTAGGTTATCATACAGCTATTTAATCCATTGAATGCTAAGCCTGAGACAATAGAGTCTAGAGTCTATGAAGATTGCATGTTATACTACAATCAAATTGCATCCCTTGGGTTAATGATTAATGAACTAGCAACATTTACACAAAATTATGGAATCTAGCTGAAAATCACATGCATTGAATATCACCACCAACACAAAAATGAACATGTGGGACTGTTTGTGATGTTGATGGTGCAATAGACCTGATGTCCTGCTCTGTCAATGCATAAGATTGCTCATCTTTTATTACTTTCTGTCAAATATTAGATATTTTATTAGTCATTTTATCTAATTCTTAAGAAATTTAGTTTTAGTAATGGTAAAGACCAGTATTGGAAACGCCCCAATTTAAAAAAATGAAATGGAAGCTCTCATTACCAATCATGTGAAAGAATATGTTTTGACTAATACATGATGATAAAAAAAATTTGCCAAGAAACCACCTAATAATTCATATATTTGGTAAATTTGTTTCTCTCATGGTCTGTGAGAGATATAGGATAGTCCCATAAATATCTTTCTGTGTTGTGTATAGTGCTTGTAACTTAACGAAGAATGGGCCAAATTTCTTATCATTTTGATGATTCCAGAACCTTGCAGATACTAGATGATCAACCTTTTCTGATCGATTCCACAACGTTTCTTTCACAATGCAATCACATGACCATAACTGGTCTTTACCTTAACAAATTCTCTGTCACATTTAGATGGGGATTATGTTATAATATTCCAAAGTGCTGTAAATTACAAACAATAAATGGAAAGGAAACGATGCATATGTATGAAGATATATTTCAATTTCGTTATAGTATTGCTGGCAGACTTGCTAGAATACTTAGGATATCTTTACAACGAAAAAGCCAAATCTATTTATGTCTATCAGAAGTTGAGATTGATTAACTGGAATGTAATTGGTAAGCCTCCTCCTGCTCACGTCTCTTAAAAGTCTTTCAAAAAGCCTCTGATACAAAGAACCATCATCCTTTCTAATGCAATTTAATTTCACCGTAATTATGTCCAGTGATCTCGTTCGGGGCACTCAAGTAGGAAGCGGCATTTTAATACGCCCGTCCATCGATACGTGGCCCATGAGGGCGACAGAGGGAGCCATCCTCCGTGTTTGCCGTTCGTGAAAGGATTAGTGAGAATTTGATTTGGCTTCTTTGTAATCCAATAGGCCGGCACACAAGCCCCGCAAACAGAACCAAGAGTATTAATGTACAGTTATTTCTTACTTCAATCCTCTCCCATCCCCCATCTCCCTCATTTCCAGCAGCTCGTGTTTCTATCTCGGCTTCTCTCGGCAGTCGTTAACGCTTAATGTTATTATCCGGGCATTAGCGGGTGCTAAGGAATGCAATAGATTTCCCCTGGGGTGTTTGAAAACGAGATTATGATTAGAAGTTTTAAGCCGACACTCGCTTTCTGTTTTCTCTCTCAGTCTCAATCCCTTTCTCTGTTTTTTCACCGTTACTCTCTTCGTGAATAAGTATCCAGTGGATGTACATTTTGGGAAGGAACGCCATATTACCGGTAATTCAAGTGATTGGAGTCAATGTCATCTATTGAGGGACAGAAAGGCGTTAACTCTTTGTGAGAGTGCACGAGTTAACACCCTACTAGCTCTAAACAGACTATAGAAGATGTATGCCTATAGGAGGTGTAAGCTTATTGTCCGTTTCAGCATAAAGAATTTTATCTGTTGAGAGCCAGAAAGGTGTTAATGATAATTCTGTGTCAAAGTTAACACCCTTCTGATGTAGATAATGGGCTGATTATCCATGCCATCAGATTGTGACGAGGTTAACACTTTTACCACCAGTGATTTATCTAAAGTTTCACTTTCATATTATAGGAAATGAAATCAATGTAGCTACATAACATTGATATTTTACTGTTTAAAGGGCTACTAAGTGTTTTGTTTTGTTTTCATCAGTATTTCTATTTTAGGATATCTGATTTTAACTTCATATTTGATTTGAATTTTTACTTTCCACTTTGCTTACGGTACTAGATTTTGATACATCTGGCTATTTTCACTTGACATAATATGGCATATTTCCTATTTGCCTGATATTTCTTGAAGAATTTCATGAATGATGATTATATTGCTAACATGCATATGGTTGGTCAACTTTCTCTAGCTTAGTGGAGTATTCAATTTCGCGATATTAGTCTTCTGGAAATTATTCTTGTGATGATTATATTGCTTGCATGGTGGGTCAACCTTCAGCTGGATATAGTCTACTGGTATCTGTAACGAAACTCACCTTGAATATTACTCGTCTTTTATTCCACATGTAGGCTGTTTCAGATTTATTCCAGACTGTGTTCCTCTTTTGTGGCCATAAGAAAGATATTATCATTTTAGGCCTTGTAACTTTATAATCTCTCAAAGGGAAGTTACCATCACATTGCAGCATAATATATAACGAGAATTTTTTTGTTTTGGAAGATCTCTTTTGTCTTCTCCTTTCTTTTTAATTTTCTCAAAGAAACATGGGAATTTTCAAATGCAAATTGTATTTATCTTTCTTTCTTAGTAAACAAATCGTCTGTCTATTTATTTATTAAATCTGTATTTATTTGATATATGTTTATTCACTTTTATTATACGGTGCTCTATGGCTTTTTATCTGTCCAAAGCGACATGAAATCAATCAGTGCTCCTCTGTATTTTGTTTCTTCCTTATAATTACTTACCATACCAATACTATTAAAGCCTGTATGAATCAATTTTCTATCCGAATTGGCAACATTGATATTGATTGTCACTCGTTCAGTGGGTTATCAAGTTGTAGATGATGCATTTTTTTTATTCAGTCCAAAATTTGTGACCCATGATATCATTTAGTGACCCATGATATCATTTAGTAACATAATTTGGGCGCAAGTTGCATATCAGTTGTTCAATCTGCTTTGCATGTTGTAGAAGTATGATTCAGAATTTGATGTGCCAACTTGCCAAACAACAAAATGTAAACATTTTGTCCTTGAAAAATTGGATTCATTTCTGTTATGAGCTCATCTGATACATTGAATGAATCACCAATTCTACTAAAAATTGGCAATGCTGTCAGAATTATTATTCTTTATGATTATCTGTGAAATATTGAAACAGAAAGATACAGGCTATGAAATAGAGTTGTCATAGTCAATCATTATTAATGTGATTATTATTCTCATGATCCTCATCATCTACGCTGTTGTCGTTTTTGTTGTTATATATGTGTACGTATCATCACATTCATTATGTAACTCTACTGCCAGAAACATTTGTCTCATGTCTTCATTCATGTAGGCCTATACAACCCAAATTATTTTTGACAATTTAATAGCCAGTAAAAATTTTGTATTAATCCTTTGAATACGGTTTGATTTTAAAATCACACACATTTTCCTCAGACTCCATGCCATGTTAAATTGGTCTTAAATATTCAAGGACTCAGATTTCTATATAAGAGGCTTCCCAGGGTAAAGAAGACATTATTATTAATATTATTATTATTATCATTATTATTATCATTATCTTGAAGAGACTTTTTGTGCATCATTTTTAAAGAGGTTGGTCTCGGGAAAGATAGAGGTCCGTTTTACGAGACTAACTCCCTCCTAGACTAAACTGTGTAAACCCAATTATATTATGGCCATGGGCATGACATACTGGAGCTCCCCCTGCCTCAGTCTGCGTAGCGGCGGCGCAGCGTATACATTAAGATACATGCTTCCAATACAGCCACTCTCATTCATTAAACCCCATGCTTAACCCTTCCAACCCTTTCCAGACAGTCGTTCAGCATTCTGTGGTTTGACTTGATGACTCTTGATTCAGAGCCCAGAAAACTATACCACATGCATGGGTGGAAAAAAAATTCTGCAAATACCATTGTCCAGTGTCCATTTTGTTATTGTTGTTGTTGTTGTTGTTTCCCTTGTTCTTTGCATGAACATATTGCGTTTGACGCTAGAAAATTTAAAATGGAAAATCCTTGAAATCCTCCATTTGGCAACTTGTTGAGAGGTTCAAAATCATTGTTTTCAATTGCAATTTGCATTTCGTTCCACTCTTCGGCAAAGTTCCTGTCTATACATATTGTTTACAGAGACATTTGATTTTATAAGAACAATGTACCATGAAATATTATATTATTATTATTATTATAATTTTTGCCAATTTGCAGAGAAACATGTGATCAGTTTAGCCCTTGACAATTTTTCTGTCCTAAAAGGGTTAAGGCCAGTGAAACTTTGAAAGGTACATGCAAAAGATCAATCTGCGTGGATTTAAGGATGGAGCAGACGATTCTATTCAGTTTAGAATCAGGCCGATGTATCTATTAATCCAGCCAATGCTTGCTGTCAATTTGTCTAGACATAGTGCAATTACTTTCAGTAGGGGGAAGTACTTTTGTTATTTATTGTGCATCTGATTTTATGGACATTTGGGAGAGGATGTAGATTGATGTTTTCAATTACCGACACTCTTTAGGTTGTGGTCTGAAATGTTTATTTTGTCCTTTTCTATTCGTTATCTTCATCTTTATCCTTATACTTAACTTTCCTTTTGACTTGCCATCTCACAGTTCTCCTTTTTTTGTTTTGCTCTTCATCTTCCCTCCAACTGTGCATGTGTGTAAATATGTCTTCCATGATAAACATTGCATCATTTGAGAACCATCAGGCATCAACTCATTATTTTGTAGATATAATTTATGCCCTTCTGGCTCTCACAGACTG
The DNA here is from genome assembly GCA_003118195.1 of Hemicentrotus pulcherrimus. Taxonomy (NCBI): domain Eukaryota; kingdom Metazoa; phylum Echinodermata; class Echinoidea; order Camarodonta; family Strongylocentrotidae; genus Hemicentrotus; species Hemicentrotus pulcherrimus. Next base: position 141,334 of record BEXV01000127.1, read on the forward strand.
TGTGTGCACATGAGGTAATTACCTGAAATCTTGTTCAATTATTCAAACGAGACCTTGTTTGGCACACGCATCGTTGATTAGGCAGTGTTAGAATCCAGTCCGGCCATCAACACCCCTAGGTGTGGATGCCCTTCAGTTCCACAGCAAATTGGCAACGCTGATTGCGTCTTCAAAGTTAAATATAAAGCCGAGTATTAATTGGCCATGCGATGACATTTTAAAAGAAACTGGAATCATGTGGGAAAGGTTGATTATGTAATGCATGAGAATTGATGTATATTTTGCAAGTTTTTGAATGATCTTGCTGAATATCAAATACACTGCACATGGAAATGGGTATATACGGGACTACAAACAAATGTTTAGGTCCAGACTTTTCAGCTACTTCATGCAACAATTCGAGTATGAAGGCAATGTAAGAGCAACCTTTTCAGGGTCCATCCAAATTGACTTAAAACTACAGAGGAAGCTCAAAAACTATTTTTTCTTTTTTCCCAGAGCCGACCTTCTCTTTAGATTCTGTCAAGCCACCAGCACTCCTACCTGTAAATACCTAACAGTTCTGCATTGTTAATGCTTTTTAATGCTTTTTAATGATTTTTAATTATTTACCAGCTGAAACTCCTAATGTTGGAGGAAGGAAGGAAGTATGTTAAGGATCCCCAAATTAATGTAGGCGCTGCATTTCTACACCTACGCACAAGCACTCTCACAAATGCCTTTCACAAAACAACTCAGCACACTCTTTAAGCTTACAAGTGGAAATTTCCTTTATCAGGAGTCATGTATTTGGAGTGTAATTCACTCCAAATAAGTGGTTGAATAACTCTTTTGAGATTGCATTCCACTTTATGGAACATGGATTTCCACTCCAAATGAAGTGAACCCAAATATGACTATAAAGAAAAATATCGTGTTGATGATGATGATGATGATGATCAGCATTTTTATGCCGCCATATATCTGTTTCAGATAACATTTAAAGGCGCGAGCTCCTCCAATAAAATTAGCATAGACATAGACAAAGACGTTTAAAAAAACAAAAATCTAATGCAATTTCAGAAGCAATGTTCATCACATCTTTGAAAAATATAAAGGTTACAAAATTATATATAATGTAACTTGAACATGTTTTCTATGGGATATATGATAAGGTAATCACCCTTGAGTTGCATGAGGAGAGCTGCAGCCAGTCGTGATCGTTCCGGTCACAGTTCCACGAATGTTGGTGTAGTATGAAAACAGGTTGTCCTTGAGCATCCAATGTTTCTAAATGGGCGCCTAAACGCTTTCAAAGGATCAAGCACCAATCTTCTCGCAACACTTGAACGCTCATCGAGGAACGATAACGCATCCATCATGTTCGCTAGTTTCTCCACGGCAATTTGAAGGTTCCATCGAATAGAGTGAGGTTAGAGGCACTCTACCAAATAGTGACGGTAAAAGGGTGTATCATCTGTTTAGAGCCAAAAGGGTGCTAACTCTGTACAAAATGATATGAGTTAATGCCATTCTGGCTCAAAACAGACAGTATGTGCCTTTAAAAATGGGAGTCACCTCACAAGATGTTCCCTCCCATCAACAATTTTTTATTCAGGAGTATCAGACTTTTAAAATTCTAATAACAGAGCATCATGATTTGCCCTGGAATGCAATAGTGAATTTTACTTAAAATAGACAAATTGAAGTTTCATCTATAATTGAGCCATGTTGTGATTTAGTAGATACATATTGTTTTTGTTCTTTTGCTTTTGCGAAGATTGTACAGAATACATGTTTCATTTTGGCAAATAAAAATTGGATTGTACCTTTAATCCAAATTCTATCAGTAATGCATTGCCTTCCTTGCAAGATACATCCATTTCTTTCTTTTTTCTCTTCAAACAACAGCCTTTAGATGTTTGGTCTATTAACCCTACCCTGCATTTGTCCCGTTCCCCTCCTTGGTATACTACCCCAGTTGTTTTATTAGGTACACATCTCTGCTTTGAGTGCAAAATAATCAATAAAGAAATAAAGATTTAGGTCACTAAGAGCAAAAAATCAAATATTTTGCCCCATGCAGTTTTTGTATTCATTATTTCTTTTGATGAATAGTGTGACATATAGATCCATACATTTCCCACAAGCCCTTTCTTGTTCAACTTTTTCTCTATGCCTAGAATTCAAAATTTAATGTGTATTTGGTAAAAAGAGAGCTAAAAACACTGTATGCCTTCTGAATCAGTGCCCAAATTTGAACAACTAGACGCGCTCCTCTTCTGATTGAGATGAGCTCCAGATTTTCTGTGCTTAATCAATAAATAAAAAATACTCATTTTTGACATGACACAGATTTTCTGCCACAAGCCCTGTTAATGATCTGTAGCGCGAGGGCCAGATGGCAACCGATCCCCATAGTATTTATGATGACTTGAAGAGTGATGGAGAGAGTGTCAAAAGGAGGAAGAGTTGATAGCTGTGTTCACATGGGACCCGGTAGTTTTAAAGTTAAGTTTGCAAACCTTAAAGTTATAAACAACGATCCACTTACAATGACAACTGTTCACACAGGAATGCAAAACGAGTATCCGGAATTAACTACAAGCTGAAGTAAACTTGAACTTGATTGCGTCCGCATGGCACATAACTGTGAGTGAGAACCTCATTCACTCCTAATAGTTAACGCGCTACCCTTAAGATATGTGAGTGCGTTTACATGGTTCGTAAAGATAGTTTGAAGTACAAAACCATGATCTAAACTTGTAGTTTGAAGTGTTGTGTGAACCTTAGTGATGAGTACAGTGACCATATGCATCTGGCATTTCAACATAACCATTTCCCAACAATTAAAAGCCAAGCTTGTTCTTAATACAAGTTTTCCAAATTGATGATTAGGTAACCCAGAGCCTCATACTAACTTCTAAGACCAAACTGATAATCAGTTTTCTTCAATTACCAGGTAGCTGTAAAAACTCTAAATTGACTCTTTTGATAGCAGTGGTGTTCTAAATGATACTGGAATCAAGAAATTAGGGAAGTATGTTTTGTCCCTCGGATGTTCACCTACACTGAAAACCTTAAGAAGTTGAACTTTTCATCAATTGATTATTAATGGATTGTTGAACCACTAATTGACTACAGAAAAGTGCTTACAAAATTATACTGGAGTGGGGAGAAATAATTCAAAGAAAAGACTTTGATCAAAACTATGTACATGTATAACCTTTAACAATGTGCACTTTTCATTAACCTTTTTAAACTAGATTATTGCTCAATTAACTACAGACGAATGCTGACAAGTACTGCTGAAGTTGCCAGAAATAAAACAATTAAAGTAGGATGAATGAGTAGCATTGGATCAGTATGGACAAAAAAAATGGATTGGTCAAATACATTTGTATCACATCATTGGCTTCCAATGGCGGGATGAGATTATTGGTATTATGCATGGAGGGACGAGCTAATAATGATTGATCATGGTAATTATGAGTTTAGGAGCGAGTGTAGGCAATGATATGTCCAAGCTTGAAAGGAGAGGGGGGGGGGGGCTTGCAATAGATCCATATATTGTTTTAGTCATCTCATGCACATGCAATTAGTATTAATGAATAATATATAATATATATTGTAATTGAATGAATCATAGTTGGTCTCCAGTACTATTGACTGTAGGACAGAAAATTGAATGTAAATAATGAGCATATTTATTGATTTTGTCCTCTAGGGGGCGGGGGAGGGTTTAATCAGTGCCTATTTTCCCTATATCGTCTGTTGAAAGCATAAAGGCTGTTTACTCAGATACCAGTAATAGTAGGAGTTAATGCCCTTCTTGCTTCAAACAAATGTTACTCAGCTTATTCATATGAAATGCAAATGGAGGATTGTCTGTTTGGAGATAGAAGGGTGTTAACTCATATACTTTATCACAGACTTAACGCCCTTCTCGCTCTTACCAAAAATGATATTAGTTACAGGATGGTACACATTAAAACAATAGAAGTAAAACATTTTTATCAGCTTTGCTTCTCTCTACCCAGGTGTTAAATGGGTTGTCTTTAGGATGCAAATGTCGATGTGTTTGGATTAGCTTCTGTGTGCCCATACAATGGTGATGTGTGACTGGCAAGGTCAATAATTGCTCTAATGGGAGTGGAGAGGGGGCATAATTTTAGTGCAGCAAATAATATACAGACAAGGTAATAAGGTAGTAAGTGTCAAAGTAGTTATTGATTTGAGCAAGGTTTGCAGTGCTAGTTATAAATTGATTGTTGATTAGTTAAAAGGCAGATTTATTTTATCAGGAACGATGATGAGAAAGATCAAACATAATGCAATATGAATGATGTATCCATGACAACAAGGTACATACTGATAAATTTGTAAGAATGTTTAAGGAGCCAATATGATATGTTGACCCCATGCCAGATCCCTACAGCCAACTGTGAATATGACCCCAGGATTGTCTAGACCAGAAATATACAATTCCCCTCATTGCCTTGTCAAACTAAACCTAGTTCACACTCAGATATGACCATACATGTAGGTCGTAGAAGCAAATTCCATGAACACTTTATTTGGATAGGTCCTGTGTATAAACACTAAATTTGTTTAAGGTGTATCTCAAAATTTGATCTAGATGTACTGGTCTGACTTTTCTATACAGAAAGCATCGTCTGAATAATACTATGTAAGAATGGTTACAAAATGTTTCCACTTTTGAAATGACCTTAGGATTTACTCTGCTTTTGTACCTTATGGAGTTGACCCGTTTGGGACGATCATTCCATAGATTGGAGAGACATTACATTTTACTAGAACTCTGTAGCAATAAAAGTTAAACAAAATTGTTGCCAATTTGAGGAACAACACATCAATTTAGCCCTTGAAATAAATCCTGTCCTGAAAGGGTTAATGCAGTGGGGCCTCGTACTGTAATGCAATTTTGTTTTCACTTGGATGAAACTGCGGTCTTATCAAAAATGGTCCGGCTAAGGACACACTTAATTTTCTAGTGAGAACAGGGTCATGAACACACCTGCTCCTGCCTCACTGACATCTGAGTCATTCTCTTTGCCAAGGACATTGGTAAATTGATTCTAACGCCCCTTACATATCCTGCATGTAGGTTCCCTCTTTCTCTCTCTAGCTTAATTTCCCTCTCTCTTTCTCTCTTCCCATTTCTAATTTGCCTCTTTTTCTCTCTCTTTCTCTGGCACTTACTATTTTTATATTTATTTGATTCAATTTAGCTCTGCAGTAGTTTAATTTTTGTATCAACTCTTTTTCTCTTTAAAAAAACTACCATTTTTTTGCAATAGCAGTTTTTGAGATTTCCAGAGTTGCGTCGCTCAACGTTCCTTCCCGTTAGCTTTATTTTTTTCTGCTGATCACCTTTTTAATGAGTCAAATGTACAACACTAAATCTTACGTAAAATAACTGAAAATGGAGCAATCAAGAACCTTTTTCCTCCCCTCGGCCAATCACCACGTTGTCGTCATAGACCGTAGCGCTTGACAGTATCTAATAAAGGTGGAAAGGGCTACAGGAGATTATTCCCTCTGAGATCATCAAAGCTCTACGATCGGTAAACCTCATTAATTTCTACCCACCCGTCTTACTCAGACCTTGACCAAAACAAGGCAGCTTGTTTGCCGCTTGGTTAATGATGTTTGTCGCCCTCATCCATGTAATGGTCGCCCCCAACTCCCCATCACAGACCGTCAGTTAGGGATGGCTTCACGAGACTGAAAGTGTGTGTCAATATGCTGTCATGCCTATTATATGCCACACTGTTGGTGACACTATCAACACATCAAAAGCGAGATTTCGTTATAGGCAATTGTGGAAATTGTCAAGTCTGTTTCTAGTTTGTCCTACCTAGAAACACTAACCTTTAATGAATGCAATTCATATACTGACTATTGAGATACAATTCAGAACAGGTGAATGGAATCATTCATATTGAGGCACTTTACAAAATCGTTAGCATTGAATTCAGTTACATCATGAAAATGGCCTCTAAGATCATTGCAATCAAGATATCATTCTAGATAAACAATGTACATGCATGATGTCAATAAGTTCATTGATTGAAATTTGACTGTATCAAAGTCGTAATTTTCTTATTGATTGTTTGAATTAAGCCTATGCACATATGTCAATTTGTGAAACCAGCTTTAACAAATGATACTGCTATATTGGCTACCTGTGGTCAATTTGTGAAAACAATGAAAATTACCCCCAAGCTAAATAACAATGTACATGTACACAGTAGTTTTGATATTGTTTGAAAGCTCTGATGCTGATTTAATCTTAAAGATAAAGTTGAGTTCTGGTCATGGGATTGCATTGTGAAAGAAACGGTGTGGAATCAATCGGAAAAGGTTGATCATCTAGTATATAAGTATTTGTGTGTATTGCAAGGTTCTGGAATCATCAAAATGATAAGAA